>OX442314.1:26801769-27401769 GCA_949358305.1 Strigamia acuminata | reverse complement strand
GTTGAGTTAACTGTTAATTTAAAATACCTTTTGTGGTCATTATGAATCACTTCATTTTAAGTTATCTGTAGTTTCTCTTGTGTAATTCTCTTTGGAATTTCTGTGCACCTTATATGGTAGCCTATAGTGTCTATCTGTTTGGTTAAAAATACTGATGTATGGAAGTTCATGAGAGCTTTTCTGAATTCTTCTCTATTTAGTTGATTGTTCAGGAGCACACAAGATTGTTGTGAGTGTGCTCTCTGCTTGTTACAAAGAAAATGGATGATTAAACACCTTTTTTATATCGCTGCTGCTTTTATTATGCTCGAGGAGTAAAACAACTCGCTTTCCCACCGGTGCGTTGTTGGCCCAGCTGGATGTTGTCTCGATTTTGGATCCCAAGCCACTCGTAATTTTTCACCACTATACGATCAGCCATCGCTCAACCATCGTGACAGCAACACAAGGTTTTTAAGTGCAATTATGATGTTGATAATTTTTTAGTTATATTATTGAAATATCTATTTTAGTTTAATTATTTTGATATCTTTTTGTGCTATAATCATTCCAGAATTATCTTCATTTAATTATGATAATTTCTTCCGAAGTTTAGGAATTTAATTTCGTTTAATTTTTATTTCCATTGTTATTTTTAGCGCAATTATTCTGGAATGATTCAAGTTAGTATTCAATGTTTTCATTTATTTAATGAATGTTTTTTCTATGAATATTTAATATTTAATCAAGATTATTGTGATATTTAACTAATTTTTCATGATTACTTTAATTCTGTGATATTTTAGATCAACATGTTTAATTTCCGTGGCAATACGAGTTGTGTTGTGCGCGCGGGTATTTGTTATGTTTCTAATATTATATTTTTGTTTTCCATTCCATTCATAGAATTAATGACCTAATTATCCTTGCGCAAAGTTTCGCGCATCCATTTTAAAAGTTCCTATTAACCTGAAATCATACTTACCTTATGCAGGTTGCATAATTTTGTACTTTACCTTTATTTTGTGTTTATTTTGCGCAATTACGCGCATCCTACCATAACATAAATACCCAATCTGATTTAATAAATCCCATCACGATTCCTGATAAATCTCATGTGTCGGCTATTTCTTTTCGTTTGATTTAAAATTGTTGATCTTTATTCGTTTTGATTTTGAAACGAGAAAAAATGTTTATTTATACAAAAAGTAAAAAGTAAAAGTGTTTAAAGTTTTTATTACATAATTTGTTTGGGTAAAGTGTATAGACTCTCGTCCGTCCTAGGTATCGTCGGCCCCTTTAGGTTTAGTGTTCGCCCTCCTTGTGTTGTCCCTGTTTCGTTTTGTGATTTCGAGTAAAATGATTTAAAATTTACCATTGTGACTTTACAAAAAATCTTAGTTTAAATTTATTTGCAAAAGCCATGGTGATTTATTAATTCTTTGCTTTTAATAATTTAATTGATTTTTGATATTTAGTCTAGTATTGTTTAACTTTTGCTTATTATTATGCCAGAGTTGTTAAGTCTTTGCGCAGACGCGCATCATTTTTGTTTAATTTATTTTATTTTAGTTTATTTTTGTTTATTTTTTGAAAATTTGTATAGTTTTTGCGCATAGCGCATTATTATTGTATGACTTTCCTTGTCTCTTATCCTTTTATTCCCTTCGATAAATCTCGAATAATAAAAGCCTAAGGGGGGAGGGATGTCACGGGCAGGTTACCCACCCTTCTTTTTTATTCATTTCTAACTTAGACTGACCCAATCTTAAGTTTTCTTATTTTTTCCCAATCTTTCTTTTCATCTAACATCGATGATTCATCTCCAAATATATGCGCAGCTTCATTGCGCGCATCTTATTATTTCCAACAATTAACCTTATTTCATACCTTCCACCCCCTCACCCACTCCAATCGACCTGGTCACATGACTCATGTTTACCTGGTCGCTACTTTTATCCATAATCCACACTGCTCATACTTCTCTCAACGAGTTAACACCTCTTAGATTGAATTGAGTTTGTCGATCTTTATTTTGCGCTTTAACACGCGCACCTTCTAATTTAACACTTAATAGCGCCTCTTTTCGCCCACCTTTTATCCCTTCGCATGCCTGTGACATCCTACGCCCACCCGCATACGAATATCACTGCGCATACTCATTCTTTTTAAACGTAAAGACCCACAACGTGAGATTGAGCCCGTCGAATATAAATAATGTGTGTTACAGCGAGTTAGGTTTATTCACCGTCCGATATCCGCATATGACGATGGCACAAACAGAGTAAATCTACGAACTTTGCCCACTGATTTGCGCTAACATCACCTTGCGCGTAAATTCAGATCAAATCAATTAAACATCTAAGTTGATTCGTAACAAGTCATTGCCTTTAACAAGGCACTTTCAACAATAAACCGCACGTGTCCCTCTGTTCGTCCAAAAACACTTTTCCCTTCTCCGGCCGGCAGCAAACGAGAGAGCGCGTCCGCAATTTTCGCGCTGCCGGGCCGGTGACGAATCGTGAATTCGAAAGGCTGCAGTCTCAAGACCCATCTTTCCATCCTCGCTGATGGCTTGGATCTGGTCCCATAAATGGTCACGAGGGCTTTGTGGTCTGTAATAAGGAGAAATGGCATGCCGATTAAATACATTCTGAAGCGCTCGCAGCCCCAAACGACTGCGAGCCCCTCCTTCTCGGTCTGCGAATAACGGCGTTCAACATCTGACAACGTTCGGCTCGCGAACGCAATTGGCTTCATGGCCCCGTCGACCTGACGTTGGAGCAACACGGCTCCAAGCCCACCGGGCGACGCGTCGACGATCAATTCAGTCTCGACGTTTTTTCGGAAAAACGCCAACACGTCCGAACTGCATAAAAGTCCCTTCAATCGCTCGAATGCGTCGTTCTGGCGTTTTCCCCATTCGAATGCAACGTCTTTCCTGGCCATTAGTCGCAGTGGCTCTGCCTCCGTCGCGAAATTAGGGATAAATCTGGCGCAATAATTAATTAGCCCCAAGAAACTTCGAATTTCAGTTTCATTCCTGGGTGCTACGGCATTTCGCACAGCTTCCACCTTCGATTCCGCCACTGAAATTCCACTTCTAGAAATAACATGGCCAAGAAAAGTCAATTTCGATACCCCAAAACAACACTTTTTGAGATTTAATGTCAAACCATTTCGAGACAACGTCTCGAAAACCTTCTCCAAACGCTCGTCGTGTTCCGCTGCCGTCCGCCCATGCACGACGATATCGTCCAACAAATTCCTCGTGCCCTCGCAGTCGGCCAAAATATTCTGCACGATGCGTTGGTACTCCTCCGGCGCACTTGCTATTCCGAAAAAAAGTCTTTTGTACCTAAAAAGGCCACGGTGTGTGACGAACACCGTATAACGTCGCGAATCTTCTTTGAGAGGGATCTGCAGGTATCCCTGACGACAATCCAGTTTTGAAATAACCTCAGCGCCGTCGATTTCGTCGAGGACCTCCTCCATGGTGGGAAGTGGATGGCGGTTCCTCTTGACGGCCTCGTTGACTGCACGCATATCCAAACAAATGCGTATCGAGCCATCAGGCTTTTTCACAGGTACGACGGGTGAAACCCAGTCCGTTGCCCCCGTAACTGGCTCGATAATATCCTGTTGTAATAAATTGTCAATTTCAATATCTAATTGTTTACGGATATGGAATGGTATCCGCCGCACTGATTGTGCCACTGGTCGCACGTCCGGGTCGATTTAAAGTTCCAATTCAAACTCTTTTAGTTTTCCTATTCCCTTGAAAACATCTCGGAATTTCGTAATTCGATTGGCCAAGTCCTTTCGTAGTTTTCCTACAGACTCATCAAATAAAGAATTATCATCATTATTAATTTCATTCACAATTTCTTCATCGATTTTCAAAAATCCCAAATCTTCGGATGTTTTCCGAGACAATAACGGCAATTTTCCCGACGGCACGACCAAAAATCTCGTATTCAAAGATTTCTTCGCGGTTTGCACTTGTGCATTAAATTCCCCACTAACTACTAACGGTTCATTCACTCCATACGCAAACAATCTCGTCTTTGTTGGTGTCAGTTTAATTCCTTTCTTTTTCAATAATGTCCGCGTCTTCTGATCAACTGTATTTACCGACGAACCCGAATCAATCAAAAATTTTACCTCTTGTTCGATTCTGACGGTCACGCCATTATCCCGTCTCTGAGACGTTAAGCAACACGAGTACTCGCTGTCATAGTCGTATTCGTTGACACCGACGTATTGGACACGGTCCTTTCCTCGTGCACGACCTCCGGCGCTCTTCAACCTGCAAACTTTGGCAAAATGGCCCAGTTTATGGCAAAATCCGCACTCCTTGTTCTTAGCAACGGTGCAATCATTCGCCAGATGGTCCTTGTGGCCACACCGATAGCATTCTTTCACTCCTTGAGGTTTGTTTTCCCGTCTATCGTCCGTGTTTTGCGGCTTCGAGTTGGATTTTCGAAATGTGCCACGCCCCCTACTATTTCCGCAATTTTTAAAAAACTGTTTTTTCTCACCCAGCTGATTTACGAGGTTTTCCTTGATGTTCTCCGTTGCTGTGCGTTCCATCGCTGTTGCGTGTCGTTCACTTGCTTCCGACGAACGAGCCAACGTTAACAACGAATCTAAAGTCAAATTTGTTTCGCGCAGCAAGCGCCGCCGCAAGCCTTTATCGCGGCCTTTTTCCAGCACTTGATCGACGATTAAATCTTCTTCCAAAACCCCAAATTCACAGCTTTTTACCATTGTTTTTAAACGCGTCACGTAGGCGTCCATTTGTTCACCGGGCTCTTGCGTTTGCTGTCAAAATGTGTGCCGTTCGAACCGCAAATTCTTCCGTGGGTTGAAATAAACGGCCAACGCGGCCTCGGCCAAATCGTACGTCGCTTTATTCGCCGGCTCAAATGTATCGAAAATGTCCTGCACGGCGCTTCCAGCGAGGTGCAGCAGCGTTGCCAACTTCTGAGCTTCGCCCACTCTCGCCGCAATCAAATAATAGCCAAAAGCTTGGCTCCACTTCTCCAAATTACCCTCGGATATATCGAAATTCGCAACACTCGGTAAATTAAATTGGTGGCCATTTTCTTGAAAAATTCGTGTAGACACGACCACGCCCACTTTGCAAACACACTCACCCTACTCAAATTGATGGTTTACAAGTCCAGTGTTTGATGTCAACGGATTCTCATTGCTTTAATCCTCGTCGCCAATGTCGTATCCTGTATTTAGCAGACAAAATAAGGACACAATGGTTGGTATGATGTACTAAATTCAACTGAGCTTTTATTCCAGGTAATCAACGCAGGTAAACACCGGCGCCAGGTGTCACCATACGTAGCGCCATCTAGTGGCGCGGATACATATCAAATCACGACAGAGTGAAATGAAACGTTTTTATTACATGAAATCAGGTGTAAAACTGATGCAAAAACAAAGATGGTTGACAATCAGAGCGCACGTGGATAACAATGCTGGGGAGAAAATGACTGACTGCTAACAATAAAATTAACATTTTAAAAATGTGAAAGCAAAAATCTGATGTTAATCGTTGGTCATTAAACTGTTGTTTTCTACTTCCGTTTTCGTTTGCCCCCAAAACCGTCAACGCCATTCCTTTTCCCACCCTTGGTTACCCCTAAAACCAAATTTTGTAAATGATCTGAGAGGTGGCCCATAAAGTAAAATTGTTACGTCGCCGCTCATCGTGGGACACTACACCCGTCGCAGGACGCCAAGCCACCATTCGCACTGCCTTTCCCTTGTAACATTATTACAGGGGGAAGGCATGTTGTGTATTACACACTTCATTTTGACTAACAACAATCATGTACGGTTGCCTAGGATTCTCCTAGGCAACCGTACATGAGGCAACCAACCATTCTTAATGGAATAAATAAACTAATCGACTCCAAAATCTCACTCAGATAACACGTCTTACTTTCTCTTGGGCTTTCATGCCCAAATAGGAAGACAAACATGACGACTGCATTCCTGCAGTCAGAGTTGCACACATCATATATGCAACAGTATTATCAGACCACGTCACTCACGGGCAAACACTCTGGGTGTGACGGGTCGGTTGCGGGTGTGGCCCTAAGGGGTGATAGGAACTCCGACCCCTAGACAACGGATTAAAGACCAAAACCCAACAATCCGAAATCACTGTCTCCATTATTTCGTGAGGTCTAGTCCCACCCATAGTAATCAATCCCCAGGTTGCTATGGACAAGACTGCACCCGTCACAAACACTTTATTCCTTTTAGTATATTGTAGATAATTATTTTGGTAGAAAGGATCAGGTAAAACAAACCACGGTTATTTAACATTACCTGCAAAGGACGCGACAAAATAAATGACCGTGGCGACTTACTTATACTTTCAAAACTTTTTGGTAAAAAATGATATGAACTGACTCCTATCTCGCAAACTTCCATCATAAATTCAGCTTATAGTATTGAAATGTCAATATTTCATTAAACTTTAATGACTTTAGTTCCTTTCATTGCTGTTGACAAATTGAAAAGAGTCATTGCCTTAGAAAACATTAAATTGGAAACAAATTAACTTGCGGAGTTTTACAACCATAATCATTTTAAGTTCGTGTGAAAAAGAAATTAAATTAATTTAAAATTATTTCCAAATACAAAAGTTAATTTAAAATATAATTAGTTTTCATCATTTAAGTACCATCAACGTTAAACTGTTATGTAGTTTTAGCTTTTAAAGTTGATTTGAAGAAAAATAACGGCTCCTAGAATGTTGCTTATTCGTCGGACCCGTAACTGTATTCGCCAATATGTGCAACAAGAAATGCAAACTTCACTGACGGGCAAAGATAGTTTTCAATTTATAAACCAAGTTCTCGAGAACACTGGAATACTTCGTTTCATTTGGTTGCTTGGTTTGGTCGTTTGTTTCGGCATCTTCAGCTATCAAACTTGGGAAAGATTTCGCTTCTACATGTCTGGAAATTACAAAGTTGAAATTGAGTTTGTTCCAATACAGGAAAACAGATTCCCTGAAGTGAGACTCGTGGCTCTTGACACTCCATTGATGTCGAAGTACTGGGACAAAATACCAGAACCTAATACAATTGATGGTGCACAAGAGTTAATGAAAGCTTGCAGGATCCCAGTGAGAGGAATCATCTCACAGCAAGTCAAGGTTGAAAATTATACAAACTTGTGGGAACATTCCAATATATCAGAAAATATGCAGCACCTCAAAATCAAACAGGCCAGTTACCTTATTCCTTTATGCAATTTAAAAAGAAATTATATACAGGGTGTCCCAAATGAACGAAGCCAGTCAAATAACGAAAAGACCATTTGAGTGAGATGAATGAAGCAAATGTAGTACTAGTAAACTAACTAAGGGCATTTCAAAAATGTGAAAAAATTTAATCTCTGACCTTTTATTCAAGGGCATTCCAACTCTAACTTCTAAACTAAGACTGGTAGAGCAAATTCTTAATTGAAAAAAGAAAGAGCACCTTCTGTTTAGTAGAAACTACTCATCAAATTTACTCCGACACAATAACAGATAAAATTACAAAAAAAATAAATCATGAAATAGTCTTGATCTTGGTTTTCGTTTTTGTATTTTTTGACTTTTTCATAATTTTATTTGTGAAATATCATTTAAAATATCAGTTAAATTAATAACAATTCATGACTCCATAGTAATTTGAAGTAGTACTTAGAATGTCAGCAAAATAAAGCACTTTTCTTGGAATGTTTTGACTTTCTCACGATTTATTTTTTTCGTAATTTTATCTGTTATTGTGTCGGAGTAAATTTGATAAGCAGTTTTCTACTAAACAGAATGTGCTCTTTCTTTTTTCAATTGAGAATTTTGCTCTACCAGTCTTAGTTTAGAAGTTAGAGTAGGAATGACTTTGAAGAAAAGGTCAGAGGTCAAATTGTCTCACATTTTTGAAATGCCCTCACTTAGTTTACTAGTACTACATTCGTTTCATTCATCTCACTCAAATGGTCTTTTCGTTACTTGACTGGCTTCGTTCATTTGGGACACCCTGTATACTGTTCTTTTGGATACCTAAGAAAGCCGTATTAACAAATATTGTTTCCAATAACTTGCCAATAACTTTTTTTAAGGGCAAAACTGTGTTACTTGGCACTAAGATAAAAAGTGGCAATTATACAAATCAAGATAAAACATTTGCATTAAAATACAACGATTATGTTTTTGGCCGTACACTAATTATAACAACAGGTAAAATTAATATACGATAATTATCTTGTCTGTTTATATAATTTTTGAGTAAGCTATTTTTTTAGATGTAAAACTAGCTCTAAACAGAAAATTTAATGCCGTCTTTAAGAAAAATGGGACCTGTAAAGCACCAATGATTATGGTCAGTTCATTTTGTCAAAATCGATTCGTCATGATTTGACGAATCGACTAATAAGCTGATTGCTTATTAGTCGGTTAGCAAACAAAATATTATAAACAAACTAGCTCTAAACAGAAAATTTAATGCCGTCTTTAAGAAAAATGGGACCTGTAAAGCACCAATGATTATGGTCAGTTCATTTTGTCAAAATCGATTCGTCATGATTTGACGAATCGACTAATAAGCTGATTGCTTATTAGTCGGTTAGCAAACAAAATATTTAAATGTGTTGTTCAAATCAACAATGATTTTCTGAACGTTTGTCCAGCAACAATTTGCATACAAACAATAAAAATTACTATTGTTAATTACAATGTATGATTTGTTTAAATGTTTTAGCATTTTCTCAGAGCAGAATTTAATGCCAAATTCATATTTTGTATCTGAAAGCACTAAATAGTGCAAATGACAGTAGTGGTGCTAAACCTTTGGCGACCACTGTATGTGTTTGTGTTTTTGATTTCTGATGTCAAAAAAAGAATAAGAAAAACAAACACCTACAACATTTGAAACATGATTTTTTTAAATGCAGCTATACTCTTGTTCGACTCAAAAGGGTGGCCTTCTCCCATTGGCCGAGCCGCATTACTCCTAAATCCAGTCTGTATTACTACCACTAGGAGAAATAGTTTTTATTTTTATTTATTTTTTAGATTATTATGACCATTTAAATTGATATAACTTTAATTGTATTTTATTATAAAATGTTATTTCCATTTAGAAAATAAAGTTTTATGCACATATAAATGTAAAACTCATGTTTGTTCTGTTTATTGGTGGCTTTGTCTGGAAAGCAAACAGTTTTGAAATTTTGGCTGTTACGTAGGCAATCGATTACAATGTCTGTACATTGTAATGCATTTCTGGTGTTTGGGTCTATATTTTTGGAGCACTATACCAGTGATACGGCTCGGCCAATAGGAGAAGGCCACCCTTTTGATATTTGAGTCGAACAAGAGTATAGTGTAAAAGTAATATAATATACATAACACAATTTAATACTAGATGTCTCCGAAGGATGGTGTCATGCCGTATAGATATACCATGACAACGCAGATGGGAATTGAAATTAAAATTTCATTTATTTTGCGTCAAGTGAGTTATAATTGCTTGCTCGTATATTTCTTGCAGCTTATTCAACTGTGAATCGCGTTGCATAATTAGTTATCTTTATGCATTTATAATACATTTGATTTGTAAATCAATACATATAACTAAAATAGTAAAATTGTATTTCTTTCCTGCAAGTATCAATTTTTGCCTTCAAGAAACCCCTACTGTGAGCCCAGCCTGGAGAAGCAGACCGAATGTTATAAAGAGTGTGTGACCAAGCAAAATCTCAAAACCGATCCAAAGTGCAGGTTTAAACTTACCTAAAGTACACATTGATCATTCATTAGTATGCTAATAGATTGTTAACTTAAGCTTAGGTTGCCTTACATGGCTGACAAAAATCTGCCAGACTGCAGTTTGGAAGCAAACAAATCAATCGTGGCTCAAGTGTATGAAAACTCATATAAACCCGAAACATCCACGCTGGCAACAATTGAATGTGGTTGCTTAAGACCTTGTCAAACAAGAGTTTATCTCCTAGTAATGCACACCGATACTAGTTAAGTCAAACATTATCATTTTGATGTGTAATTATAACAAAATTATTCATCTTTCATTGTTAGATTTTGAAGATGAACCCAGTAGTAAAGATTTAGCAAGTATAAATTTTAAAGTGATGGAAGAAACATTTGTCAGAATGACAGAAATCTACATTTACAAAATTCCGAATTTGGTGATCGATTTGGGTGGCAACCTAGGATTTTGCTTGGGATTGTCTCTCCTCTCTATAATCGAAATTGTACACTTTGGTTTGCTCCTCTTCTGCAATTATATCAGACCTGTTCGACTACAAGCTCAGATAAAAACCAAAATTGTTAATCAAATCAAATCGGAAAATTTGAAGAAAAAGACAATGGAAACTTCGCCCAAGCTTCAACGAACGTTGTATCGTATTCTTGTTTTTATTTCCGGCTTACTAGCGGTTTATGTAAGCAAAGAAAGAATCACATTATATTTGAGCGAACCGACAAGATATGTAGTAACTATTCAAGAAAATGACACATTATATTTGCCCAACGTAATTGCATGTATGGACGGACCCTTAATGACACACTACAGAAGCCAATATGCCAACACTACAGGCATTCCAGAATGTAAAATTCACTTCATTGATTTAATGAATAAGACTATCAGAGGGAAAAAATCATCGATGGAAGATGTATGGAGATTTCAAACACCCGTAATGGATAAGGTCATCATGGAATTTGCTGCAAGTGTGAGTGTTTGGTTCGATATTTAAAAATGTCTGTTGTGTCAATAAGCATTGAGGGATCAATGCCATTGACTCAAAAGGCATAACCCATTAGATAAAATGTGAGTGCTAGATGAAACTCGTGCCTTTAATCAAATTCAACCAAACTTAAGAAAATTATATACACCGGTAAAAAGTATTTTCTTATCAGAACACAGGATTTAGATCGAATGTATCTTGGAGCAAAATACCAATGCACACAGGAACATGCTATCAATCTCATATGCGTAATTAAAAATTTGTGCAAAAGTTAGAGAACGACTAAAACGACATTGTTTTCTTAGGTCCACTAACTTATGCTGGTGTTGCTACAGTAATATTTTTTAGTTTTCGACCAAACAAGCGTCAAATCTGTAAGCCAGATGAATACGAAGTAATGAATGAATTCCATTTGTCATCAACTGTTGATCTTGCACAGCACTCAGGCGCTTAGCTAACTGCACAAACTTACTGTCATAATCAAACTAAATAATGCCGTATGCGCGTATAAATGCACCTCGAAGTCGCGGATTTACATGATGAAACAATTCGTATCCACGACGTCGCACATTTGAATATTAGCAACATCTGTATGCGCGTACGAACGTCGCCGTCATTATGGATCACCGAAATTTACTATAGACCTTAGCAGAATGCACAGAGATAAAATATACCTGCACCATCTTGTATTTTAGTTAACTGCAAGGCTATTTCATCAGAAGCAAACTGATCTTGAATACTACGATAAAATATAATTATCTTTCTGCAGGTGTACTTTCAACAAAGCGAAGCAACAATCCCATCCATTCCATCAATTCTCAAGAGCAGAAGATCTATTAAAAGAAATACGTTTACCATTCTCACATTCAAAATGCTTAAAGTATGTTTGCAGACAATTGTAAACAAAACTGCTTAACCAATTGTTTTAATTTAGACCATCCGATTGAATTTACAATCTCAACCTTGCCTTGACCGAGACAAACATAAAAGATGCCAAGACGATTGCTACGACAACAAGATTTATAACGAAATTCAGTGCAAGTGAGTATTTTTTCTTTTAGTATTTACGCAAAAATTTGTCATACGTATCATTTGTTCGGTTTTTCTTTGTTTAGCAAAATAGAAAAAAAACTAAAGAAATGATATTTACGAACTTTGTACTAAACGTTCTACTATGTAGTTTGTAATATGTTATTCAAATATTTTTAGGTTACCATTTTTGGTCAACATCAAAAAAGATGATTGTACCAATATTGCAGATGCTAAAACTTCATTAGCATTGTTCATGAACAGATCTTTAACTACTAATGTAATGAACGAGTGCGGTTGTCATCCACTTTGTGAAGAACAAGTGTTTGACACATATGTTCACTTTCAACATCCCGAAGCATGGCCAATCAAAGTTCTTGGTCTTAGTCCACTGAATAACATAATTGAAGAGTATTCACAAGTATTATCCTACACTGGAGTTGCACTGTGTTGTGACATTGGAAATTGTTTTTCACTGATGCTTGGCTTTTCTATTCTTGCAATTCCACAACTCATGCAAAAGCTGGTTTCTAAGTTACTAAAATTAAAGAAAAAATAGTCACCATCTGTGTGAAGAGCACCGAAAACGACTGCTAAGAAGGCCTACAGACCGTAAATTCGCCTGTGGGACCCCGAAGTTACCCAGCACCTTGGAGCCTCACATTGTGTAAACGCATCACTGCTGGACCTGACACCTTTCAGACGCCTGTCCTAAGCTTACGGACGTACCACAGAAAGCAAACTTGTCTTTGTCAATGCTTTTTGGACATTATTATTCAGTTTGGCCATAATAGCATGCCGAGTGAATGTGCAATGAGTTATGTAATGCACAAACTACCAATTGGGTCATGTTTTATCACTTGCTGCAAAGTTATTCGCACATACTAATGAATCCGTGTAATATTTGTACACTTTTAACACGTTTTGCAGCTAACATGGCGCCCCTGTATTATATTTTGAAAATTGTAGTCAGCAAATTTATATTTCGAAAAAAATAAATTCGTAAGTGCTCACTGTTTGCGGTCATTATTCCATTCGAAATCGATGAATTATCATTTCTTGACGTATAGATCAATTTGTTGAAATTTTAGTACCTAGAAATGAATTGTTTTGTTAGACCAGAATTCTATTAAATTAAAAAACTACTGCACAGAACACATTGTATGTTTACTACCTCATCGCCGAAGCTGGTCCAGCCTGAACAAAGCGAACGACTGAATATTTCCAAATATTTCGCCTTCGCTGGAACAAAATCCTTCAATAAATCTAAGTAAAAATAAATTAAACATTCTAATGCATATCCTACAATTAACGCATTGATCTCTTTCTCACCCTTGATCAGTGGTTTGTGCGAATGAAAACAACTAGGAACGCTGACAAAAATCAAATCCTTTGGTATGTTTATCGTCGAGCCCATTACACGACCGAGAATTAAGTTTTCGTACGGTTTCTTTGTATGATTATCCAACGGGACAACAAACTCTCCGTAACGCGTCACCTAAAAACCAATTAACAGCTGTAAATATCAATCCAAAATTACAAATTCTCGCTAAAAATACTTTAAGCCAGTGCCAATCTGTGATGTATTCCACGCCCCAATGAGGAAACATTTGCGATTTCACATAATTAATCAAATAACTATTGTTTGTTGTCCACACACCCACCAGGCAACTTTTATTCGCTAAAATTCGAACCGGCAAACTGAGAAATTCTACTTCCGATGACGTGTTATAACTGAATATTTAAAAAGAAAATTATTTAACCAATTTTAAATGAATTAATTATAATTACAAACCATTTTTTCCTCTTCAGACTTTTATTATTCCATGGGGGGTCGATGATAACGACGTCAAATTGCCTCTTCGTTTTGATTAAATGATTTAAATCGTTTGATAATAAAAAGCAAGAGTTTGCAGGGAGTAAAAAATCCTTCGAACCCCATTTGATAACGCACGCGTAGTCTTCTTCGTGTGTTATTAATTTATTTACAAAGTTTAGATTCTGTTCAACATGACAGTCACCTAAATTTTGAAGATTTAGTTAATAAAAACATTATTTTGTAGAATAGTTTCAACATTATACTTGTTATTTTACGAGTTATAGGCTCGTTATCCTCAATCGCATTTTTTGAACACATTTCCGACAGGCTACAGTTGTCATCAATTATTTTCGACGCCATTCGGGCAAAAATATTATTCAATAAAATCTCTTCTCGACTCGGTTCACCAGAGAGACATTCACGTTTCCAACATCGTTCGCACTTGTCAATAAGTTCGCAAACCTTCAATAAGTAATTCAGTGTATTAAAAGAATGTGGTTTTATTTATTTTATAAAATTACCTCTTTGTGATAAGTCGTAAATTCGTCTTTTATCTCGATTTTTCTTCTTCTTTTACGTCGTTGATTACAAACACGTGACAAGGCTTGGGTATCCATTAAGTATTCTGATCGGATATCAAAAAATACTTCCTTAATTTCGTAAGAATTTGTCGAGTGGACGAGTTTACAATCGTGAGAACACGCTCTTAAGTCGATACAGTTTTTAAACATCTCGTTTATCGTGTTTTGGTGGTTTAAAAACATGCAACTTGCCGCCATTTTATAAAAATGATTACGACGTGTACGAGTGTGCTTCGCTTGCTGAAGGACAGCACCGCACTGTGCGACTAAAGAAAGACCGATACGTATGGAAAAACTTTATTTCAAAATTATTTACAACAAAACAGTTTGTTAGATGAGATGATGAACTAATTAACAATTAATTACTGTCTCCACTGTCATTATATTCGCTCGCAACTAACGATTTACTGGTTTCGGGATTTGAATTGCTATTTTTTATCCTCACTAATTCCTGGCGCTTAACTTTTAAATCCAGTTGGTTAGGGTTACAGTTCTTGATCGTTTGAGGGAGAATCGGTTTCGAATCGATTTCAATTCTCTTTTCGCGCTGTCTTTCTTCGTAACCTTCACGAGAAAAAAAATTATAAAATTCTGACATGTAATAATGAAATTTTAAACTTTTTAATGAAATTGTTATTTTTTTTAAAATTTTATACGAAAAATTTGAATTATTTTAAATGAAATTTTCAATTTTGTTCTTTATTAGTTTACTTTGTAGCGGAGTTAATTTCAGCAACTTTGCAATCTTCACATCTTCCGGGTTCTCTTCCACTAACGGTATATTTAACGACGATTTAATCAGCAGCAATTTATTATTCTTCTCCTTTTCTTGACTTTCCTTCTTTTTTTCCTACAAAAATGACAAATTTTAATTCAAATTCTCACCCTTAACAAAATGTTAATGCAGTAAATTTACTCTAAAAATATGTCTCAAGCATTTATTGCTCATGTAATCGTCTTTCCATCGATTCTGCATGTCTTCGAGCCGCGCTAAAGAGGGCGCAGCTTCCTTTCCCTTCCTTCTATCTTCGGCTCCGTGTTCCAGCCGAAACATCGCATCCGTGGCCAACTTCTGACTCGTGTCTTTATCCTCGGGAACCACTTGCGAATTCTCCGTCGGGTCCCATCGTCTCTCCTGTCTCCGCGCACCACAAACGACAATGTAATCCAAATTCTACAGTAAAATTTCAAAATAAATTTACTTTTTTTTTAAAATCAATAAATAATGCAGCAGTAGCGAATTAAATATGCATTTTATTGCTCATTGGGGTAGGGTTTGCACCTAAAAAATGCATTTGAGCGCTTAAAATTATATTTTTACACATGAAAATCAAACTATTACTCAAGAAAAATTAATTTTTATGCTTTTTGACAGGTAAAAATCTAACTTTTACACACAAAAAAATTATTTTTATGCATTTTTACGCGTTAAAAAATGATTTTTATGCATTTTTACGCGTTAAAAATAATTTTTATTCATTTTTACACATAAAAATCAAAGTTTTACACTTAAAAAATTGATTTTTATGCATTTCTCTTAATAAAGTGCATTTCTTTACGTGTTTTGTGATTAGTAATTCATTTTTTGGGTCTCAAAATCCAATATATACCTGTGGGTCTGTTTTCATTTCGAAATGGCTGTCGCACAAGTGACATTTCATTCGAAATTGATATATAGGCGTCGAGTAATACATCCCGACCTTTCTTTTCTCCGCATTGTATCGTACGCCCATTCCAATGTGATTTCCGCAGCCGTCGCACCAAATATTATACGGCATTTCAAACCTGCGTGAAAAAATAAATCACAAATTAAATTTTTATTTTTAAATTTAGTTCTTTGATTTTATACCGAATAATAAGAATTCCCTGATCCAATTTCCTCGCTCGTTCTCGAAGTGCGTGAGTTCCATGGTATTTATTCAACGATCCTTTTTCAGGCCTGTAATCTGGCGGATAATATTTATTCTGTCCTTTTCGTTCGCCCTTTCATAAATCAAAGAAAATAAATTAGTAAATTGTACTTTTTTAACAATGAATTATGTTCTTTCGATACTTACCATTATGAATGTCTAATGAAATTGAATCCGCTGAGAACTTGATTGAAAATACGACGATAAAACGAGATATCTTCAATAAACATATATTTACCCTAGCGGCAGCTTTTTAGACTACAAGCGGTACAGTTACGGCGCGTTTTAGGATTGTTCTTTTGCAAATTTCACTTCCGTTTACATCACATCCGGTAGTGGTGGTCGAGTGCTCTTCGCCAGCAACATGGTACGTTTTCACTAATCCATTTCAATCTGCAAATTATTATTTATATTTATGGTTAAATATTACATAAATGGTATGAAGTGATCGTTAGTTCGAGTTTTTAAACTCGGAAATGTTATATTTCTTAAAAAATAACGGATGATTGAGAAATTTGTAGCTTTCTTAGGTTCCTAAGCCTAATTGTGCATCCATTTTTATTTCTCGATATATTTTAGACGAAAGGTACTTCATCGTTTGGTAAACGGAGAAATAAGACACACACGCTGTGCAGACGTTGTGGAAGGTCTAGTTACCACATTCAGAAGTCGAAATGTGCGCAATGCGGTTACCCGGCGGCGAAGCTTCGTCACTGTACGTTGAAAATGACAAAAAAATCACCGAAATCACCCAAAGAAAAAACTAACTAAAATCAAAAATTAATTTCAGATAATTGGAGCGAGAAAGCCCAACGTCGAAAAACAACTGGAACCGGTCGCATTCGTTATTTGAAGACGATTTATCGCAAATTCCGGTACAAAAAACTCAAATTTCAATTCCAAAAAAAAAAAAAATTCGAAATTTTTATAACATCTCAAAATCAATTTCAGAAATGGTTTTCGCGAGGGAACCAAACCAAGGCCCAGAAAGAGGGGACAAGCCGCCGCGGGACCCAGTTCTACTGTTTCTAAATAAAATAATTGTTAAAAAGATAAAACAGAAATAAACCGAGAAAAAAATAATTTTTTTGACTACGAAAATATTTGCGATTTTTAATTTTCGAGCTGGACGTTTCATACTACAAGACTAGATTAATTTCCTTAACATTTTTGTAAACATTAATATATTTAACGCGCTAATTGTGTGATGAGTGCCGCGCACATTTCGAAGAACTCCATGGTGTGGTGACCACAAGCCAAATGCTGATCCGATTGGCTTGCGTTGGGCACTTCTTCGCCCTCGCTGCTCAAGCTTTTGAAGTCGAGCAAATAGCTTTTGTAATCCACTTGGTACAGCTGCAAACTCATTTTCATCTGAAAAAAAAAATAATGAAAAATTAACTCGAAAACGTGGGACATTTTTTGACTCACGTATTTGTTTGCCACTGAATTTTTGCGTCTGACACGGATGTGGAACGAATTGACCACTTTCCACTCCTAAATTCGATTGAATTAATTGCGCGTAAATTCGATTTTAACCGTAAATCTTACAAAATCTAAGGTTTTCATCGCTCTGAAGACTTCGTTCATGATATCCTGTGGCTTGCTCTGGGATCGAATGCCTGAAAGTGGTGGAAATGCAATTTATATTTGTATTTCAAAATTGTTGTTTGTTGATTTTGTACCTAAGTGCCATTTTGCTTTTTTAATCGGTGTTCCCTTCTTGTCGCTGGTTTCGCCGCTCACGTATCTTTCTCGGAGCGGAGTTAAGTGAGCTGCGAAATGAATTTAAATCGATTAAGTAGGTCGGGATTTTTTATTTAAAATGGATGTTAAGTTCGTTAGGTCTTACTTGTAAATCCTATAATTTGCAATTTATCACAAAATATTTATTATAAAATGATTGTTTATTTGGATTTTGGTACTTACGAGCAATTCTCTCGGGGTGAGGCCTGACAGGGCTCTGTGTCTGAAACTAAATTATTTTTTTTTAAAAAATGTTGTTGGAAAATATCACTATTAGGTTATTTCACGGGCTATAGTCCCATATTTTCTTGTCAAAATACAAAAAAAAATAATCAATAGTTTTTTCGATAGTTAATCAACAAAAAGTAGGCTTATTGGGAATGGAATTAAACTTTACTTGCTTTTATTTGTATTTGTATTTTTTGGGTTGAAATTGGATTTAAAAAATGGAAAAGTTGAATTTTAAGGTTTTGATTGAATCTTTTTCTACCAAAATTAATTTTTCTTTATCAAAATTAATTTTTTCTATCAAAATTGAATTTTTTTCTATCAAAATTGAATCTTTTTCTATCAAAATTGAATCTTTTTCTATTAAAATTGAATCTTTTTCTACCAAAATTAATTTTTTCTATCAAAATTAATTTTTTCTATCAAAATTGAATCTTTTTCTATCAAAATTGAATCTTTTTCTATCAAAATTGAATCTTTTTCTACCAAAATTGAATCTTTTTCTACCAAAATTGAATCTTTTTCTACCAAAATTAATTTTTTTCTATCAAAATTGAATTTTTTTCTACCAAAATTGAATTTTTCGTGGCAAATTCAATTGTTTTGTATTAAACCTAATTTTTTTTGCGTTAAAATTCAATGTTTTGTACTAAAATTGATTTCTTAAACTAGAAAACTAAATCTTTTATGATAAAATTGAGTGTGGAGATCAATCTCTAATCAATTTTCTAATCCCCATCCATTCCCGTGAAATAACCAAAGCGATTTCTCAAGCCACCAAAATCTTACGAGATCCGTATAAACAGTAGTCGGTGGCGGGCTGCTGGCAACGTAAAAATCCCGAATTTCAAACTTGGCCGCTTCGTCCGCTATGCGTTTATTATCAATAATCAAATTATAAGCAATGCCCAACTGATCGTGCGGATCCCCGGTCAACAAAGCCGCGTGAACCTCTTCTTCCCTCACTCCAAATTTCTAAATTTAAAAAAAAAAAAAACAATCTTGAATAAATTAATAAAAGTCATCCACACAAATTTGTAATCACCTCGCAAACTTCAGCAATGGCATCCATGTCCACCACCGACGAATCCTGTTCGTTGGCCGGTGGAAACAAATACACAGGAAGATCCTTCTGGAACCAATCGTGTTTCCTATTCGAATCAAATTTCAATTAAATCGGGTCGGGATAATTTATGATTTATTTACTTGACGTCTTCAATGGCCGCTCGCTTCATTGGATCCACTTGAAGCATGTGGCAAACCAAATTCACCACGGATTTGTTTAAATAATCCGGGATTGGAAATACTCCGGCTGGGAAGACACAACATTTATTGACATTTTAGTTGGTGTTATTCAAAAGTTTGAAAATTCGCAATTATTGTGAGAAATTGCAATTTATTTTGAATTTTGTATTTTAAAAAACGTTGATAAATTGTAATTTTTTTTAATCAAATTGTAGTTATCTCGATCAAAAGTCATCCAAAACGTGTAATAATGCCGAGATATGCAAGAAACTGCAACATCTTTTATCAAATTTGATTAAAAATATTTGCAGTCTTAAATTTTGCACGAATTTGCAACATTTTCGATCAAAAATCTTGAATTGTGCACGAATTTACAACATTTTCGATCAAAAATCGTGTATTTTGCACGAATTTTTAAAATTTTCGATCAAAAATCGTGAATTTTGCACGAATTTTTAAAATTTTCGATCAAAAACTTATTTTGCACGAATTTGCAAAATTTTCGATCAAAAATCTTTGCACGAATTTGCAACATTATCGATCAAAAACTTATTTTGCACGAATTTGCAACATTATCGATCAAAAACTTATTTTGCACGAATTTGCAACATTATCGATCAAAAACTTATTTTGCACGAATTTGCAACATTTTCAATCAACAATCTTGGAATTTTGCACGACTTTGCAACATTTTCCATCTAAAAATCTTGAATTTTGCACGAATTTGCAACATTTTCGATCAAAAATCTTGAATTTTGCACGAATTTGCAACATTATCGATCAAAAACTTATTTTGCACGAATTTGCAACATTTCCAATCAACAATCTTGGAATTTTGCACGACTTTGCAACATTTTCCATCTAAAAATCTTGAATTTTGCACGAATTTGCACAATTTTCCATCAAAATTCACCTTAAATTGCAAATAACATTGATATAACTGCCAAAAACTTACATTTGATTTTTCTAAACAATGTGGGAACATGTTCATCATCAAATGGCAACTGTTTCATTAAAAAAAATATATCAAATTAAATTTAAACCTTCATCTTGCATTCAATTTTTCCACTCACTGTGCCGCACAGCAAAGCGTAAAGAATTACACCGCAACTCCACACATCAACCTCGGGACCAGCATATAGCCTACAAATTAAATTTACATTAAATTAAAAATTTTAACCCTAAAATTAAGTATTAAAACATAAAAAAACAATAATAATAAATCACTCAACATACTTTCCAGATATAACTTCCGGTGCAGCGTAATTCGGCGATCCACAACTTGTTCTTAAAAATTCGCCATCGAGCATCATGTTTGACAATCCTTTTCCGTCGACGTTTAAATTATTTAATTTTGTAACGAAAAATGAATACAAAAAAAGAAGAAGAAAATACAAAAAGGGAAGAAGAAAAACAAAGAATTAAAACATCGATTTGTGAACTTGTTTGCAAAACCGAATTTTACCTCACCAAAGTCAGCAATTTTAACGTGCAGTTTTTGATCCAGTAACAAATTCTCTGGTTTCAAATCGCGATGCACCACCATGTGTCGATGGCAATAATCGACGCCGGAAATGATTTGTTGGAAAAAACGACGCGCTTCGTGTTCCTTTAGCTGGAATTAAACGGAGAATTAATATCGCAGGGATTAGTGGCGGGAAGAAAGGTCTAGGCAATTGAGGGATACATAATACAAATAAAAAAAATGCTTTTTAGCAGAAAAAATGTACAGTTTTGCACCTAAAGATTAATTTTCGCATTTTTACACGAAAAGAAATTCATTTATTTTTGCACAAAAAATGCACTATTGCACCTCCTAAATATGCACTTTAGCACCTAATAAATGCATCTTTGAACCTAAAAAAATGCATTTTTACATAAAAATGCAGTTTTACATTAAAAAATGCAGTTTTTACATTAAAAAATGCATTTATTATATTAAAAATGCAGTTTTTACATTAAAAAATGCAGTTTTTACATTAAAAATGCATTTTTTACATTTAAAAATGCAGTTTTTACATTAAAAAATAGATTTTAAAAATTTTTGCAAGTAAAAAATGTATTTGTGAGTTTTGCACGTAAATAATGCATTTTTGCACGTAAATAATGCATTTTTGCACGTAAATAATGCATTTTTGCACGTAAATAATGCATTTTTGCACATTTTGTACCAAACAAATGCATTTGTCAAAAAATAAATGCATTTTGCACATTTTGTACTTAAAAACTCATTTTTGAAACTTTTTGCACTTAAAAAAAAATGCAGTTATCCACGAATTTTTGCTCATTGTTGCGTATAAAAACTGAATTTTCGTATCACGATCCATTCAAATGCCTCAGAACCTAAAAACTGCCAAAAAAAATTAAATTTAAGTTGAAAAATATGTTTTACTTTTCCATGTTTCACTATATAATCGAATAATTCTCCACCAGAAACGTATTCCATTATCATGAAGATGTCAGTCGGTGTACTTATGACCTGGTATCTATCGAGATAAATATACACTCAAACATACATATAATCGAAAAAATATAAATATAATTGACGATATATTACAATTTGATGATGTGGGGATGTCGAAACAACTTGAGATTCTGGATTTCTCTTCGGATTTTACCAACTACATCGAGATTTTTAATTTTCTGGCGATTCAAAATCTTCACTGCAACTTTGTGTTTCGTTAATTGATGCTCCCCGACTGAAAAATTTATAGATTAATTCATCGAAAAGTTGTCAACAAGTGAAATAAATTTTTTGGTAAATTTTTTTAATGTTAATTTTAAATGCGAAATTTTTATGTAATTTCAAACCAGTTCCAACCAGTTCTGGTGCACTCATTTTGTTTCGTCGTTTTCGACAAAAATGAGCCTCAATGTTGTTTTATTTTCAAGTATTTTAAAAAATTTATATCTCGCAGCTTACTTTTCACTTTTCCAAATGTCCCGACACCTAATGTTTCGCCAAGAATGTAATGTCCGATTTTCACGGAGGGCTGGATCTGACATTTCTCGGCCATCATTGACTTCTTTTCGTTTAAGTCTCCAACTTCCGCCACTAGATGGCGCAAATAGATGACGTGTAAACATTTTGGGTTCTATCTAGCGGTAAATTACAGAATCTGAAAATCGATATTCCAATATTTTGGAAAATATAAAAATAATATATTCAGATAAATATCAAAATAACGATATAAAACTATTTTTACACGCAATAAAAAATATCACATTTTTTTAAATCAAAATATTTATATAAAACAACATTTTTAAAAAAAAAATTTTATTTTATTTCTTTCAAATAAAATGAAAGATTTTTAATTTTCAACTCTGACCAAAGGTCGGTTTTTCTAGACGCAGACCGGATGAGACATTACAGACTAATAATAAACCAAAACAAGAAATAAAAGATAAAACTGTTCAATTTATTCATGTGTCAACAGATTGCGTGTTTCTAATGAGAAGGAATCACCCAAATTCCACATAGGGAGCAATGACACGAGTCGTTTTGTCTCTAATTAAAGTGGCAATGAAAATTGTACAGAAATGAATTTTATTGGAAAAAATAACCACCAAAAACTTTTTCTTTCCCAAAACGAAAATACCAATTTTCTAATTTAATAAAACAATAAAACCGACGTAAAAAACGAGAAATTTTTATTGGTCGGAGCCGCACGCGTCATAGAGCAACGTGAGTTTCCGTTGCTAGGACCGGCAGCTCCTGGTAACGAGCCATGCTGAAATTAGCTAGCAGAAAAAAGTGAGCATTGCCCGTTGAAAATTGGATAAAAGAGTGCAAGTGCCAACCCAAACAGGTGGATTTTTAATCACAAAATGGCACTTCCAGCCTCTCAGACACGATTTTCTAACACCGATCATGAAATTGTTTACGTGACATGAAGATCTGATTATTGAACTCGTTTTGTTTCTTTTTTTGTTGTTTACTGTTTTTATCCTGTCTTCCTCAAACATCAATAAGTGACTTACACATGAATATCATAAATAATTCTTAAGGTAAGGCTATTTTAACACTTACTTAATATTTTTACGCGCATTTTATTTCATGATTTGATCATTATTTTAAAACTATCGATATATTCTATTACATTTCGTGTGAAATGGACACCAAATTAGCACTACTAAATTACGGAAAATATTCGTGATATTTTTTTTCTTGCGATTTTGCAATTAAACAATTTTTTTTTTTAATTCTGAAGTGGTGTTTGTTTCGGGTCGTAAAATTTTCCATTTCGAGCCCTGAATGTATTCATTAGTGGCGTAATGTTGGGTTGATGGGCTTTTTAGCTAAGATTTTCCGTATATTTATTCAAGAAAACACTTTTTTTAATCCTCCTTGGGTTCCCTAGGCTCGTGGACCCATGTCAACCGCACGCCACTGATACTCGTGCTGTCTTAAGTATTCCTTCTTAGGAATTACACCTAGGTTTTTGTGTCGCTAAAATGACATGTTCGCTAAAATGGTGTGTCGCTAAAATGAAATCGCTAAAATGAAATCGCTAAAATGAAGTACATCCCCTGGAGATGACCATCCAAACGTCTGCACGAGAATCTCGTGTTAATTCTCGTCGAACTGTGTAATTCGCCCGTGAAACGTTTTATTGAATGCGCCTAGTGTTTGTTTATATCGTGAATTGGGTTAAGGTCGAAAGAGTAACGTGTTTTCTGTGATGAATTAATAGCCATTAAGTAGAAGTTGGTTCTACATTTTTGTGCAGATGTGGATACTAGATGGACTGACTTTTTATCGATCGCATTTTGGAATCAATTATGTGTAATTGAGGCGAGTAACTTTGTCTGACAGTTTGGAAAATAGCTCTAACGTATGAGTTGTTTATAAGGAAAGGAAATACCGGTAAACTTGGACCGCGGTGACGTTTTTCCCTCGGTTTCTTTGGTTTTTTTATGTTTTTTTCTTTGTTTTTCCTGTTTTTTCTCGTGTTTTTTAGGTTTTATTGGTATTTTTTGGATTGTGTGTGTTTATTGGGGGGTTTATTTGGTTTTTAAGTGTTTTTTTCCGTTTTCTTAGGTTTTTAGTAAGGCTTTTAAGTGTTTTTTTTCTGAACCTCGATAAAAATTTTCAATAGTATCCGGACCCCGCTTAAAATTACTTGCCGACCCCTGTTATAAAGTGTATTACCGTAGCAGGGCTAAGGGTTTAGTAGCATTGTTGAAGAGCCATTCCCGTCACGAATTGAGTGTCGTATCATTATTCAATTGAGCATGTCATCGTTCAATTGAGCGTATCATCGTTCAGTTGCCAGTATCGATCAATTTGAATGAATAATCAATTCGTAAAGGGTTTTCCACTTCACATTTTAACAATGTATAAAGGCTAGTTTACAATGCTGCGAATTGTTGTTCACAATCACGCAAATAGGTTGCGTGCAATATTTCGCGCGGAAATTGGGAAGAAATATATGAAATAAATAAGTGGAATACAACTGCTAAGAAGATACTGTATTTTACCGATTAAGAGTCGCCCTCGAATTGTAGCCGCCCTCGAATAGTAGCCGCGGCTGAGACGCCAAGAATACCGTATTTTTACAAAAGTACGGTATCGTTTCCGTATTTAACCTCACGAACGATGAACTTACGCTTCGTTCGTGACGTTCAGACTTCGTTCGTTACATTAAACAAATGTAACAAACGAAAAACTGAAATTGTAATTGCTGACAAAAATGGCAGTTTTGAATAAGAGCTGCGGCTCTTAATCGATAAAATACGGTATATGAGTAATCTGATAAAATGGCAGGGGGCAGGGGTGTGATTTCAAGGTTAAACACTTGGTAGGTGCAATAATTGTCATTTATTAAACTCATTCAAAGTCAAGGCCAAAAGTCATTTATTGTTCTCATACATCTTTTGACGGGTGAATAATGATGGAATTTAAGGCAATTGTAGTTTACATAGCTACCTGTCACTTACGTAGAATACTCAATACCCAACAAAACAAATGATTGGTTTAGAAAGATGTGAATGCAAACTAAAGGTGTTTTCTTTTATGATCAAAATAGTTCTAACGACTTTTTGTGTGTCAACTGAACATAGTGCAGGGATGACAATATTACACTCTATTTTTATTGGCTTTGGTGACATAATTCTGTGATGACCCAGTCAAAGTATGATTGAATTATTGCACAATTATTTTACAATGTTTGTCAATCGATTTCCAATAAATATGCTACATTTACAATATAATCACAAAATCAATGTTGAACGCTTCTATTTGATGGTTATCTTTTTGTGACAATTTAATGTGGATGCAAACTATGACTGTGCATTATTAAATGTGGCATTCATATTTTATTGTTACTAACAATAGTGGCATGGAAAAAAGAGTTATGGACTTATAATGGTCCACAGTAATTAATTGTTGTGCTTAATTTTGTGCTATTGCATTTTTAAGACTTGAATTTATAGTGGTTTCAACAGAATTAGCTTTTATGTTGCTAATCAATCTATTGATTTGTAGACTAACTGGTCTCACAGTGGACAACACTACTAGTGCCATAGTTACCTAGGAGTTATAAAGTTATTGATCAGTAGCTATGGTTACTAAGTTCTTTTCAGAAATTTTATTCTGCAGTTAATTTTCAATGTTACAATTTCTTGTGTTTTTTTATTTTCTAGGAAATTGGATAGTGATAATTACTTCAGAACACAACAATGGCAACTTGTGAAACTGTCAAAGTTATTGTAAGGTGTAGGCCATTGAATAAAAGAGAGATAGATCTGAGTAGTAAGGTAAGGATCATTATTTATTAATTGGTTGTGAATGTGAGTAGCATTTTGAATAGAACAATGGAGTATAGACAATGGAGAAGTGACCTAGTTTAATGCCATCAACAAGAAGGAAGTATTTTTTGGAAAAAATAAATCCCAGAACATCAGTTCAAGGCTATGGGTATCTAATTTTCCCAGAATAATTTAGTCCTTGTTTTTAAATCATTAAATCAATTTTTACCATTAAATGGAAATGAGAAGGATTCACTTTTTTCACAGCAATTTAATGACACTTTGTTTTTATTGTGCAGGTGGTTGTGTCCATGGATAAGAATGATTGTACAATAATTAACCCAGGTGATCCGAATGCACCGCCAAAGTGCTTCACATTTGATGGAGTTTATGGATTGGATTCCACTACAGAGCAGATTTATAATGAAATTGCATATCCATTAGTAGAGGTAATACATAATATGTGATAGTTCAAAAAAAAATGATAGCCACCCCCATTTGAACTTTTTAATGCGTTTTGGGTGATTAACGTGCAAGTTTCACTAACTCGTAAGTCACATTCGAAGTTTTACACAAAACTGATGCTATGTGTACATAGTTTGTGCCAGGGGTTCTCAAACTTTTTAACATTACGGCATACTTTTTAGAAAGGCAGTCTATCGCGACCCACTTCATCCCCAGCACTTTGAAATTTTTAGTGATACTAGGGTTTCTGTTTTTCCGCCTTTTTGGAATTCCCGGTTTCCGGTACCAAAAGGGGCGGTACTCTCGGGAAATCGGTACCCCCGAGACTAAAAAAAATTAGGCGAAAGGCAACGAAAAATGGCAAAAATATGGCCATTTTTTGTGACAAATGGCCGTTTTTCGTCAAGAATGGCCGTTTTTCCTCAAGAATGGCCATTTTTAGCCATTTTTAGCCATTTTCCATGTTAAAACTGGCTGTTTTTTGTTAAAAATGGCCATTTTTATCATTGAAACGTAACAAAATATAACGTTTTGATGACGAAAATGACGTTTCAGCAATGAATTATGGACGGAACCGGTTTTTCTCAAATCTCCCGGTTCCCGGTACTGTGATTTCTCACTGGGTTTCCCAGTACTGAAACCCTAAGTGATGCTTATTGACTAGCCAGAAAAAGTCATCTCGTAACCCTTTATTTTCCTGTAATTCCTTTTTATTTACTTATTTCTACAATTCTCAGATCAAAGTTGTGGAAATAAGTAAAATTAGTAATGTGTAAGATAAAGCATTACTATTGCGCCCCATCAAAAATCAGCTAGCAACCCGCTAGTGGGGCGAGAAACGCTGGTGTATGCAATTCTCTAAAAGAAAAAAGTATTATATACCTAAGCTTTAGATGGCATGCCTTAACATCGTGAGTTCGTCCAGGGTTCTGCATAATTCGAATTATCTGGCAGTGCCGGATAAAACGAGCCCCAATTTCCCAGCAGGATTGGACTTTTATGGCATGCCATAAAAAGCACCCACCCAATTAGATCCCAGGATCTGGTCAAACTTGCATTTTAGGGCATGTCCTTCAAAGCAATGTGTACCAAATTTCCAGCTCTCAGTCAACACAATAAATAAATTAAATCGTATTTATTTCAGGGCGTTTTAGAAGGTTACAACAGCACGGTTTTCGCGTATGGTCAAACTGGATGTGGAAAATCGTTCAGTATGCAGGGTGTTTTGAATCCTCCAACCCAAAGAGGAATCATACCACGTTCTTTTGAGCACATTTTTGAAGCAATTGCAACATCAGACCATGCAAAATATTTGGTACACTCTTCTTACCTTGAAATCTATAACGAAGAAATACGAGACCTGTTAGGAATAGACTGCAAAAAGAAGCTGGACTTGAAAGAGCATTCTGACAAAGGAGTTTATATACCAGGTTAAATAAATGTTGTTTTTGTTTTTATTATCATCATCATCATTATTATTATTATTATTATTATTATTATTATTATTGTTATTATTATTATTCAGGATTGTCCTGGCATCCAGTGCACAATGTGAAGGAATGTGAAGATATCATGAACCAGGGTTGGAAAAACCGATCAACTGGATCGACACTGATGAATGCTGATTCATCTAGATCGCATTCAATATTTACTGTTTCTGTTGAAATGATGGACACAAATAGCACAGATGACAAGCAGCATATTAGAAAGGGAAAATTAAATTTAGTGGATTTAGCAGGAAGTGAAAGACAGGCCAAGACTGGAGCATCAGGAGACAGACTCAAAGAAGCAACGAAAATTAATTTGTCTTTGTCAGCTCTTGGAAATGTTATTTCAGCTCTAGTTGATGGAAAATCTACGCATATTCCATACAGAGATTCAAAATTAACTAGATTATTACAGGTAAATATTACAAGATTTGTCCATACTGCTAACTTTATATGCATTTTTGTTTTTTCAGGATTCATTAGGTGGAAATACTAAAACTTTGATGGTGGCTTGTTTGTCACCAGCAGACAACAACTATGATGAAACTTTAAGTACACTAAGATATGCAAATAGGACAAAAAATATCAAGAATAAACCAAAGATTAATGAAGATCCTAAGGACACTTTGCTCAGAGAATACCAAGAGGAGATTCTAAGGTTAAAGAGAATGGTTGAAAGTGGTGAAATTAGTTCTGCAGCCCAGCCAGATATTAATGGTATCAGAAATTAAAATGTTGTTTTGGATCTTGTAATGCTTAAAACAAAATTTACTTTTATTCACAGATGAAGTAAACAGAGCAAAAGAAAAATTACAACAAGTTAGTTTGAGTAGATTATGGCAATTTAGCAATATAAATGTTTTAAAAATGTGAATTTTTATAGGAATATGAACAAATGATGCATGAATTAAAAGAAAAATATCATGCAGAACAAAGGAGTAATGCCAAATTACAAGAACATGTGTCCAGTTTAAAACAAAAATATGAAGAAGAGCTTTCTAATTTAAGCAATAAACAGCATGCGGTAAGATTATCCAAACTCTTTAGTTTCAATTATAGTATAATACAGTGAATTCCCTACCAGTGTTGTATCTCGTTCACCAAATCACGAACTAGTTTAAGTTCGCGTTCATCACCGTGTGAACTAGTTCACGTTCACTACAATTTATTTCAAAGTGAACTAAGTTCAAGTTCACAAACTTGAACCAATAGTTCAGTTCACTTTACCAATTTTTTTTAAGAAATTGAAATTAATTTCTTTTATGTTTTGTGGCTTGCAGAAGGGAAAAAAAACACCTTTTTTTTAGTAAAGCAGTTTTCATTGATTTTAATGACGAAAACGGCTGTTTTTGCCACTGTTTTCGTTGTAAAAAGTGATCAAAACATTTAAAACCAATGCAAAAAGTTATGTTTTTGCGACGTTTTCATCACTTTGTTTTCATCACTTCGTTCAAGTTCACTCTTAAAAGTGAACTAACAAGGGGAGAGCACCAATAAGCTATCACAGATTGTTATAATATTAAACAAGAAGGATTGTTATATCATGCTGAATGAGACCCTAAAATAATTTTATTCCATAGACAGCCAACAATGCAAACAATGAGCTCAAAGTTGGCACTATTTTGTCTGTGTATACATCAAATCTGAGCAATCAGGCCTAGTGTATGAATACTGTAAACAACAGTTGCTAGGTAAAAAATAGTCCCAAGATCCAAGTTCAATTTTATCATTTGAGATTCAATGATGTCATTTCCTCTTTTGATATCACATGACATATGACATCAGAACTTTGTTCAACAACATGACTGTCTTCATGAAGACAATAATAGTTTGTAGTGGTGGTCCAGTGGTTCAGGCAATGGACTAGGAATCTTTCCACACAGGTTCAAATCCTGGTGTGTGTGAAAATTTTTTACTTTTATTTTTTATTTTTTTTTAGCAGTAATTTTAATGTTTGTAATTTTATGTTTGTTTTTAGAAAACTTTAATTAATTAATTTTAATTTTTTAACAAACATAAAATTACAAACATTAAAATTACTGCTAAAAAAAAATAAAAAATAAAAGTAAAAAATTTTCACACACACCAGGATTTGAACCTGTGTGGAAAGATTCCTAGTCCATTGCCTGAACCACTGGACCACCACTACAAACTATTATTGTCTTCATGAAGACAGTCATGTTGTTGAACAAAGTTCTGATGTCATATGTCATGTGATATCAAAAGAGGAAATGACATCATTGAATCTCAAATGATAAAATTGAACTTGGATCTTGGGACTATTTTTTACCTAGCAACTGTTGTTTACAGTATTCATACACTAGGCCTGATTGCTCAGATTTGATGTATACACAGACAAAATAGTGCCAACTTTGAGCTCATTGTTTGCATTGTTGGCTGTCTATGGAATAAAATTATTTTAGGGTCTCATTCAGCATGATATAACAATCCTTCTTGTTTAATATTATAACAATCTGTGATAGCTTATTGGTGCTCTCCCCTTGTAAGTTCGTTTTTTGCATTCACTTGTAAAAGTGAACTAGTTCGCGATCTTAGTTCGTGAACTAACCAACTGAGGTCGCAAACGCGAACCAATAGTTTGCGTTCGATACAACACTGCTCCCTACTGTACAAATCAAGGGATGCTGCATGCAAAGTGTACGACAATTACCTGAATCTTTCTGAACCCTTCTCGAATCTTTAATTATTGAATCCCGAATCCCAGATTTAGTTGTAACAATTAGCATGGTTGTTTGCATGCAATAATTCTGTACCGTATGTCACAATAACAATGGCAAGGGTTGGAGGTGCCAATATTGCGACGTATTTGGGTATTAAAATTGTTTGGACAATGGTCATAATCATGTTTAACTAATACATTAATCAAATACAGTACTAATGAAACATTTATGTTTTAAAGGTTCCTGAAAATGATGTTCAACAAATACCATTAACAGATTCAAAAGGAAATGCATTGAAAAGGTATATAGATTAATTTAATATTTTAGGATACCAAATCTATCTCTTTTACATACAAGCGATCCGCACACATTAACAAACATGCAAGTCCAAGCACTGGAAAGGTAATAATTTGTTCAAGTGTTAACATTGGTAATGTGGCAAAAATATTTAGCTTGACTGTAAAAATTAAATACTTTGAATTATTTTTATTGTGATGGATATTCTAAATGTTGGATTATAATACAAATTTTTTTTAATTCATTCTTTAGGCTACAACAGTTGGAAGAGCAGATGGTTGGAGGAGAAAGAGTAAACGACAAAGAACTCAAAGAGAAGAGACTTAAGAAGAAAAGAGCAGCGGAAAAGCGGTTTAAAAACTTACAGGGTATTTTATTGATGTTATTTACAACAAAAATTGGGAACGGAGCCATGTGTTAAGTTATACACCAAACCGATACAATGTAATCCTAACTCCTATTGGTTGAGCCATCTCACTGGTGTATTGGCACAAAAGTAGCCCATAACACCAGAATTGTAATCTAACTACAGTCCGCGCACGTTATCTTGATGCTAAATTCGTACTGCGCATCCCATTTTGCGCAGACGATTTTCTAATTCCAGTTGTTATGTGGCAGTATTAAGCCTAATATTAGGCCTAATAATGCGAAAATAAGGTAAATAAACAAAAATATTTTGGTACTACGTTGCAAATTACTTTTAATTATGAGTTTATTGTAGTGTATTTACTTTATTTTAGCATTACTTAGGCCTAATATTAGGCTTAATACTGCTAAATAACAACTGGATTTATAAAATCGTCTGCGCAGAATGGGATGCGCAGTACGAATTTAGCATCAAGATACCGTGCACAGACTATAGGCAAAACAACCAATAAAAAACTAAACCTTTGTTTAACCGGCCAATAGCCTTTTGTTACCGGAAAACCCGTTGAAAAATAACAGAACCGGGAACCAGGTAATTTGAAAAAATAACTGGTTGCATCTAAAATGGTCAAAACGTTGCTGAAACATCATTTTCGTCATTGAAACGTTACATTTTGTAACGTTTCGATGATGAAAATGGCTATTTTTGACGAATAACGGCCAATTTTGACGAAAAACAGTCATTTTTAGTCGCCTGACCTTTTTTAGTTCCGGGAGTCCCGGCCATTTTGGTACCGGGAACCGGGAATTAAAAAAAGGCGGGAAAACAGAAACCCTACAAACTATGCTAACATTATTTGATTGATTAAAAGGGGAAAAAGCAGATTTAGCAAATTAACAATTTTATTACAAATTAAATACAATCCATCATTCTAATCACTTTTTACACTGAAATTCATTGAAATTAAACGGAACTACTTTTCCGCGCAGTAGAGCACAGCACAGTCCACAGTTAGGTGTAATCCGGCTCAACTAATGGGAGTTAGAGTCCCAAACATGTCAATTGGATACAATAGAACATCCATTTGGAGGACATTCTATTGCTGTGTTTTTCAGTTATTGCACGAATCTATTAAAACTTTGGTGGGTTGAACCAATATATGTTTTTTTCATTAATATAGAAGCATTGCATCAAGTAAATGAAGATGATTTGGTTATGCTCAAGGTTTATGACAACATTCAGGAAGAACTAAAAGCCAAAACAGAATTGCTCAAAAAAGCCAAAAGAAAGATTGATTCACTGCAAATAGAAATCCGGGATATCCACAGTGAATTCGAAGGAGACAGAGTGGACTATTTAGAAACAATACGCAAACAAGATCAACATGTTAAACTAATGCAGCAAATTCTCACTAAAGTTCAACCTTGCATCAGAAGGGACTGTAACTACAGTAACTTAGACAAAATTAAGAACGAATCCCAATGGGATGCTGATCAACAGTGTTGGCGATTACCTGATTTGCAAATTTGTAAAACCAAATTACCACCAGCAGGTAAAATTTACTTTGTCTAGTTAACAAAAATTAGAAATTTATTGGAAATTTTTTGTTTGGATCTAGGTATTCAACCAGGAGGCAGAGTGCAAATGGTTAATGGTATACCTGCAAGCCCGGTTAATATATACACAACTTTGCATGATGATGATGCCAGCAATGATGGAGAAGATAAGTTTCTTAAAGTAATATGGGTAGCTGTATATGCTGTGCCAGTGGTTTTACATTATAAAAGAGTGCATTCGGAGGTGCGAGAAAATATTTTGAGAATCTAAGGGGTCTACTGGACCCCAAACAGATGAAGAATCATTGGCCTATAGACCACACCATGGTCTCACTATCTAGAAAATGGACCAGTCATTTACCATGTTTACATGGTCACAGTTTTCCAGATAAGTGAATATTCGGATTTTATTTATCTGGATAACCGTTTGCGTTTACATGACGTTAGTTTTCTGATAAACGTGACGTCATACGAGAATTACCCATACTGCCCTTTGATTATCTGGAACAACAAAATGGCTGTTGATCCATTTCAGCCAAACAAATGAAATGGTGGTTAGAAAAGAGGTTTTTGCTCGATCTTTGCAATGGTGCCTAATATGCAAATTCTGATCCCAAAAATGGTGGTTTTAGCTGATTTCACATTGATTTTGGTACCAAATGTCGTTGGTACGTAAGCCTAACGTATTTTTACTTCAACGATCTGACGATATCTTGATCCAAGTTTTTGAATTTTTGCATGCACGGGTGTTTACATGCAGTTTTCAATGCGCAAAACGCCCAAAATCTAGCTCGTACAACTGGAATTTAGTTTTCCAGATAAGTCTGTTTTTTCTAGAAAACTGATTTGTTTACATGATCAATTTTCCAGAAAAGTAAAATTCGCATTTTCATTTATCCAGATAACTGGGTACATGTAAACATGGTAAATGCTAATATCATTGCCATACCGCCTCGTTTAAACGTCCGGGTTCAGTAAGACGCTGGGCCCGTTTTAGCGCCCGGCAGTCATCGGCGATCTATGGAATTGGCGTCGAATCCCCAAAAATCGCCTTTTTTTTGCAAAAAAATGGAGATTTTTGCAGAAAAATTACCATTTTCTATTCACGGGTTATAAAGTTTTTCAAATGGTAAAAAAAGTCGCTTGTGTAGTGTTGTCACAGGTAACATATGCAAAAAAAATTACCGTAAAATGGACGGCAAAGCACTACAAGAAAGGTCGGGAGCAGATATTGCTGCACTTTTGATAATTTTGAATAATTTCCATGAATGCACTAATAATCATAATGCTAAACCACCTGGTATAAACTCCAGCCACTAAAATGTAATTTGGAATTAAAATTTATTATTGTTATTAACAGAAGCTTCAAAAAGGTGCTCAAGAAGATATTGCTGGCAATTATTTTAAGCCTCGAAGGACTGCAGAGCTTTTACAGAAAGCTAAAGAAGATTCATGTGGGAGAAATTTGTGTAAGCTCTACAAGAAATTGATTAAATTGTAATATTTACTCAAAATATACATTCACTCAATACAGTCCTTCAAAAATCAACTAGTGCTGGTTCATATTTGAATGGAAATGGACTATCTTCGCTTGGTAGCAAGGATACATTAGCAGGTCTCAATTTAAGTTCATCAGTCAATGGATCATACTTTAGCAATGGTATTAACTCAAACTTTATCAATTCTGGAGAAAAAAGTTTTCTGCAGAGTGGTGATAGTGGCAACGGAAGTCCTGATGATATGTCAACTAAGAAACCCGGCCGGTTACAAGCATTACCTGGGTATAAAAATAACAAAAAGAGAAAAGGAGTTTACAACACAATGGACTCTTTATAGGCTTTCTCTTTTTGTCATCTATACTTGAGATTATTTTTCTACTTTATAATAATTCAATAGTTACGGTCAAAAATTCATACACGAAACGTTGAATCCATGTTTCAGAATCATGTTTTTGCCAGGGAAATTATAATATAGGGGGAAGGGAATTATATTAGTAAGTAAACAATTTGTGTGTGTTGCTATTTGACATTGCCATTTTCTGCAGCTCACAGCACAATTATTGATATTTACATACAGTAAAAGTGGAAACACAAGGGAGCGAGTAAAATTCCAAAGCTTGCTTTTACATGAAAAAGTGGCTAAAAAAAACGCCCGCTTGAGCAAACACAAGCTTGCGTTTTTATTCAAAGCTTTGCTTTGAAGCGAGTTTGTACTCACCCGCTCCGATCAAACTGATTTTGATTTACCAGCTTCAAGCTTGCTGGTGTTTTGGTCACGTGACTTTGACAGCCAATCAGAATCGTGAGGAAATTCTTGGAAGAGATTTTGGCAGGAATTTCTGGCTAGCTACCTAGCTAGCTTGAGTTTGCCAGTTAAGCTGGTAAGCCAAAAGCGGGTCAAGTAAGCCTGTAAATGACTCCCTCTTTAAACTTGTACTAGCAAGCTTTGGAATTTTACCCGCTCCCTTGTGTTTCCACCTTAACAGTAGGTGCGTTTAATTTGTAAAAGGCGAAGTCATTTCAACCTTTCTTCCTTTTCCATAAGTCACTTTAAGACTGAACGCATTGATAACTTTGTGTAGTTTCCAAGATGATCACCGATCTAACTCGATAAAAGAACATCAATACTGCGCAAGTTCAATGCATACCGTATTACCCGGCTTTAAGCGGCATGCTGCTGGAGTATGGGTTTGACCAGGCTGCGAGTAAATCCCGTTTTTAGCGGCATTCGTAAGTGGTATTTCCAAAAGTTGGTAATTTCACTTATAGTGACATGCCACTTAAACCGGGGTAATACGGTAAGTTACATCAGTAAGGAAGATAAGGGGGTGCCTTTCTAAAAGACATGTAAGGAAATTAAGTTGCTTATCGTCCCAAGGGTTGATTGCACCTAGTGTTTTTCATAGCTGGCTTCAGGTATACAGCGCCCTTTACGCCTGTCATACATTGTTTTGAATGCACGAAAATTACAATTGGTCTTTTTTGCGCTCTATCAGCTAGGTTAGTGAATTTTGGCCGCATTAATTTGCTTTCTAAGATTTAGTGCACTGTACGATTGTATTGCTCGATTGTGCCTTAAGCCGGCCCTCGTGTTTGTGGTCCACAATCAGGGCTGGACTGGGAACAAATTTAGTACCGGGAAATCTGGACAGGTCGGGCCACAAGAACAAATTTATACAGGGAATTTTGGATAGATCGATCCACAACAAAAGGAGAAAATAATTCACAGCGTTACGGGCCACCGGCCATTCCATGTCACGTTTGCTGGTTTAAACTTATCCAATGGGAATTTTTGACTTCATCTTTAAAGCTTTGCTAGAGAACCAACAACAATCATATTCTTTTCAAAATTGCTCCACACTAAAACACATTAAAACCCTCCATTTAGCTCCTTCATATAATTATCAGATTTCTAATAACCGTAAAAGTATTAGCCACATGTCCCCAATTCCAAAGCATAGAAAAAGTAATCGCACACAGTTAGTTGTCTTAAGATGAACTTTCTTGTGGAATGTAAAAGGGGGCAGATTATTTCAAATTAAGTATCAATAAAAATGAGGCCCTCAATAAAATTTGGAAAAGAAATTGAAACATTTTGAGAATTTTTGTTTAAAGTAGGGATGTGCTTGGGGCAGCACTTTTGAGCGGCAAAAGAAATTGTCATTTGCATTTTTATCAATTTTAAGTCACACTAGATGTGCATGAAAATGTCTGTTTACTCTTCAAAGCATCATAAGGGCAAGAAACTTGACTTCTTGAGTGATATTTTAATATTAGTTTGACTAATATTAAACATTAATTTGTAAATATTTTACCAATGGATCCTGTGGGTTGGTTTGTTTTTGTAGGCATGTTTGTTGTGATGTTGATGTTGACAGGTGTAGCTCAAATTTTTGAAAAATCAATTATGACTACAGAGTGCGGTTGAAATTATTTGTAAATTTGTGGATTGTTCATATCTAGAGTGAGTTGCTATAGTGATACTAATTGTTTGGTTTAATAATTATGAAGATATTAATGGCCACTGCAGGCCGACGGTTGTTAAATGCTAAATAGGTATAATGTTATTGGTAAGTTGCAAATATTACCTTTCGCTTGTTATTATTAGGTTTTTCTATTCTAAAATTGTATAAAATTCAGCATGTTTTTGTTTTCTTCAGATTGTTTGCACAGTTTTATTATTTATTCATTATTATTGTTTATTAAGATTAGTGCATTAGGTGTATACATAAGAAATATATATTTTTACAAAATAAATGATATCCCAAAGTGCCTATACAGACATTTCTGTGATTTGTATTTTAAACTGAAGTGCAATTAATAAATCTATTTGACATGATGGTGTAATCTATCTTATACTTGCTCATTTACACATTAATTAGACTTACCGCACTGCCTCATTTAAGCGCCCGGATTCATTCGAACGCCGGGCCCGTTTTAACGCCGGGTTTCAATTTGGCGCTGGGCAAACGGGGAATGGCCAATTACGTCTACAAAACGTTTCTGAAGTGCCGCACAAAAATTGATGCTGCTGCAATTGTTGGCACTTTCCGGGTGCCTTTGCTGTTTCTGATCACTTATTAACTAAATGGGATGTGTAGATGATTGCAAATTATAAAATTAAAAATTTATTTCCAAAAAAAAATTTGTTTTTGCTACTTTGTTTTCCCAAAAATTTATTTTGGACTATTTTTCTGGTTAAACACCTGGTTCAAATAAACGCCTGGTTTCAAATTACCGCCTGGCGGGTCGGCCCAAAAAAAATTTAAACACCTGGGCGTTTAAATGAGGCAGTACGATAGTTGTTTTTAAATGAATTATGCAATATTTTACAAATGTTACAATTATTTACACAAGTTATGCAGGTTGTATCTGAAAAAAATGTGATCAAATTGCACAAACCATAGTCTAATATTGACTTAAGCAATAGTGACACAGAAGGTGTGTAAACAACTTTTTCAACCAGGCTACCGGTAGTAAAAAAAAATAAAAATGAGACATTTTCTTCATGTTTGAAGAGGGAATAAATCCTTCTCTTCATTGTTTATCCAACTAAAATATTGAAGCAGAAAAGTTAGGTATTTTTCATTTTTGGTATTTCAAAGTGAAGTTTCTTTACCTGTTACATAAAAAAATTGTTTTTGTTTGTGGCTCCCTGTTTGATGGCCAAATGATAATCTTCTCCAGGTACCATCCTTCTCCTGGTCTGTTTGTTTCATGTTTAATGGTTACTTGATACAAATTACCCAAGTACACTGCTTCAAGGCTGAATTCTTCAACCTAAATCAATGTTTTCAGCATGAATTTGATCAGGTCAATTTGGTTGAGTATGTAATGTAATCAGTACTTACTTGTCCCTTTTCAAACTTGCTGCCTTCATTTGCTGATTGCAAAACTCTTTGACCACTGTCTCCTAAATCACCATAGATACAGATGCTAACAGTTGCTACAGATCCAGCATTGTATTCGTTACCCGTGTACACCAGAGTTGAATATTGTACAACTGATAAGGAAAAGAAATATTTCTTCTTATTTCTTCTTCTACGATACATTTAAATAAAATAACCCATGATCGAATTAGGGTTTGAAGGATAACATAATTAGGGGCCGTCCATAAATTACGTAACGCTAAATTTGGAAATTTCCCCCCTCTGTAACATGTTCGTATTAAATTCCCGAACCTCCCGCCCCCTAATTACGTAACAAAACTGAAATCCCCCCCCCAAATTTTCAAAAAATCATATAAAAATGCTTATATTTTGATAATTAAAAATTAAAGTTTTTTTTTTTACATGGAAGGTAACAAAATATTGGTATCGCTCAAACTCCAATCCAAATTAACTGACTCGATAAACGATTGTGGATGCCAGGACCTTCGGCTGGAAACTCGCGAAGTATTCGGCCATCATCTTTTGTTTTCGACAGCCAACGATTACAATAAAATACGTAGGTTTGCATGGTCAACTTATTGGAAAATTCCACCTATTTGGTAAAAGAAAATCTCTGCAATAAAATCAATCAACAACCATTAAAGTTTCCTACCTTTTCTAAATACCATCCACTAACAAGATCATCATTATTGATCCAAACTCTGATTTTAGTTGGCGTTCCAACATCGTTTGTAGCCAACTGGAATTGATCAGCAGCTCCCAGATGGAAATTCTTTGAATCGTTCCAAAGATTCAAATGGTCAGTTTTCCCTTTCTCACCATACAGAACTAAATGCACATCGGAATCGGTGCCCGATCCCAATTGACATCCCGTATAAATTGTAACCATCCAAGGAATAACTGCAAAGTGCAAAGAAAAATTATTTTCTAAGTGCTAATTTTGGCTGTTTACAAGTCCTCAATATCACGTTTTTTCCTGCTTCGCTGTAACTTAATATCTTCATATAGTTCTCGACAAATGGCACGGTCGCCATGACTCCGCGCCAACCATTGACGACTTGGGAAAAACTGCTCGATTCCAGTGTCCAAACAACTGACGGCCACCTAACAGATTCCCAAAAAAAAATACGTGCTATTGATTATTTTAAGTGTTATTGTATCACTAACTTACCGAGACCAAGTACCAAGATGGAGATGTCCCAACATTGTCGTGACCAACCGCTATCCGCGACAATGGACTTAATAAAGCAGGAAGTTCAACATCGAATATATCTGAACAGCCACGTTTGAATTTTCCTCTATTTAGCCATATTTTGCCACTAGATTCTTGACCATCAACGCCTCCGTACAAAATGATAAACACGGATGAAGTGGTTCCTGCATTGGTCATTTCTCCAGTCGAAATTTTCACAGTGTATAAATACACTAAAAAAAAAATAAAATAAAAAAAAACATTTAGAAGTGTGAATAAAAGGCTTTCCTGCACAACAGTCTGTGAAAATATGTACAAAGGGTTGAATAACCAAATTTTTTTTAAAATGTTGGGTTGAATTACAGCAAACACCTGAAGTTGACTAACCGCAGGTTACTTGCATCTGCGGTTGCATAACCGCAAATAAGTGATTTGCACGCTTGAATAACCGCAGTTGCACAACCGCTCAATTTCTTACGCGCTTGATTATTCTGCGTTACATAGGAAAATTAGTTTATTTGGGTTTAGTTAAAATAGTGGAACAAAAAAATTAATTTAGTGATAAAGTCAGTTAGTGGAAGATTTAGTTTTTTTTTAGTGGGAATCCAAGGAAATTTAGTGGGCCAATAAATGGGACCCTTACATATAGCATCCTATATTTGGGTCTGTACACTCTGTATAGGTCTATATTTTACCAGGGGATGTAGTTTCGCAAAACTCGGTTGAATGTAAAACTAAGTGTCTTTCGATTTTGCCATCTCCTCTGGTTTCACACAACCATCTGTGGCAATGAAACTCGTAGGTAGTGTTTGTTTTCATGTTCTCGATCGACACTTTTTCAAGAAACCAACTGGGATTGACGATGCCGTTGTTGTCGTGCCGGATTTTAATGCGACGGATCGTTCCCAACGATGGCGTAGTGATGAAAAATTGGCCTAAACTATAAAAGAAACGTCATCAATCATAAATAATAATATAAATAGATTTTATAATTAAATACCTCCCTCGTTGGAAACTATTTATACCATTTTCTAATATATGCTCTCCGGATTCTCCGTATTGACCGAATAAAGAAATATACACTTTGGAGTCGGTTTCAGCACCAATTTGACTGCCAGTCAATACATCGATTCTGTAATTCTCAACTGATGAATATTAAAAATTATTTTTTTAAATTAATGTCTGTTTTTAAAAAAATTGTTAAATAATATAAAATTACCCTCATTTTCAGCACTTTCTTTAGATAAGCGAAGATATCTGGTTATGGAGGTGTCTCCCTTATCTGCAGCTAACCAATTATTGCAGTTAAATGTGAATATTTTAGATTTATCCAAATCTGTAATTATAACCTGTAATTATAATAAGAAATCATTTAATTTATCATTGACTGAAATAGAATTCCAAAAAAAAATATTGTTGCAGTGCCAAGTTTACTGTTAGCCCAACATTTATTTATCATTTCCTGATTTTGCTCCAAATAAGGTCAACAGGAATAGAAAGATTTAGGTTCAAATGGTTTCGAATAAATCTTAGTTTTGTATAGAAAATAATCGATTTTCATTTGCAACGTTCAAGTTCTCGGAAAAATCACATTGCATCAGATCACTTTGCATTGCAACACACTGCAACACCCTGTACTGCAGTCCAATACACTGAGCTATGCTGAAATACACTGAGCTGCGCTGCAATACACTGAGCTGCGCTGCAATACACTGAGCTGCGCTGCAATACACTGAGCTGCGCTGCAATACACTGAGTTGCGCTGCAATACACTGAGCTGCGCTGCAATACACAGCGCTTCACTGCAATACACGGAGCTGCGCTGCAATAGAAAACTCTGCACTGAAATTGGGTTCTGACAATCATTTAATTTACCACAAATGTATAAATTGAAACTGACCTTTTCCAAATACCAACTCGGAGAATTTCCCGAATTATCATGCTCAATTTTGATTTGCTTTAAATATCCAACATTCGGAGCACGGACAAAAAAACTGTCTTGTTTTCCGCGCCGGAAACAATCTCCGTCATTGCACACCAAATGTATTTTAGGACTCACAAACTTTTCACCATACAGTGTCAAAAATATATTGGCACTCGTTCCAGCCATTGCTATTGTGCCCGTCACTGTTGTTATTTCATAATCTAAGAAATAAATTCAGTAAATGTATTTAAAAATATTTGAAAAGTTGCCATAAAACATTACCTAAGCTATTAACCTCAGTAAAATGTGCTGACTGGTAACTTTTAGCAGTAAAAAACTTTGATACTCGTCCATCACCTCTCCATAATGATAGCCAAGAGTGGCATGGAATGTGCCATGTCTGATTAGTATTGCAATTGTGTATTAAAATGTCAACAATAAACCAGCAGTCCTTTTCATCAAATGCATCACTCTAAATAATTACAAAATGTAATCAATTTTTTTAAAAAAATAATTTCCATAACTTACTTCCACCAGTACACATTTTAAATCTCCAATTTCAGGTCCATGTATCTTACAAATCCGAACTGACCCATGAGGAAAACTCATCACCTTTAACCTTTGTTTTGCTACTGTCCCATATTTGCCAACTAATTTCATGTACACCTAGAATTTAAAAAAAAAAAATACAATTTAAATTATTTGTATTATTCAATGGTTGAATGAAGTCCACATCTTTAGGCAGTTAATATATAGTCAATTAATTTGTTAATCACATTTTACTTATTTACATTGGCAGTTGTTCCTGCCAGCTCCTGTTGCCCAGTTCTTACAGTCACTTCATAATCAATTTTTCCACTTCCATCTTCAATGCCAAAAGCCTGCAATCATATGTGTGATATAAATAAATAAAATATAATATAATAAATTTAAAAAAACCTTTTTTCTATACTGTTGAGGTATATCACTAGCTGATCCTTTAAACTGGTATCTATTTACTAAAAATAATAAAAATGTCATTTTTTAATAGTAAGAATGATAAATTGGTTTCATAAACCATTTGTTTTAGAAGCTGAAAGTATTTGTGGTTGGAAAAAGTCATTCATGTCCACTTTAGACACATGAAAAAGTTTAGTGGGCCGTGCATAATATGCTGACCTTGGTCTATACACTAAAAAATGATTAAACAATAAATCTTTTGGAGTTGAAAAATTTATAAACAAGTTTGTTTACTTGTCAATGCACTTCACACATCCAAAATTAGAGTGTTATTCAGTTAGATGTTTAGGCGTGGTCATAGAAATAAAGAAACTTTATTATGAAAAATTAATGATGACTTAACACATTAGTTGAATTAATGACAGATCCACATGGTTTCATTAACCACCAGTATAAACGAGTTCTGGTGTATTTAGGTACTCAGTAACTAGAAAAAAAATAATTCAGTAATGTATAATGCTTATCTGCAGCATCTAGAATTTGTAATTTTGTTCACTTACCTGCACAAAATGGAAAGATGGTGGTAAAAAATACAGAGTAATAGTGTCAAGTGTAGTCACATGTTATGTTAGGGCTGGGTTTGGCTTGTTGCCATAGCAACGATAATTCAATACTTTTTCTCTTTCGGTTTTATTTAAAAATCGATGACTGTGAATTTAATAAACATGAGTTTGCACAAACCGCAAAAAAAATAATTCTAAAAGAAATGTGTGGAAAGTAAAAAGATAATTGCTAAAGTTTCACACAAATGTTTGTAACTTAATGTCGTAATTTTGTAGAGTTAATTATAGTTATAGTTAATGGAATTCATTAAAAATTGAACAAAATTATATAATATAGTAAATTATAAATTAAACATTCGATATATATTGTGACGCATACCATAATTATTATTTTAATATTTAAATACGGGTTGCAATAGTTATATTTACAATGGATAATGATAGATGGAGGCATAATCAATTCAAGTTGCACTTCCTGTGTAGATAGTTAAATAAACGCTTTTCGCCATTGAATTGACTTTATTTAAAAATTTTTTTCAATAAATATTAATAGAATTTTTATTTGTTTACCAGTTATTATAAAGACTTAGCAACAGTAGCATTTAGCAATGATTAATGTAAATGACATAACGCAGGGCCCAGAGTGACCAATTTTGCGCCTCATTTCCCAAGGACTAATAAAACTTACAGTAGTGTATGATGTTGCGTGTACTTACAATGAATAAACGCACAGTAACAAGATCTTGTATGATAAGAAAAGAAAAAAACAGACCAACGTACACAAGAAATAACATACAGACAGACAATACATAAAAATTAATAATTTAAAGCCGCCTTTCTAAAAGATTCCAAGTAAAATTAAAAAATAAAAATAAAAATAAAAGGTAGGCCTAAATGCTTGGGTAAAATCAGAATTCATTCATCTGTACTACATTATTACAATACAAGCAACCTATCTTTTAGTCTTCATCGGTTTCTGTGCCACCACCAAACTCGTCTTCACAATCCTCCGGCATTGCACGAAGATCCCGAGATGTTCCGTGTTCGTTGTCTAACCATTCGTTGCAAATAAAAATGTACGATGCCTCAGTTTCCAGGTTGGTGATAAACACAGAATCCAAGAGCCAAGCGGCGCCGAAACCGGTGTCATCGTGTTTAATGTGAAGCTAGTTAAAAATTTTGAAATATAAAAATCAATGACTAGATAAGACGAAAGATTTGTATCTTACCCTCGTCAACTCTCCCAAATCCGCACGTGCATCTATTATAAAACAATCCGTTTTACCACGTTCAAATAAATTTGTGTATTTCGACGTGAGTTGTAACGTCCCAGAGTCGCCATTTGTTCCAAAAACCACTACGTAAACATTTGCATCGGTCCCAGCCCCAAAGGTATCTCCAGTTGCTACTCGAATCTCATATTGAACCTTAGCTGGATCTGTAGAAATATAAAAATCAATAAAAGATATTTTAAATAATCGATTTGTTAATTATTAATGGCATTGGAAGACTAATGGATTGTTGTATACCTGGTTTACGCCCAGTGATGTCAGTTTCCAAAATAATAGACCTGAGGTCGACGTGTGTCCTCTTTGCAGGCACGAGGTCCCTGAGGTGGTTTCGGGATGTTGAACGTCTTGCTCTCGCTTCTGAAGAGGTGTGAAATGCACAACCGCGGTAATGTACCACCGTCGACATACTTTAAAATAAAACAGGTAGGGAAAGTAAAATTAATCACGGAGTTTCTGTACGCAAGTCGCATACGGGTATTTTTTTCCGAGAGAGAGTTTGCTTTCCTCGCTTTTTTCTATTGTTTCCAGCCCATAGTGATGATCATTATTGTTGTTTACTCTAAACAAACAATAACTGCTTCAGAATTGTACATACGATCGAGATGGTTGCGACCGATCTGACGGAAATCCAAGATGGATGCCAACGAGACCCAAAAAACTCGGAACGCGGAGATTTAAACGACCTGTTTATTTTCAGCCCGTTTTCACCCATTTAAATGAGCTTTTAAACGAAAATCTTATTTAAAAGTTTGTTTAAACGGGTTTAAACGACCGTTTATGAGTTATTGAATGCGCCTACTAGCTGCATGTTGTAATGTGTGTTATAAGTGTTTTGATTTTTTTGTGGTGTTAAACGATTCAAAAACAAACACACAAACATCAAAAACATTTAAGACACGATTATTTGATTGCAGCTACTTGTATCTTTATAAAAAGGTGTTAAATCAAAAGAAATCGTCTAAAAACGGAATTGAATTTATTTTTATAGATCGAGTTAAATCAAAATCGTGTAGAAAAGACCATGTAAAAACAGAATTGGAGAAAAATTGCACTTTTTGGGTGAATAAATTAATTACTGACAAAATATTGTGTACTTTATGGGATAGAAATTAATTTTTTGATCTATTGGTAATGGTAAATTAATGCCAATTTCAATCTGCGTCCATGTTTGTCGAAAACGTCAATAGAAATCTGTCAACTTGCGGCACACAGCGGCAAATTGTCACACAGAATGTATGAGGTTGTGTGATACAATTTGAACAAAAGTTGCGATAATGTCGTGCAGTGCACTTTGTGATTGTAGTTGTGGCTGTGAAATTTAGTGTTTTCCTCGATTATTTGCACCTACCTGCCCAGATAGCAAGATGAAGTTACGAAATCCAGATTAGTTGTGTCCATGGTATGTTAGAGCTGGGTTTGGCTCGTTGTCGTAGATACAAAACTCGATATTTCATTTCCCGGTACAAAAATCAATTAAAATTACTACTTTTTAACTTAGAAGACTAGTTGTCACAAAATTAAATTAAAAAAGAGAAAAAAACTAAACATTTGAAAAGAGAAACATATAATTTGAAAAGTTTAATGAAAAAGATTTTATGATACATGTATGTGTAATATAAAATAAAATTAATGAGAATGTCACATAAAAAATACGACAGAATCAATAGAATTAAGCAATAAAAAGTATTTTAAAAATTTAAAGAGTTATTTGCAATTAAATGCAAAAATAAAAAATTTAATCAAATATAGACCGTAAACAAAAACTATTTACATTGGTGGTTAGAGTGCATAGAGACATCATCAATTTACGTTTCCTTCAAGAAAGGAAAAAAATAAAATGCAATTAAGTGAGTAGACATCGATTTTTCAACCCTTGAAGTTCATTTCAGCCAAAAAAAAATTTACAACCACATTTGGATAATAAAATTATTATATTTGAGTTTACATCATAAAACCACTCTTCTATTGGAGAAAAACGAGTTGAAATCGGGTCAAAATCCAAAGAATCCCTCCCACACGTGGATTATAAAAATCGGTTTTTCGAGAATCCGATTCTCAAAAATATGGCTCGTTTTGCGTCATTTCCGCCAAGGAAAATCGAGATAATCGAGAGAATCGGTTTTTCGATTTAAAAAGTCAGATTAGAAGTGTAATAAGTGACAATAATTATCGAAAAAAAATTGCACTAAGTGCAGCCTAAATATAAAAATTTACATGTAAAATCTTAAATTTAGACTGGTTTAAAAAATGTAAACAAGTTTAAATGACTTAATAAATGCGCCTTCCGCTTTCCCTTGTTGAAACTGGTAAAAATGCATTCAAAAATTATTTTCCCCAGCTTTTTGGCGTTAAAAATGTAAACACTTTTTTAATTTCCTTAAGTTTGTGCCAAAATGTATGTTTGACTTGCGCGGAATGGTTCCTACTGGTGGTCGTGTTGATTGAGGTAGCACCTTCACATGAACCCACTTGCAATGGTTTAAGCTCGCGAGATGTGCCGTGTTTGTTATCCAACCATTCGTTGCAAAGAAAAACCGTCGACACCAGAGTTTTCCGGTTAGTGACATGAACACAATCCAAGAGCCACGCTGCATTCAAGCCAGTGTCGTCATGTCCAATGCAGAGCTAGTGATAGATTGGTTTAGAGGTTAGCACAGTTTTGAACACAATTCACTTGGTGGCAAGTGCAGATATTTATAACACGTAGTGCAGAGAATAAGTGTCCATTTCCCCATACGTGCAGGGAAGCATAAGATTGCCTCTGAAAATAAATTTCAAAAAGAGCACCCAACGACCATTCAATTGTAAACAAAAAATGACTTAAGGTGGAAACACAAGGGAGCGGGTAAAATTCCAAAGCTTGCTACTACAAGTTTAAAGAGGGAGTCATTTACAAGCTCACTTGACCCGCATTTGGCTTACCACCTTAACTGGAAAACTCAAGCTAGCTAGGTAGCTAGCCAGAAATTCCCGCCAAAATCTCCTCCAAGAATTTCCTCACCATTCTGATTGGCTGTCAAAGTCACATGACCAGAACACCAGCAAGCTTGAAGCTGGTAAATCAAACTCAGTTTGATCGGAGCGGGTGAGTACAAGTTCGCTTCAAAATAAAGCTTTGAATAAAAACGCAAGCTTGTGTTTGTTCAAGCGGGCGAGTTTTTAGCCGCTTTTTCAAGTAAAAGCAAGCTTTTAAATTTTACCCGCTCCCTTGTGTTTCCACCTTTAGTTTGGGAAACGCTGTTATAAATCATTACAGTGTGCTCTGTGTCCCAGAAAGTTGTCCGAACTAACAAGCTGTCCGGACGGGAGAAGGGATTTAACATTGCAGGGTATAGGTCGGGACCTCCAAACCTGTCCGGACAACGCTGTGGCTATACAGAGTACATTGTATTTTAAAAATTTGAAAGGGAAAGAGAAATTATAGTTTTGTTTACCTTGGTCAGTTCTCCTAAACCAACAGGCAGATCCACTATGAAGCAATCAGTTCCTCCAAGTTGGAATGTACTTTTGGATGTTTTGGCCAGTTGTAATTTTTCACCTTCGCCATTGGTCCCAAAAAACGATATGTAAACATTTGCGTCAGTTCCAGCCCCCTTTTTTTTCCCAGTAGTTACTCGAACTTCGTATTTAACCACATCAACATCTTTAAAAAAAAACAAATGGAAAATTAAAATTAAAAATAGTTGAGTAAAAAAATTAATTAAGGAAAATTTTGAAAGTTTCTTTCACTGGTTTCTCAATTACCACCAGAAAAAAAAATGAAAACACCTTGCAAAAGATTCTAATTAATTAATTTTTTTGTCTCATTTATAGTGGCACGCCACTAAAAGCACGGCAATACAGTACCTGTGTCCGAAACTGATGATGCAAAAAAACTCGGACGTCGTCTTTTATCCGTAGGATCCAGCCGTCTGATGCCGTTTTTGTGAGGTGAAAGTCCTTGCTGTTCATCCCCGAACGCAGACAGAGGAGTAAGTCCATATCCGCGATAACGTAGCACAGACACCATGCTTAAATAAGTAAATAAATAAATAAATAAATAAATAAATAAATAAATAAATAAATAAATAAATAAATAAATAAGTGTTCTTGACATGGTCATGACACCCCAAGTATGAGATATTGATTATGATTACGATAGGTGACAAATGCAAACAATCTCACTGTTTTGATATCGACCAATTCAATATCTATAACGTTTCCATATCTACCCATATCTACACGTTTATCCACACCTTGCAATTCTAATGGCGAAACCGCCAATTAATTTTCTTTAGTCACTTAGTAATCCTCTCAAAATTTGGTACTGTAATTTACCTACCTGCACAATATGGCCGGACGTTAAAACGACGTTAAAACAACCAGAATAAGCGTCAATTCAATGTTAGGAGTTTTGGTTTGTTGCCATAGCTACAAAATTCGATACACCCGGATATATTTATAATGTGTATGTACAATATATGAAATATGGAATTTTATTTAAAAACGACCAACTCACATAAATTTATGAAAGAAATAATTGTTTTAAAGAAAAAAGAGCAAGAAATGATGTAGAGTAAAAATATATTGAAAATTTTAATTAAAAAATTCTATAAGATACAAGCTCATTGAAATGAATGAAAAATTTCCACACATTAAACAAGTGCAATATAATAACAATATAATTACAAGTTAAATAAATGAATATAAAATATTTAATTTTTTAAATATTTGTATTCAAAGCTCATTTCCATATAGTAAATATTGAATTATAAAAGCATGAATAATGAATATTAAAATATGGACTGTAATAATTGTATTAACAAGTGGTTTAGTAATAGATGTAAAAGCTGTAAACAAAACAATTCAACTTATTTTACTAAGCTACATTATGTTGGTACTAATATTGATTTCCATTTAAACTTTTATTCCAGTAATTTCTTTCTGTTTGCTAGAAAAAGAAACTTAGCAACCAAATTTAATTATAACTGTTGCCAAATTAATTGCATTAAGTAGAATTTATATTTCGAAACATTGTTATGGAAATAGAAAAAATACAATACCGTGCTTGGTGTGTTTTGAATGGTCAATGCAGTACAACCTGCCCTTAATCAGTTCCTTAAATGTGAATAGGAAAAAAGGCTATTTTTTCACTGTCGAATAAATGAACTATGATCGTAAATCCAATGCTAACGGAAACACCTGTTATCAGATCAATACAAGCTGGCACACAGCTTGGATTTAAATAAATACATAAATGAAAGAGCAACTGCTAATAAAATTTCATCATCAAAGTCTGGTCCCCTCCAAATAATTCCTGAGCAATTGCATCTCGGCCAACTTTGATGAAGCGATCGTATAGGAAGTAGGTGAGCGCAATCCAATGATGTCATCAAATTTGACTTTGAAGGCCAGTTTCAAGGTCATTCACTTTCTAACTTTTAAACCAAACAGGTTAGAGAAAAATTTTCAATTACAAAGTTGTAAAGCATCATCAAATTAGTACTATCAAATTTATCTTAGTCACCTTAAGTCTGTAAATCTGTAAAACTTGCAAAAAATAAACAAACTCATCTTAGTTTTCATCGGTTTGTGTGGCTACATCTGCGAAAGAACCCACTTGCAATGGACTAAGGTCGCGAGATGTGCCGTGTTTCTTGTCTAACCATTCGTTGCAGAGAAAAACATTTGATACCCGGGTTTTCATGTTACTGACGTACACACAATCCAAGAGCCAAGCTGCACCGAAACCACCGTTGTCGTGTTCAATGCGAAGCTAGTCAGAAAGCAAAATTTTAGTACCAGTCTTTAACTATAAGATAATCTATAGAGAACGTTTTTTATCTCTAGAGTCTTGATTTGAGAGTTTAAATGGAATAAACTCCCAAATTAAGTTTTGAATACTTTTTTTCGTTCTGGCTATGCAAATACCAACCAAAGGAAAGAAAGATCGGTTGACATAGTGGTGCAAATGCTTTTACCGTGATTGCACATTTCCACCCAGATTGAACTGAAGCTTGAGTGATTAGAACGAAGCTTGAGTGATTAGAACGAAGCTTGAATAATTAGAAATGCGTCGTTGTCACACGTCAGCAGCTTTTTAAAGCTTTTTAAAGCTGCCAGAAGCAAATCTTTCTCAATTGAACATTTGCTCAAATTGACAGTTTCAAATCAATATTGATTTTCCTCTCAAATACATTTCAGCTTTCTCATCTTCTGTACTTTATATCGTAGACATTAGATTGAGCAGTTTTACCACTAATTATTTAAACACCCGTATAAAAAATTCAAAAAGTGTAGAGTAAAATTACCTTGGTCAACTTTCCCAAATCATCGGGCAAATCCATTATAAAACAGTCAGTTCGTCCACGTTCAAACAAATTTGTGTACTTCTTTGTCAGTTTTAGCTTTCCAGATTCGCCTTTGGTCCCAAAAACCGAAATATAAACGTTTGCATCAGTTCCAGCCCCGAAAATATCTCCCGTTGTTATTCGAATATCATATTGAACCATTGCTGGATCTGTAGAAATACAGAGTATACACAATTTTCAAATCTTATTGTTTAGTTTCAACTAAATTTCTCTATCTTTAATATTTTCGGTGCGTTTAATTCTGAGAGATTACTTATACGTAAAGAGTAAAGACGCTATTTGAACTTCCTTACATTGTTTATGGAATTGTGACCGATGGCATTGCATATGCACAGATGTTTTCATCTTTTCACGTTACCGTATTTATTCGATTCTAAGACGCCATCAATTGTAAGATGCACTCTGTTTTATGGGTAAAAAATGCATCTTAGATTCGACGAAATACGGTAAATGGTGGTTATTTTTGAAATTATTCAAACTTAGCATTTGGTTAACAAATTAATGCGTCCATTCATAAAGTGACTTGTGGAAAAGGAAGGAAGAGAAGCGACTACTCCTTTAAAAAATTAAACACACCTATTGACCTAGTCACTCAAGTGCTGAAATATAAACAATGATGATTGTAGCACTTGAATTATGATTCCGTTCATTCTCATATGGCCAAGTTGTTGATTTTTGGCATGTTTAAAGCAAATCGAATCCCGTTTCATCGAATTTTCATTTTATCGCATTTCTTGGAATTTTGGAAAACAGGGGTCATCTCATCGAATTAAATTCCGATCGGTGCGTGTCATCGAAAACCCGCCATTCGATGGAACGGGATTCGATGAAGTGACCCGACTTCTGTTTAAAGTCTAAACCATGTGTGGTTGTAATGGATTCTGAGTGCTGTGTCATTAACATATTTCATAATTGGATCATGCTCGGTTACACGAGTTACAAGTTATAACATGATCTTTTTATAACCCCACAAGCATCCTTCCGCAAACTATCACAGATACTCAAAATAATTCAATTTTCATTGTTTTGATTATCAAATAATCAGATACTCATCGCATTATTGAAACCCCTCACTGGAAATAAATTGAGTTACCGTACCTGATTCAGGTCCAGGAATATCAGTTTCGAAGATTATAGAACTCAGATCGACATGCTGTCTGCTTTTTGGAATTTCGAGCTTCGTTATGGGTTTTGGTTCACGTGACGGAGGTCTCGGTGTTCGCAGGGCAGCAAATCCTTGACCACGGTAACGTATCATAGAAACCATGTCTAAATAAAAATAAAAGTGTTATTAATCCTCTACTGACACACCTCCATGTTCAACTAATGGAAATATAAATTCTTGTTAAAACCATTGTCAAGACGCCAAAACCTCAAAGGAATTACGGAAATCAACATCTTTTATTTCTACATTACTTTAGGCGCTGCACAAGGGTACTTTTTCAAGAATCAAACATCCTTACTTAGGTCAGCACCATATCATGTAAAAGTAATTAGTTCCTCACCTTTTTACATTCATCTGGAATTCCTGTGACGTCATTGTTGGTTTTGACGTTCTTGGCGCCATGTTGATTTATGTTTGTTTTTGCAACCAAAAATGATGGAATTTTAGTGACAATTAGGGCAATGTTATGAAGTTTTATATCCACTTAATCCTGGTTCTACCCTTGGTTGCAAGCTAATAAATGATTTGCTCAAACTTCGAAACCGATTTTATAAAACCATTTATCAACAAACCAGAAGTCGGTTTTAATAAACGAATTGAGGTTTGGTACTGTTTTGATATCGATCAATCCAATATCTATAACGTTTCCATATCTACTCATATCTACATGTTTATCCACACCTTTCAATTCTAATGGCAAAACCGCCAATCAATTTCCTTTAGTCACTTAGTAATCCCCTCAAAATTTGGTACTATAATTTACCCACCTGCACAATATGGCCGGACGTTAAAACGACGTTAAGATATCCAGAATAACTGTCAATTCTAGTTACACGTTATGTTAGGAGTTTGATTTGTTGCTATAGCTACAAAATTCAATATACCCGGTAGATATATTTATACAACCCAGTTGCAAAAATATACAATCACTCTATCTTTTCAAATAAAGTGCTTTTTCTTTCAATCACTGTGTAGTTATGAAATAGACAAATTATCTGAAACCAACTAAACTAGGTTAATTAAACTCTTCTCTTTCAGTGGAAAAAAGGTTTTTAACAATATTCAAAACACATCAAAAGTTAGCTTTATTTTTGTAACTGTGATACATTTCAAAAAAATCCAATCAGCTCATTCGAGTTTTTGCAACTGGGTTGTACAATATGAAATATGGAATTTTATTTAAAAACGACCAACTCACATAAATTTATGTAGGAAATAATTGTTTTAAAGAAAAGAGAGCAAGAAATGTGGAGTAAAAATATATTGAAAATTTTAATTAAAAAATTCTATAAGATACAAGCTCATTGTAATGAAATGAATGAAAAATGTCCACACATTAAACAAGTAAGGGCAATATAATTACAAGTTAAATAAATGAATATAAAGTATTTAATTGTTTTAAATATTTGTATTCAAAGCTCATTTCCATATGGCAAATATTGAGGTAATAAAGCATGAATATTAAAATATGGACTGTAATAATTGTATTTACAAGTGGTTTAGTGACAGATGTTGAAGCAGTAAACAAAACAATTCAACTTATTTTACTAAGCTACATTATGTTGGTACACATTGATTTCCATTTGAACTTTTATTCCAGTAATTCTTTTTCTGTTTGCTACAAAAACAAACTTAACAACCATATTTAATTATAACCTTTGGAAAAATGCGGTCAGGTGATACAATCATGTGATCGCAACAATGGTTGCCCCCCTCTATGAGAAAAATCATTGCAAAATAACATTATAACATCGTTAATTTGTAGTTTTCTTATTGTGGGCGGCATTATTATAACTGCATTAAGTAGAACTTATTTTTAGAAACATTGTTATGCAAATAGAAAAAATACAATACACTGTTTGGTGTGTTTTGTATGGTCAATGCAGTACAACCTGCTTGAAAGGAAAACCCACCAATAGTTTAATGCCAACCCATATTTTCAAAGGGGTCGGCAACCCTTTGAGACGGAAGAGCCATCCTTGTGAGACGGAAGAGCCATCCTTGTGAGACGGAAGAGCCAAAATTTACAATTTACAAAATTTCCCAGTTTTTAAAGAGCCACTAACATTTTTGTTTCAATATTATTGTATTTGATCTTGACATCGAAAGAACCGCAGGTTGCCGACCCCTGCCTTAACCAGTTCCTTAAATGTGAATAAAAAAAAGACTATTTTTTCACTGTCGAATAAATGAACTATGATCGTAAATCCAATGCTAACGGAAACACCCTTTATCAGATCAATACAAGCTGGCACACAGCTTGAATTTAAATAAATACATAAATGAAAGAGCAACTGCTAATAAAATTTCATCATCAAATTATTGATATATACAAAAGTTGAATACTGGTATGTCAATAATGTTTAAGCACTCGATTTTTAACCTTTAGACTATGCACTGGGCCTGTAATAAAGTTTCTGCAGAAAAGAATATATGCATGAAAATATGTCACCCATTTTATTATCGAAGAGGCCATGTTCATGTCGGACATGGACGTATTATTTTTATGACTCGCTATGATTGGTTGAGAGATGCGTAGATACATTGATGAAAATACTCGGAGTCATGGGGGACATAGCCCCCCTTGTAAGAAAAAAAGATGGGAAAATCTCAAAAACATCGTTTTGAGAGAACGTGCGTTGAGGAAACAAACCGACATCAATAGATCTCAACCAATCACAGCGCGTCATTAAAATAATACATGAACGTCGGACATGAACATAGCCACTGCTTTTTACTATATAAATACTGTATATATATATATTATAAATTTTATATATAGTTTTTCATCATATTGGAGAATTTATTCTGTACTGTGTTGTGAAATCAGCTGTTGAAATGGAAACATGGCTTTCAGAGCTTCCAAGAGCTAGTTTGGGCCCCCTAAGAAAAAAATGTGTGGCAAGATTGGTGGACCAGCTATAAATTGTTATACAGGACATTTACTGAAGTTGAAAAAAACAAAACAAGAAAGAAAGAAAAAAGTACATGCCGTGCCTGGTATACAAACGAAACAGGAAAAAATACATTTATTCAATCCAGAGCTCGAAATGGAAAATTTTACGAACCGGATGTTTGAACAAATTATTCTTACAATCACAAAATCACAATAAAAAAAAATATCACGAAACCAGAACATTTTTCCATAATTTGCTCCGGTACATTTCAAGCCCTGTATTCAACATAGTCGTGACCGGGTAATTTGGACTGGCGACCCCCACCATTCTCTTCAGCCCTGATGGAGCTGTTATTTTTACAGAAGTAAAAATCCAATCTCATCCACCAGGCATGAACGAAACAAAATCTAGGTCAGCCATGACCCGTCTGCTTGGGATGCATATCCAGTTGTTGAAAAAGCGTTCACTTGGAGCCTCAGCGTTAGAGGGCAGTGGCCAGCAACCTTTTGAGACGGAAGAACCAAAAATTACAATTAAAGAGCCACTAACACGACGGTTAGCTGTCCGTCTACTCTCTACTCCATCTATTCTCACTGTTCTCCGACATCAAAAGAGCCGCAAGTTGCCGACCCCTGGACTGGCTACAAATTTAGTACTGGAAAATCTGGATGCGTCGGGCCCCAGGGACAGGCTACGGTGGGCCTGCCTCGGGCCTGCCCGGGCCAGTCCAGCACTGCACTGCACTGCACATTACATCGGCATTTAATTGTGAGCACCAAAAACCACGGTTTTTTTTCTTTCTTTCAATTTTGGATCTTTCACAAATTTTTCACCATGAACATTGATTGTCCTCGAATACTACAACAATATTCTGTAAAAGCTATTTTATCTGACAAGGTCGGGACCATAGGATTGCCGGATATCAAAATCATCCGCAGAGGTATTTAGTGATTCTATCGTTGAGAAAATATTTATAGCTTTTATTTCTGCTTTTGTCAGTCACAGATGAACTCTAATTTCAAACTGACTTCGCCATCCGTAAGTAAAGCCGGCTAGAGGTTTTGCGAGCCTCGAAAAAAAGTTATTAGTGGAACCCCAAAAGAATTTTTCTATCGAGAAATCCGGATTACTTCACTTTAGCAATCCCGTTTTTAAGGTGCTTAGATACAGTTAGGTTAGGTTAGGTTAGGTTAGGTTGACGGTGTAATCTAGGGGTAGCAGGGGCAATTGAGAGATTCCCACAAGCAAGAGGAGTGCACGTTAGATTCCTGATAATAGAGGTTTCCGGTTAATCCCCTGCCGAATAAAACAGCTTTTACTGTAAACAAAAAAAAGCGTATGTAACAGTAAAGTTAATTTTCAAGAGACTTGTGTATGTAATGCATTGGTGAAGTAGTAAGTGCATCTAATGGTCTAATGGAAAACTGCTTGGAAAATTTGCTCATAAGCAATAACATTTGAAAATACTTCGGATAGAAGAATAAATGACAATAATTTATTTATCAAACGGACAGAAAGCAATCACATTGAATTGTGGTGTTTAATTAAAGCTGTTAGTAAAGAAATCTGGAAAAGTTATAGAAAATAAATAAACTCATCTTAGTCTTCGTCGGTTTGTGTGGCTCCATCTTCGACAGAACCCACTTGCAATGGACTAAGGTCGCGAAATGTGCCGTGTTCATTGTCTAACCATTCGTTGCAGAGAAAAACATTTGATACAAGGGTTGCCAGGTTAGTGATGTGCACACAATCCAAGAGCCAAGCTGCACCGAAACCACTGTCATCGTGTTCAATGCGAAGCTAGTCAGAAAGCAAAATGTTAGTAAGTTAGCCTTTTGTATATTTAAAAAAATTCGTTATAATTATAACAAAACGGTTTTTTCGGTCCCTTGCAATTCGTTATCAGTGCTGGACTGGCCCGGCGGGCTACCGGGAGTTTCCCGGGGGCCCGTGGCCGCCCGCTCTGGCCTGTCCCGACTTCATTAATTGTGGCCCGGACACCCAGATTTCCCGGCAATAAATTTGTTCCCAGTCCAGCCCTGTTCATTATAACAAGTTTCGACTGTACAATCGTGTTCAAAAAAACTGGACCCTCACTCTAGGCTGGCAATTGAAATTGCAAGTAATTTCGTGTTGTGCCACTAGGTTAAACACCAGACATCAAGAAGTGATTAAACTTGTATACTCTTGTCTGCTACAAGTATTATACAAGTATTTTCACCTGCTGATGTCTGGTGTTTCACCTAGTGGCAAAATACGAAATTACTCACAATTTCAACTGCCAGCCAGAGTGAGGGTCCAGTTTTTTTGAACACGACTGCACATCCAATTCTGTTTTTACAGGCTCTTTTTTTTTAAGTTTTGATTTAGGCAGTGGCTACGTTCATGTCCAACATTAACGTATTATTTTAATGATGCGCTGTGATTGGGTAAGATCTATTGATGTCGGTTCGTTTCCTCAATATAGGTTTTCTCCAAAAAGAATTGCGTGTAAATGTATCAAATACGAAAGAATAGTGACAATGAGATTTGGCGTTTCCGAAATGCCATCACAGCCTTCAAATGTGCAATGAGAAACAGAAGGCACACTGAATAAAGAGTAGCACTATCATGTTAGGTCTTGTTATGAGATTTAACACGAGAACCAAGTGGCGCTTGTAACATGTGCCAGGATCGAGGCAATTGTGTTATGTGCGAGCTGGCTCTCCCCTAAAACAATCAAAGAGCGTCAGTGAAAACGCATTATCGTAATAAGATGTGCACATTTCACTACGGTTCATTGATATTGGTAAACATGATTATTGATTTTCATTCAAAAAAATATAAAGGACCTAGGCCCTAAAATAAGGCCCAATAAGGCCCTCGATTTGCACAAACACGTCTACACATGATCAGTAGACCCCGGATATATATGCAAAATAAATTTTGTTATAGGCGCATATAATATGCACAAAAAATTCCAATATATGCAAAAAAAAAATTGAAATATGCAAAATAATAAAATTTATTCTTACTCTAAGTTTAGTCTAAGAAACATCTAAGTTTTTTATCTCTAGTGTCTTGATTTGCGAGTTCAAATGGGATAAACTCCCAAACTTAGTTTTGAATACTTTTTTCCATTCTGGCTATGCAAATACCAAAGGAAAGAAAGATCGGTTGACATAGTGGTGCAAATGCTTTTACCGTGTTTGCACATTTCCACCCAGATTGAACTGAAGCTTGAATGATTAGAAATGCCACCTGTCTTAAGCGTCGTTGTTAAATGTCAGCAGCTTTTTGAAGCTGCCAGAAACAGATCTTTCTCAATTGAACACTTGCTCAAATTGAGAGTTTTCAATCAATATTGATTTTCCTATTTTTACACCTCACAAATACATTCCAGCTTTCGCATCTTCTGTACTTCAATATCACAGTTTTACCACTAATTAATTAAATCTGCAAAATTCAAAAAGTGTAGAGTGAAATTACCTTGGTCAACTCTCCCAAATCATCCGGCAAATCCATTATAAAACAGTCGGTTCGTCCACGTTCAAACAAATTTGTGTACTTCTTTGTCACTTGTAGCTTTCCAGATTCGCCACTGGTCCCAAAAACCGAAATATAAACGTTTGCATCAGTTCCAGCCCCAAATATATCTCCCGTTGCTATTCGAATCTCATATTGAACCATCGCTGGATCTGTAGAAATACAGAGCATACACAATTTTCAAATCTTAGTGTTTAGTTTCGCCTAAATTTCTCCATCTTTAATATTTTCGGTGCGTTCAATTCCGAGAGATAAAGTGACTTATTCTCCTTAAATGCCTTATAAAAGTCATAAAGTCATAAAGTCATAAAGTTAAAGTTAAAGATTAAATTGATTAAGTAATTATTTTATAACAACAATCCAAAAACGTAGATAACAAACAGCAATGCATGATGGTCGCAGTCTTCTTGCCCTCCATCATCAGTTCGAATCAGACAGTCATGCACATGCGCAGACTGACTGTGATTCAAAATTTGATTCAGAATTTTTTTAATCATTCATGATGGTTCAAAAAAATTTTTTATGTGACATTAGAGGTTTTGCGATTGCACTTTTTATAACTTATAGATTTATGACCTATAAGTTATATTTCCAATCAATCCTGTCATTCGAAAACAATGGATTGATTAAGGTCAGACATCTTGGATCCACCTAGATCTAAAAACTGGATCCAGGTCAAATGAACTTCAGAACTGACTACGTTATGCTCCCATCACGTATTGCTTTTCGACTTCTAAACCTGATGTTTAGAAAGTCTAATAAAACGATCATGTCCGTCTGTCCGTCCGTATCAATTCCGCAAAAACTATAGCAGCTAGAGCCAAACGGACAACTGCAATGAACTCAGCATACCGTCTACATCGCGCATTTGCAACGAGTTAAATCTCGTGTAGAAGCGGTTTAGAAGTCTAATAGGTAATGCGTCCATGCATTACAGATGTTTACTTGTTTGTTTCCTATGTTTTTAGATTAATACTGTAAAATAATTACTGCAACAATTTAATTTTTTTCTATGATTGTTGGGTTTTTATTATGGGCTTTCAGAAAATGTAAAAATATGCTAAAGTATAATAATCCGAACAGATGATTTTAGCACTTAAATTATGATTCCATTCATTCTCATATGGCCAAGGTTCACACACATTGATTTTTGGCATGTTTAAAGTCTAAACCATGTGCTTGGCTGCAATGGATTCATAATTGGATCGTACTTGGTTGTACGAGTTCAAAGTCATAGCATGATCTTTTTATAACCTTACAAGCATCCTTCCGCAAAACTATCGGAGATACTCAAAAACAAAGTAATTTAAATTTGTGCCACGTTCACACTTGAACTACTTTTCTACAAAACCCGCCCACTTTTAGAAAGTCTTGTGTTCACACTTGTTCCAGTTTTCTACAACAAAATGGCGACTCTTCTAGCAATTAAATTTATTGTTTTCATTATCAGATAATCAGATCCTCATCGCATTATTGAAACCCCTCACTGGAAATAAATTGAGTTACTGTACCTGGTTCAGGCCCAGGAATATCAGTTTCCAAGATTATAGAACTCAGATCGACGTGCTGTCTTCGTTTTGGAGGTTCGAGCTGCCGTATGTGATTTCGTTCAGGTGACGGAGTTCTCGCTCTTTGTTGCGCGCGATGAATTCCATAACCACGGTAACGTATCACAGAAACCATGTCTAAATGTAAATAAAAGTGTTATTAATCCTCTACTGCCACATCTTAATGCTCAAAAAATGGAAATATAAATTCTTGTTAAAAGCATTGTCAAGACGCCAAACCCTCAAAGGAATTACGGAAATCAATACCTTTTATTTCTAGCTTAGGCGCTGCACAAGGGTACTTTTTCAAGAATCAAACATCCTTATTTAGGTCAGCACCATATCATGCAAAATTAATTAGTTCCTCTCCTTTTTACATTCATCTGGAATTCCTGTGAAGTCATTTTGACGTTCTTGGCGCCAAGTTGGTTTATGTTTGTTTTGCAACCAAAAATGATGGAATTTTTGTGACAATTATGGCGATGTTATGAAGTTTTATGTCCACTTAATTGGTTGTACAGTCGTGGACAAAAAAACTTCTCTCCAGTTTAGCTGTTTTAAGTTTATCTACCAGGTGGCATAAAAATCAGGTCGGATCACTTCATCAAATTCTAATTTTTTATCATTTTTTGAAATGTGGGAAAACGGGGGTCGTTTCATCGAATTTAAATTCTGCTTGGTACGTTTCATCGAATTTTCAGCCATCATCGGGGATGTTATTCACGTGACTATGTGAATAGGTTAGGTTGTGTTAGGTCAGGTTAGGTCAGGTTAGGTTAGGTTAGGTAGGTTAGGTCAGATCAGGTTCGGTCAGGTCAGGTTAGGTTAGGTTTTTGGTTTTTGAATTTTTTTACTGTACTGTTTCATCGAAAATGTTGAAAAAATGGTACATTTCATCGAAAAAAACCGCCATTTGATGAAACGGGATTCGATGAAGTGACCCGACTTCCATAAAAATCCATTGAGTTTCAATGACATCAATCTTGACCCGGTCTCTCGTCTTGCCCTAACAACAGTATTAAAAGATAGACCGGCAAATAATGATAGATAAACTTAAAACAGCTAAACTGAAGGGAAGTTTTTTTTGTTCACGACTGTACATTAACCCTCGCAGCCCCAACCTAAAAAAAATCTCTTACTCACCCAACCCGGGTCATTTTTGACCCCAAGCCGAAAAAATTTTTCCAAAAATAAGTGAAAATGATTTTATTCTCTGAGTATTTCATGTTTATGAAGAAATTTCAGCAATTCGGTATTTGTCAAAAGAGAGCGATAAAAATAATTGACATTTTTTTTGCGATTTTTAAATCTATTATTTTTTTTATTGTTTGTTATGATGTTAAATGAAAATACATAAAATTTCAGAATGAAAATCCTAATAGTTTTTGAGAAAAAAATAAAAAGACTTTTGGAGGTCAAAATTGACCCTAGGTTGGGGCGGGGAGGGTTAAAAAGGATGGACAATTATTCCCCCCCCCCAAACTTCCCGAAACAAGTGGCATCTAATTTTTTTTGTAATTTTAGTGTTCTAAAGCACTATTCTACCCAAAAAGACCCAATCATTTCGCCGACAGTCGTTTTATCAACCTAATAATTGGCTCCAAAAAAATTGCTCTGGCTTGGTTGCAAGCTAATAAATAATTTGCTCAAACTTCTAAACCGATGTTATAAAACCATCTATCAACAAACCAGGAGTCGGTTTTAATAAACGAATTAAGTTTTGTATGTACCTAGTAAATATGTGCCTATAGTTCGTGCCCCTTATATTGATGCCAAATTCAAACAATACCGTACGCAATCTGTTCTGCGCAGATGATTCCCTAGCAGTACTAAGAAGTAAGCATAATATTTATTAGGCCTAATAATGCTAAAATTGAGTAATTAAACCACAAATAAACTCATTAACAGAAGCAGCTTACAGCATGATAGCAAAATGTTGTTGCTTTATTTCCTTTGTGCGCCACAAGCTTGATAATTGCCACATTAAATGCGTGCCAGAATTATTGGGTTTTGACTGTTTGAAGTGTTTATCTGTTTGTGCAAATAATGTTTACATGTATTTTTCATTGCACACTTTCCGGATATGTGCAGTAAGCGTGCTAATATTTAATGTCCCGATATTGTGTTCAACCGATTCTGTTTTTATTCATACGCTTGGTTTCAGTACCGCGGTTGAACGTTTATTCATTTTAGCACGTGCCCATTGTGTCGTCTGCTCGAGAGGGCAATTGTCGTTCTTGTATATGCTTTTAGTTATCGATTGTATTTGTCGGTGCGTTTTATTCATTGTAAAGAATGAATCAATGAATGATGTTAACCATTGATTTATTCTATCCGTTGTTGATCGAGTGCAAATTAGCCTCGATGCATGTATCGTTTATTATTGTTTTTTCGATATTAAACATGGCGGTCGCTGTGTCCGATATGCCGCACCAGTTTAACCGAGTTTCTACTTTTATTCCGACTCTCCAGCTCTTCAAGAATGTGATGCTCAGTCTGAATGTAGCCTCAAGACACCAGGCTTAAACTGTAGCAAATGCAAACTTGTGGTAACTGTCGCTGTGCTGTTAATTGTATCTGCATCCCAACAACGATTAACGAGGGTGGAACAGAGATGTAGATGAATGGGTGCAGACTGCATGGTTGAAGATGCTGCAAATGCACCACTATGCTTATCGTTGCTTAACTCTCTAGTGCGGGGGTCGGCAACCTGCGGCTCGCGAGCCACATGCGGCTCTTTCGATGTCAAGATGCGGCTCTCCAGTTAAAACGGCGTCCCTAAAACGGTCGTCGCTAAAGTGTAGTACTGAGTACTGAGTACTGGAGGAATGTACTTCACTTTAGCAACGCCCGTTTTTTAACCTAATTAAACCTAACGTAACCTGACCTATCCTAACCAAACTAACCTAACCAAATTAACCTAACCTGTCCTAACCTGACCTAAACTAACCTAACCTAACCTAACCTGACCTAAACTAACCTAACCTAGCTGAATCTAAGCAGCTGAAACACGGCGTCGCTAAAACGGGAGTTGCTAAAGTAATATATGTATATATATACCGTACTGCCTTGAACAATGGCCCGGGCGTTTAATTTTTTTTCAACTCGCCCGCCAGGCGCTTATTCAAAACCAGGCGATTATTTAAGCCAGGCCTCTATCCAAAAAAAAAGTTGCTGACTCCGAACGTTTCGTTTGTTGAGGTTTCGTCCGTCGAAGTTTCCTCCAAAAGGCTACTAAAAACCGTTTTTAATAACCGTTTTTAAAGTATTTTCCGGTTAACCCGGCGTTTAAACGCGCCCGGCATTTATTCTAGGCAGGCGCTTATTGGTTTTTCGGCTGGCGGTTGCCAGGCGCTTAATCAAAAGCCGGCGCTTAATTGCGCCCGGCCATTGTTCAAGGCAGTACGGTATGAGAATATACATATATATATACTAGTATGTGTGTTAGTGGCTCTTTAAAAACTGGGAAATTATGTAAATTTTAACTTTTGGCTCTTCTGTCTCAAAAGGTTGCCGACCCCTGCAGTCTAGTGCGAACATGGTATAAGGTTACTATTGTGTTCTGAGCATTGATTGTAGTCGATTACGATTTAGCGAATGAAAGTATAACGGAATTAACATAACTGTTTATTCAAAAATTAAAATAGGGGCACTGGAAACATGTGTCATACAAATAACAAAGGTCAAGCATTGACCAATGGAGTAGAACACTCCAATATCTCCTCAATTGGGGAAACGCCAATTAAACAAAACAAAGACTAAAAAGTTAAGTAATTAAAGTTTCACAAATACAAATGTAATAAAAGGTTAATAAAAACAAATGAATTCTAAACACTCCAGTTATGCTAGATTTTCCAAACTCCTGTGCCCGGTGGACAAACCATGCCTAAGATGCCCACTTTAAGGAAACATCACAATCTGTGCAGCGCTTATAATTATAATTAATAAAACTAAACAGAACTTTGCGACAACATTATAGAAGAATATAAAGCAGAAAAAATAGATTGAGGCAATGCTATTTCACCTTTAAGTTAAAACTTCAATCTACTTGATTAAATCAATGAAGTCTTACTACTCTCAAATGTTTTCCAAACCAAATTGTGGAAAATTTCTCGCCGCTTTGTGGGCATGGACTTAATGTTGGTGCCAGTTCTACTTTTATGGTTTGATCATTCACTACGTAATTGCAGACTAAATATTGATGGGTTGCTTTTAACATAAATTGAGCTTACCTGGAATGGGAACTATATGAAGCAGACTTAAAGTTAAAAATCCACTTACATGAATTTTAAAAATAAAAATTCAATTTAAAATATAAATAATTCTGCACTCAAAAAAAGGCGTAATGGAGCTATGTAAAGGGGTTGACAACAACTATTTTTCGAAAAATCGTGGCGAGCACAACTGTTGACGAATTGAAACGAAAATTTAGCATTGAAGCATTATTGTGTCATACTATAACATGTTATAGTTATGACTTGATTCGTCAACATTTGTGCTCGCCACGATTTTTCGAAAAATAGGTGTTGTCAACCCCTTTACATAGCTCCTTTACGCCTTTTTTTGAGGGCCTTGGAGACCCATACATCCAATATAGAAAAGTTTCCTGGGATATAAACAGTCTCAAATCTGTTTAGTTTTTAATTTTATCTCATTCTGTTTACAAGTTATGAGAAATATTGTAAATTGTCACTTTTTGGAGTTTTTAATTTTTTTCTCTTTAACTATTCATTTTTTTCCAAAAAACTTTTAACGAAATGATAGCTCTAACAATCCTTTAAATCCTCCTAAAACCATTTTTACTTGTGAGAAATATTTTCTGAGAAATATCAAATATTAATAGTTTCAAAAAAGTGATTATTCCATTTTTTTGGCAAGGAGTAGTATACGGTACCTCTTATTAGTTAATTGCGTTCAAATTGGTTAAGCAAAATTTGCTTGTCCTTTGACGATGTCGATCTAATATCGTAATTTGTCAGTTAAATTTCTTATTTAGGCATTTGGAAGGACAGTCATTTAAACTTGTTTATATTTTTTGAGCCAGTTTAAACGTAAAATTTGACATGTTAACTTTTACATTTCGACTGGTTAAAACAATATAAACAAATTTAAATTTAATTTTTCAGCCATAAAACTAAAATATCCCAAACCCGTGCTTCTGAAACTATGTAATGGGCCAGTATTTTTTGTCCCAATGCTCCATTGCTGCACTAAGCCTATTTAATATCACCACTTTTAAAAGCGCTGTCCTAAACCTTTTCAAAAGATGAAGCTACATGTTTGTTTAATAAATCGTATGTTTTGAATACTAAATAATTTTTCTTCCCACGCAACTTAATTTCTTTACACACAAAAACAATATCAGAACAATTCACCTTCACCTGCACACAGAGATTCTACGTAATTTTTAATGACAAATTGTCAAAATTCAGATTTCCTGAATTAATACTTAATAAGAAGCACAAAATAAAACCAGTAAATCTATTTTCTGAATAAATAACAACTTCCTCGTCCAAATTTACACATTTTTCAATATAAAACCTTCCAAAACTGATATAAATGCAGATTTATTCATTGCACAATTTCTTATCTGCAGCAATTGTCATAAAAACAAATCATTCGATTTATCAATTAAATCACAGGACTAATCAATGCCAACCCATTCAAGACCCTCGCACACCGTGATCAACATGCAATTAATTCAATACTTACTTAAAATCTTGTTCAACCAAACGATTAGATTCGAATATCTATTTCCGTGCGAAAGGTGACGACTCTACAGTGTAAGATGCCTAGCTATGAATGCAGCAGGGAACGATGATGTCACTTCGCGGTAATTACCACAAAATTTCACCACAAGATGTCCTACTCGTATAAACGTGACTCCTCTTGTGTAATGTAGTGTTCTCACAGGAGATGGCGTAAAGGCGACATAATCGATCGACCAATGAGAAACAGATGTAGAATCAGAATTTGACATCCGCGGTGTAAGTGCGATAACAAGTCTTTTCGTGATATTTGTCATAGGAAGTACCACATTCCAAATTACCGGTAAGTTGCAATCAAGAAAAAGTATGAAACAAGTTAGGTTTGAGCAGCTGGGTGATCGTGTGTACGATATGGCTCTAATTGAGATGCGCGTAGACACATTAAATGCGAAACATCTGCGCAGACAACAATAAACCGCCGGTTTGTTTATTCAGTGTGTCGTGAAATTTCGAAAGAAATAATGAAAAAACGTCTGGATTTTTCTGTCTGAGCTGGAATTTAATTTAAAAAAATCGATTTCCGCTTAATGCGACTCGTAAAAGTATTCTGCAGATCGATAAATTACATCGAGACTATTCGTGAATGACGTCACAGCGTAGCATCCTGTAATTTTTTTTATTTGTTTTAAATTGATGTCTGGTTTTTATTTATTTATTTTTACAGGAACCATGAGCAATAAATTGATGAAAAGCATTTTTCAAGTTGTAAATGCATCGAAATCAATACTTAAAGATCAAACACTCATTAGCACAAGTATTTTCAAGAAGTCTTTAATGACGTCATCTACACTTTTGCAGACTCCACACTCAGAAATTGTAAGTTTTTTAGTGCCAGGATGTGAAATATGAACTTTTAAAAAAATATCACTTTACATAAAAAAAAAATCTCTTTTTTTTGTTAAAATGATGTTTTAACTGAATATAAAATGTGGTTTCAATTACCTTTTGAAAGAAGAAGTATAGGGGCACAAAAAGCCTGAAAACCAATTAGATTCCATTGAAAAAAAGAAAAAAAAGATGTCTGTTTCTGGTAAATTTAACCCAGGATTGCCATTTTATATTGAGTTAAACTTAAATAAACACAATCACAGTTGAATGGAAGTTGATCTGCTTGAGTTTCATGTAAATGCCATTTGCTGGACTTGAGTTCCACATTGTATTGTTCATTTGATGCAATATTAATCTGTACATGCTTTTATTTTATTTTATTATTTTTATTTGTGATTATGCAACAGTAAAAGATACACACATGTATTGTGAATTTATGTCCAAACGCACATTGTCAAGGTTAAAAATTTATCACTAAATATTTTTTATTAAAGCTTCAGCTAACATTATCAAAGAATTGATAAAAACTTCACGATCTCCCTTCGATGGTTTTGTCGCAATCAGGGCTGGACTGTGTACAAATTTAGTACCGGGAAATCTGGATGGGTCGGGCCACAGGGACAGGCTACGATGGGCTCGCCATGGGCCACCGGACCAGTCCAGCACTGATGGCAATAGCAATTTCCATGTCTGTCTTTCTAACTTGTAGCGGAAGATCGAACAACACACAACATGTCAGAGTTATGGAAATAAATAAATAAATAAATAAAATTGATGTCAAAAGAGAAAAAAAAACAGTTGTTGGTGAAAAGATGACTTTTTCTGGCTAGTCAATAAGTATCAGTAGCTGCATTCAAAAACTAAAATATTTTGTGTTTTACTTCAATTTTAAACCAAAAATGACATCATTTCCTGTTTAAACCCATGTTAAAACTTAAAAAACACTTAAACTAAAATTCTTATTTTAATTTTTGAATGCAGCTACTGAAAAAATTTAATGTGCCGGGATGTAATAAGTCATGATAGATTGCCTTTCTGAAAAGTGGGTCGTAATGTTAAAAAGTTTGAGACTTCTTGGTTTCGAAATACCGTATTTCTTCGATGCTAAGACGCCATCAATTGTAAGACGCACCCCGCTTGCAGAGATGTTTATGTGGGGAAAAAAATGCGTCTTAGAATCGAAGAAATATGGTAACAATTGGGGTGCATTCTAAATTGGATGTACTTCATTTATTCCAAACAGTCTTTAAACTAGGCTTAAAACACCATACGACTAAACATCGTTTTGCGGGCGTAGTTCCAGATGTTTTCAATGGAATTACATTTCATAGCTTGTGAAGTTTTTATGGAACCCGAAGGCTGACACAGGAAAACCTATTACCAGCCAGAATCAATTTGTGTTCTATCTTAAGTTACAACCTAAAGGGTTTCATTAATCACAAACTGACTGCCATAATAATAATATTTTAAATTGGTTTATTTATTTGTTTGTTTATTTATTTATCTATCTATTTATTTATTTACATATTTGTTCCATTTGTATTGGAAAAATTTTATTACTTCCACGTTGCCACCTAGAACGATAAATTTTTTATGTGCATGCTGCACATTTTTCTCATTCGCCACGCTTCTCACTGTTATGGCTCTGCTTCTGAGACAAATAGAGGGATTACTTATTACAAATGGTAGCAGCAAAATCCCATTATAGTCACTGGTCTATACTCATAAAAAATTGTGAAAATAACACAATTAAGTGGAATAAATTGAACATTGCTTGTTTATTCCAACAGAGGTCCAATTATACAGTCGAGCCTCGTTCTAACGAATCGCAAGGGACCCGAGTAATCGGTTCATTATAACTAGATCTTGGATATTTATGAAAAATAAAATTTGTTTTATGTGCATAAAATATGCACCAAAAATTTCATTTTATGCAAAATAAAAATAAGAATATGCAAAATAAAAATAAGAATATGCAAAATAAAAATAAGAATATGCAAAATAAAAAAATTTATTCGAGTGAAATCAGGTGTTAAATGGATATTGCTGCATTATATTCTGTTGTGTAGTAGTTATTTGATAATTTTGTGCATTGTTGCAAAAAATGGCATTGTTATCAGATCAGCTTGCGTTTAACTAAATAATTCATTTTAAATTGAATATTTAGTAACGAGTTTTTCTTTCTTGGCGTTCAACTGTGTCGACCTGTTGAATTGCTTTAGCTGACTCACGAGCAGGTAACAAAATAAGAAATCCTTTAAGGAAGATGAAAAATTAGTAAATTTACACCTCTAACTTCTTTTACACTAACACTTTTCTGTAGTTTTTCATAAACAAATACTAACATTGATTTGTAATTATTTCAAAACAAATAATCAATAACATACAAAAAATAAACAACTATTAAAATAAAGTTTTCATTCATTTTTATGCAGCAAGTTGCCATACAACAGCAGAGAAACAAGGAAGAAGGGTTGATGACGGAGTTAGTTCGAGACTTTCTGGAGCCAGCTGACTTTTACAAAGCAATACAAAACATAGGAATCGATTTCTTTTGTGGTGTTCCAGACTCTCTACTCAAAGGTATGTCAACATGAATAAATAAGAAATGTATTTGTTATGCTAAACCGGTGGTTAGAACCACAGCAAACCTAGTTGGAGGCAGGTGGCAGATGTTCTTGTCGTAGAAACAGCACTTTAAATAAGACAAGGTTGAGAAACAAAGGGATGCTCAGGAGGCCACTACCGTATTTTACCGATTAAGAGTCGCCCTCGAATAGTAGCCGCGGCTGAGACACCAAGAATACCGTATTTTGGTAAAAGTACGGTATTGTTTCCGTATTTAACCTCACGAACGATGAACGTACGCTTAGTACGTGATGTTCAGACTTCGTTTGTTACATTAAACAAATGTAACAAACGAAAAACCGAAATTGTATTTGCTGACAAAAATGGCAGTTTTGAATAAGAGCCGCGGCTCTTAACCCTTCCAACCCTAAGATGGGTCATTATGTGACCCCATTTTAAAAAAATCATTATTTTTATGTGAAATAAATTTTTTTTTTATCTGATTTTTGCTGACTATTCCTTTGAAACATCAGTAGACACTATAACACAACTGAAATGTTTTAATTTTTTAATTTTATCTGTAATTTGAACCCAAAGATTAACTGGGTCAAAAAAGACCCATCTTAGGAGTCTAAAGGACATAAATCATGATCATCAGCAGGCTCCGCTAATGTCAATCATGTCCACCACGTCCATATGGCGTTCACTACATGAAGAGTCAATTTAACCCCATTGGCTAGATGTTAGGAATTCCCCAAAACCCGGATTTTGCACATGCGCAGAATCTGGGTCAAAAAATGCCCATCTTAGGGAGAGAGGGGAGACCAATACTTTCGGGTTGGAAGGGTTAATCGATAAAATACGGTATTTCAAGTCTCTAACCAGGCGTGATGCTATTTGACTTTTGTGTTCTAACAGTGGCGGTTTTAGGGTAGGCAAGCTAGGCTGTCTAGGGTCTAGGGGCTTTGCGACCACAAAGACCCCAAATTTTCTTTTGTTGAAAATCAGTCATTATGTTTTACTGAAGTAGTTCTGTGCAATGCCGAACGGGCCAGGGGTCAGCTTGCCCGATGACGGTTCTGTAGGCCCCTGTTGAAGTAGGCCCCCTTAATACATTAGACACTTTTGTATTGTATCTTGCGTATTCATTCCCATTCACATTTCGACGTTTGTCGACAAAATAATACGTAGACAAAACGTACCGGTCTATTGCGTCGACAAAATGACCCAATAGTTTGGGCGAGGCAAATTGTTATGTCGACAAAACGATTGCCAACAAAATGAATACAAATTCGACTAAGTGAACAAATCGCGAGTTCCCATTCATATTAAATGTTTATCGTAATTTTTATATTTCCTGTAGATTTCTGTGCGTACGTCACTACAAATGTTCCGAAACACAAACACATTATCACATGTAATGAAGGAAGTGCCATTGCTTTGGCAAGCGGATATCACCTAGCAACTGGAAAATGTGGACTTGTTTACCTTCAAGTTTGTTATTGATTTTTAGAACTTATGGTAATACTACAATGATTGTTTTTTTTATGGCGCAGAATTCTGGACTGGGAAATACGATTAATCCTCTCATTTCTTTGGCTCAACAAGAAGTTTATAGAATACCCATGTTATTGCTCATAGGGTGGCGTGGTGAACCAGGCAAAAGAGATGAACCACAGCATAAGGTTCAGGGACAAGTTACACCAGGGCTTCTAGGTAGTCATTTCGAGATCCAATCAGTTTATCAATTCAAATATTCATAATTGTTTTGTATTTATAGCTGCCATGGGAATTCCATTCCAACCATTACCCGATTACATTGAAGGTGCTGAACAAGCACTTATGACCGCTCGGCAACATCTTTCCACAGTCAAAGCTCCTTACGCACTACTAGTCAAACGTCAAACTTTTCTTCCGTTTAAACTGAAAACAGAAGAGCAATTTGAGTAAGTTATAGTGCAATCAAAACTGGAGTTTTCTGTGGTTTTTACACTTAAGAAAGTTGATTCAATCAGAAGTTTCTTTAAGGGCATATTGTCTAAAATACAGAAATACAATACACTACCGTCTTCACCCGAATAGTGCAGGATGGTGTTATGTTCGAATAAAACACGGCCCTCGTGTTGTATTCGAATACAAAACCATGGTGTTATATTCGAACCAAAAGTAACAACATCGTTGAAACATAACGTTTCTTGGCCGTATATATGTATCGGAAACCTTTGAATTTGTACACATGCCAAAAATTAATTTAGGACAAAATTTGAATCCGAATCTGAATTCGAATATAACACCATCTTGTTGTATTCGAATTTTTTGACCATGTTTACAAATTTGAGGTGATGTTGAATAATACGCGCGATATTCGTAACCGCGACAGTGCTTGTCGCGGTTACAAATACTGTACATGTTGACACATATTCACACACGCGATGTCGCGCTTACGAATCTTGTCGCAATTCGTAAGCGCGACATCGGAAATTATTCTTATGCGCGACGTCACGTTTGCATTGCGCAATTCGTGCACACGCCTATTTTTGCACGGAATCCAGCGCCCGTGTAATGCTTGTGGCACACGGCGCGTTTTACGACGCGAATCGCGTCGCCAAAGTACTTGGTGCAGGTACTTTTTGGTCGGCGATTTTGATCGCAACCAATCAGATGCCACCTGACGCCATTTTTGCGACGCGATTCGCGCCGCAAAACGCGCCGTGTGCCACAAGCATAATGGCCGATGCCCAACGTGCAAGAACAACCCCGCGTTGCCCGTACTGCAGGAACGTTGTCGCATCCACCCTTCGCATCTTCTGTTGTTAATTAAAACTAGAGTTCTCAAAATTAAGTAAAATAGTAAGAAATAATAAAATAATAATTAAACTGTAATGTAATCAACAATCAAAAATGAATACACTTAATTATTAGATTAGCGCGCGTAATAATAGGCTGAATATTATTATTCATATGTGCGACGTCGCGGTTAAGAATAAAAAAGGAATCCTTAACCGCGACGTCGCGGATGTGAATAAAGACGTCCCAGAATGTCGCTCGTACGAATATAAAAAGTATTCACATACGCGACGTCGCGGTTAAGAATACCTTTTTTGTTCTTAACCGCGACGTCGCGCATATGAATATCGCGCATATTATAGTCCCTTTGAGGTTTTTTAAAAAACTCGAATACAACACCATCCTGCACCATTCGGGTGAAGACGGTAGTGAACAGTGCCATTATTTTATTATTTCTAAAAATTATATACTTGTTGCGTTTGTGTGTACGCGCATGGGGATTTGTTCGTTTGATTTTGGCATCAAGATAGCATGCGCAGATGGATCCACCTCGGAATGTCTAATGTCAAAATGTCTAATACCTAAATCAATCAATGGTCATGTGCTGTACACTATATTTAATGTTTTCTACTTTACATAGATTTCCTCTGAATCGCGAAGGTGCTGTGAAGGGTATTGTTGATGTTATACATGACCGTGATGTAATAGTTGGAACCACTGGAATGTTATCGAGAGAGTTATTTGAATATCGGTACGTAGAATACATAATTAAAGGAGAAATGCGACTTTACTGGCCTGTTTCTTCTATAGTGTGGCGAAAGACCAGGGACACGAACGAGACTTCCTTACCGTAGGATCCATGGGACATGCTTCAGCCTTAGCTTTGGGCATTGCACTTAACAGACCAAGGAGACAAGTGTTTTGTTTAGATGGGGATGGAGCAGCCATAATGCACATGGGCACATTTGCTACAATTGGCCAGAGCAAAGTTCCAAATCTCAAACACATTCTTATCAACAATGGATGTCACGATTCTGTCGGTGCACAACCCACGGATGCCGGTAATCACAAGGATTTCTCTTTCTCTGCTATCGCTAAGGGATGTGGCTATAAGCAGGTGATGCAAATGAGTTTCTCTGGTGTTTTCTGTAAGATATTAACATAGTTTTGTTTAATAATTCAGTGCTTTACTGCTATTACTGAAGACGAAGTGAAAGAAGCGGTTAAAGTCATCCGCAGTATGGATGGACCGGTGTTTTTAGAAATAAAAGTCAGCAAGGGAGGAAGAAAGGATTTGGGACGTCCCACACGAACACCGCAGGAGAATAAAGCCGATTTCATGCATTTTTTGGCAATCAATTAAATTGATCTGTTTTTGGCATTTCGTTTTACTGACCAAAGATTTGTACTTAATTTATTCTTCGGTAGACCATACCAACTCTGTGAACAAAATGTTTGTATCACTGTTTTTGGAGTAAATGATGTTTGATTAACACAGCAAATTTATTAGGTTTAGAATTTTCTATTTATTAACAAAATTAAATCTCCCCTTTTTCCCCCCTAAGCTTAAGTCATGAAAAAAATGGTAAACCTGAAGAAAAAAATTTTTGAAGAAATATTTGTTTGAGTTGAGGCGAATGTTTACAGAATTTACTGCCAATCATCTGAGGACTATCTCCATCAACCGTTGACAAGAGGAAACCCGCCCAGAAAGAGTGATCAATAAATTGAATAAACCTTGGACATCAAACTTGGCAAAGAATATTCTGCTCGCGCGTCCAAACCTGGAATTAATTATAGCAATTACAGGGAGAAGACGACAGTGTCACAATTGATGTAATCTTCCAAGTGTCTCGCGACTGTTTCACTGTATGATTATACAGAAAAAATTTGAAAAGGAGCCTTTTTTTAATTACCGGTAATTGCACACTGCAGAAGTACAGTCTATTCATCCCATCTGTGTACATTCTCATAGTGATATTTCTTCAGTAACTTGCTTGTATTTACTTTGTATCAGATCATTTGTGTGCTCGTTCGACCCAGTACAGGAAGGAGGGAGCTGAGTGGTGTCAGGAGAGAGAAGAGCGCTGGGTCTCAATCCAGACAGACGTGTGAAGTGAAGTCCCGAAGCCAGCAAGGGCAGTTGTGCCCTGTTCTGACTCTGCTGTTCTCCTTATTCACCACTGCTATGCTCACAAGGAGACCGCAGGAGTGTGTAATCCACAATTGTTGAAATTGTTGTTAAATAAAGTATTCACATGATCTAAACAATCTATTTTTCTTATATTTAAATGCACCTTACTTTCACATTGTTGCAAACAGTTACAACACACAGGATTCTTTACTGTGTGTTGAAACACTATCTTTTGATTTTTTTGAGTAAAACGTTCAAGTGTAGCACTACACTTGGTGATTAGTCTAGTCAAATCTTAATCTGGAACCCAAAGTAATTTATATGACATTACAACTTTGTTCATCAACATGACCAGGGCCGTTTCTACCTATGAGGCGAAGAGGCGGCCGCCAGGTGGCCATGCCGTGGTAAGTAACTTTACCAAGTCATGGCCACCTGGCGGCCGCCTCTTCGCCTCATAGGTAGAAACGGCCCTGAACATGACTGCCTGCATGAAGACAATAATAGTTTGTAGTAGTAGCCCAGTGGTTAAAGCAATGAACCAGGAATCTTTCCACACAGGTTCAAATCCTGTTGTCTGTGAAAATTTTTACTTTTATTTTATATTTATTTTTAGCAGTAATGTTAATGTTTGTTATTTTATATATGTAATTGTTTAGCAATTGTATCTCGAGCAGTCATCGTCACATCTTATTAATTATATCTGTTCCACAGCGGGAATTTAACTAACTTAAAATCTAATAAGCTCAGCAAACTCGCAAGTGAATGCCGTTTATAGGACTTATAATCAAATGTGGCTCTGTGGGTGGTCTAGGTGTGTTTTAAATAAAAGAGAAGTATGGTTTAAAACAAATGAACAATACTTTTATCTGGTGTAATTTATACAATAATAAATTAAATGAGAATTTACAATAGTAGAAAAAGCGACTGCGTCGCGGAAATAATGAAATTGGAAAGAATGGCAAATGGCGCGTAACAACGGTTACGCGCAACACGCAAATGGCGTGTACAACAACGGCTTTGTCTTCTCCCTTGTTACTCACTCGTACGATGGCGGTGGCGGGAACTCCGGAGTAACTCTCGGTGGCTCCTGCGACGGCGATGGTTCACGGCGAGCGTCTCCTCTTCTCGGCGGTGGTGCGCGTAACAGCGGCGGCTGGTACACGCGACGGGTGCTGGCTTTGCTCAATCGGCGCAAAGCAAGCAGAGTCTCAAAACACACGAAATAACATGGTCAATACTAGCGAGATTCTCGAGCGTAGCAGTGACAAGGTGTGTTGTGTTTCAGTGTGTATTCAAGAGTGTGTCAAAATTGGGTTTCCAAACTTGGCACACTTCTGAGTTGCACGGTAAATCTGCGCAATTATAGCTCAGTTTGGTGCAACAAAGGAATTTGTTGCACCAAAACGGTTAATTACCGTTCACCCCAGCCAATTTGGGGTGAAATGGGCTTGGGTAGTTTTCTCCCCCAAGTCACATGACTGAGTTTGGCACACGCCAAACTATTGGTGCCAAACTATTGTGGAATAAAATAACACAATTTATCTTTTAAGTGGTGATATTTATTTAGACAAAATAACAAGAATAAATCGAGATCACCACACTTGATTGAGGCTAGTGAAAAGCTATGACGTGTTTTTGAACTTCTTGTATCCTGGCTCAATCTAACGTGTAACCGCCATTTCAATTATCACAAATTGTGAATATTTTAAAATAAAAGAATAAACTTCAATAAATAGTTAAAGATTAGCATAAATGTAATGTGACAACGTTTTTGAGTCAATGAACAGAAGAAGAAAATTCAATCAAAAGATGAAGAATTAAATAACTTATGGAAATATACAAGTTGATAATTAATCAGCATTCAATATGGAATTATTAGGTGCATTCAGATTAATTAAGCAAATACTTGAAGTTTACTTTCATCAATAAAAAGGTAAGTTTAAAGACAATTACTGACAAGACTCCTTACTTAAACTTAATCAAGATAAATGGACTAACTTAAGCAAAATATGATGTAAAAAACACCATATCCGGATATAAACTAATTGCAGTCAAGCAGATTTTTTGAACAAATTTGAACCACTAAAATTTTAAATGATTAGACAAGCATTAAAATTCTAAAAGTTTCTCTAAATGTTAAACAGTTAAAACAACATTCAAGTTTTATAAACACAATTCACTGAAGGGTCCCCACTTCAAAATATAGTGTGTTGTACTAAAAATATAGTTATTTCTACGTACAGATTGTTTCAGTCAGTGTAACTACTAGATAAACAATGTGTAAATAATCAATAATTAATAATTGGAGAGCAGCATTTTAGGTAACTTCAGATTTGATGCTCTGAATTAGTATCTGGGTTTTTTAACTCGAGAATATGATGGGAGATGTGCTTTTATATTTATTCCGAGTACCATAAACTGATTTACTATCTTTTGTAAGAATTCCGGAATTGCAAGAATTGAAAGGCCAAGCATTAGTGCAAAAGAATTTCCAATATCGCAACACAATGCAACTGCAGTGTAGAATAATATTTGTGTAATCTGTTCAATTATGTTATTCATTGGAATTAAACCAAGAACCTTGAGTGGAAATGCTTCAGGATGTTGAAAGTAAACGTAAGTGTCAAATATTTGTTCTTCACAAAGAGGATGACATTCACAGTCTTTCGTTATGTCAACTTTTAAGGAATTCTTCATGAATAGTTGTAATGAAGAAATTGCTTCTTCAGCATTTGCACAGGTATTATTTGTTACATTATCCAAAAATGGTAGCCTAAAATTATAAAGACTTATTACAACCCGGTGCAGTAACTCATGGACCTTTTCCGAGTCCTCTTGTACCAGTCCATACAGACTCTTTAGTTATGTTTGTAAATTTAAATTCTAAATTTACAAAGGACTAAAAAAAAACAATAGAATTTGAGATAGACAGTCTAATTTTGGATTCTGATTGACATCAGACCCTGATTGATGGTGTAAGCCAGTGCAGTCCACACTACCTGAACTCTGATAAAGAATTTTTATTTCTAACTCTAGAACTCCCGGATTTTGAGGGCCCAAGCACCAACATGCTCAAATTCAAATCTGTGAAGAATTACGACTCACTTGCATCGAACAAAATTATAAATCATTTTTTTATAACATTCATCCTGGCATCGTTTGTATTTGTCATGGTCAAGACAAGGTTGTGCTCGTAAATTTAATCGAACGGTCTAAAAAAAACCAAATGTTTCAAGAGGTTACATGTAATAAACTGATGTATTACTTTAATCATTTTAAATGTAATAATGACAAAGGTGTTATCTATAACACTTCTTCTACTTCTGAGAATTGATGGTATTTCAGCATCATTTTGTCGAAAGTATATCTACAAAAGAAATTACGATTGACCACAATTTCTACATTTACACATGTAACTAAACATAACCACAGTACAAGTAGAATGTAGAATGATATCTTAACACCATGATTCATTCATTTATTTTATCTTAAAAAAATTGTATGAAAATTGGTCATGACATGAACATAGTTTTGACCAATATTCCATTTATTTGGCAAGGAGTTGTACATTACTTCATACTCATGCTGATTACATATTTGACCTGCCAATGGTCGCAGACTAAAAAATATTAGTGAGGCAGCTCCGGCAAATTGCAGTGGTGCTGCAACAAGATAATGCTCGTATTAATATTTCATGTACAATTTATATAAAATGTCTAGTTATGTACCGATGTCAGATTGAAAGCACGTTCCAGTTGGCATAGCTATTTCACTCCATGTTACATTAGTTCTTACCCCAGCAGCCTGCAAAAACATTTATGATCAATTATGATCACCCTAGGTTACGTTTGATGTACTAGTGTAGCAGATCCTCAACTTACGAACATCCAAAATTTCATAGAAGTCAACTACAAATTAGTTTACGTGGTTGTCACTAGGATAAGTGCAAAACCCACGCTCTTATAGTTGTTTAATATAAACCATTTATTTATTTACAATAGACAAAAAAATAATAGAAAAAATAAGATTCAAAAATGTTTTATGTTAATTATTGTCGTTAGTGCTCAACATTTTATATGGTTTATAAACCTTTCGTGATTTGACGATACATTATGTGTATCATGATGTGTCCTCACCTGTCTAACATCGCGATTTTGAGGCTCATATCTGCGATATTAAGCAGGTGAGAACCCATCTTTAGACGGAATACTTACCAAAATAGCATTGGTCATTACTTGTTCATCCATCGTAGGCTTTTGTAATCGCCACACTTCTTCTATTGACAATTTTTTCATCCGGATAGTCATGTTCATTAAATTGATAAAATGAATCTTGCATTCATTCATGCCTATTTGTTTAGCATATTTCCTCCTGTAGCTAGTCATTAATGGTCCATCCATACATGCAATTAAATTGGGTAAATACAATGTGTGATTTTCTTGAATGATTACCACATATCTTGTTGGTTCACTCATATATAATGCGATTCTTTCTTTGCTCACATAAAACGCCAATATTGCAGAAGTAAATATAAGAATTAAATTCAATGTAGATTGCAGTAGAAGTTTTTTTTGTGGCTGCTGCATCACACCTCGTAAATCACTTTTCTTTTTGTCGATGACCAAATGCATTTGCTTAGTAGTTTTCATTTTTATGCTCGCTTTAAGTTGAGCAGGTCTGATGTATTTAGACAAAATGAGAAGAAACATTTGAGCAATTTCAATTAAAGACAGAAGAGAAAATCCCAAAGAGAACCCCAAATTGCCCCCAAAATCGATCAATAAGTTTGGAATGGTGTAAATGTAGGTTTCTGTCATTCTGACAAACAATTCTTCCAATACTTTAAGATTGAGACTTGTTACATCTTTGCCATTTGGTTCATCTTGAAAATCTAACTTAAAACATAATAATTTTGAGAATTGTGCATAAAAATAGAATATATTATAGTTTAACTTGTATCAGAATAGAATATAAACAAATAAACATTCCGTTCACAAGGTCTCAAGCAACCACATTCAAACCATGGCAGTGTTGTCGTTTCATGGAAATATGCTTTCTTATACAATTCAGCCACAATTGATTTGTTTGACTCTAAACTGCAATCCATCAAATTTTTGTTGGACATAAAAGGCAATCTGGTAAGCCAAAAATCTATGAGTTTATCAATATTAAGATGTTGCATGCAATTAGACCTGCATCGTTGAGGACTTTTTTTCCTCACACAATCTTCGTAGCATTGGGTTTCCTTTTTCTTATCCGGTTCACAATAGGGATATCTCGAAGCTAAAAATTGATACTACCAAGAAACAAATGCAGCATTACACTTTTGGCGATCCATCACAATAAACAAGATTAAAAAGCTGATATCTGATATATTCAAACTTATACACTTTTGTATTGCACCACAAATTTCACAATATCTGCAACAGGTTAATTGAGCTTACACTTCGAATGAAAAATTGCATATCAGATTCAATTCCTGACGCCACCGAGAAAGTATATTGGTAAGACATGACGCCAACTACCGCTGTCATCTAATATTCAAATGTGTAAAAATAAAAGTATAAGTTACAAACTCCAATAAAATAGTAAAAGATGAGATTCTTACCGAAATCTGTGGCTTGACACAGTTGGTGCTATTCGTTTTAAAGAGTAGGTGTAATTTCATGTTTCGTGCTAATTTTCGATCTATAGATTTAGCCAAAAATATTAAAACTTCAAAATTATTTTATTTTGTTTTTATTTCTAACCAGAAGTCAAGACCAAAGATCGCCCAGTTACATCATTTCGATAGCTTAGTGAAATGTTTGTGTTATCTTTTCTACTTGTAGAAATTCCTTCTTTAATTGTTGTTTCATGCAATACAGTTTTGCCCTGAAAAGTTATACGATTATAGATGTAATTCAGCAGATTACTGTATACATACAGAATGCACACTACACATACATGTGACGCCAATAATCAAGTAGAGGGCACCTGTGCCGGGTACGGGTACGATCTAGAATTGGCTTTCATGTTATTATACTAGTACAGGGGATGGCAAGTAATTTTAAGTGGGGTCTGGATACTATTGAAAATTTTTATCGAGGTCCAAAAAAAAAACGCTTAAAAACCTTCCTAAAAACCTAGGAAAACGGAAAAAACACTTAAAAACCAAATAAACACGCCAATAAACACACACAACCCAAAAAATACCAATAAAACCTAAAAAAAAAACACGAAAAAAACAGAAAAAAAAAGAAAAAAACACCAAAAAAACCAAAGAAACCGAGGGGAAAACGTCGCTAAAACGTCACCGCGGTCCAAGTTTCGACCTTCCGCAGTCCGCCTGTTGCCGACCGATGTACTAGTATGTCCCTGTATTAAAATGCTTTCACCAAATGTATGGACATATGACTTACAACTTTTAATGAATTTATCATACAAGTCAAACATAAACAGACCAATGGCCCTGAGATAAGCCCTAGCCTACATGGGGTGATCTGACCCAGTAAGGAAGTGGAGAGGGTTGAGTAGTGCAGGGAGTCCTGTTGTGGACAAGAAACAGGGGTGTGAATAATATTCATTCCCCATATTATAAAAAAAATTATGGCATCATGTTCATGAAATATCCGATCCAGTATTAATAAAATAATAAGATTAAATACCTGTCTTATCTTGACGTGCTGTAAATTGCTTGAAATGTTGCTTTTTAACCAAAAATCTGCATAATTTTCAATTTTCACTGCTGCAGAAATCATTCCTCTCAGCGGCAAAACACAAACACGTAATCTTTCAATGTGGTCTTGCACTGAAGAAACTTCTGGCATTTTTTCCCAGTATTCGGACAAAGATCCGGTATCGAGACCAAAGTACCTAAATTCTGCGTATGTCATTTCACCTATTGGAACATATTGAATTTCAACTTTGAAATGTCCATCAAAGTAGAATTGGATTCTTTCCATTGTTTGGTAACAACAAATGGTGCCACAAACGATCAAAACAACGAACCAAACTGCCCGGACTAAACTACTCTTTTGTTTGTTGAAAACATTATCTATAAACTTCAAACTATCATTTCCTGACAGTGAAGTTTGCATTTCTTGCCGTACAAAACGACGAATATGACTTCGACGAAGCCTAAGAGCTTTCACCACAGTCATTTTGCATCAAATTCTACCGTGGTAATGAACACCTTCGACACCTAGCTGAACTCGTGTCTCCGCAAGAAATACAATTTTTAATTAAAATTTATAATTTACTATAAAAATCCAGTATCGGAACTCCACTCTCCAAGTGGGACTGTGGGAGTGAGGAAACAAATTCAATAAAGTTAAATTATTTTCAGCGACAGCACTGGTATATAATTTAGGTCGTGGTCGGTTGTTGACAAAAAATTTACATTAAAAATGGAATCAATTTTCATTAATTTTCAATGAAAATAAATAATAATTAAAAGTCCTAATGCATAATTTATATAACTTATTTCAATGTTTAATTTAAATTTTGTCCCGAACATTGATAATTATAGTGCAGCACGTTATAAAAATAAATTGAAAAAATTATTGAGTTTGTGACTGCTTGCTTGGCCACCCAACTTATAACTTTTAGGTCATAAATCTATAAGTTATAAGTTATAAGTTATACGTATAAAAATTGCAATCGCAAAACCTCTATTAACTACAAAGAGAGCCTTTCTACAATTGGCCTAGCCATTTCCTTGTGTAGTAATATAAAAAAATAGACCAAAAATCCAGAATAGCAATTGATGTACAGACATTGTAATTGATTGCCTAGGTAACAAAAAGTTCATAATTGTTTGCTTTCCAGACTAAGCAATCAATAAAACTGTATTTTATAAATGGAAAAAACATTTCACTAGAAAATACAATTAAAATTATATCATTTTAATCGAATAATTGACGAATTTGACTACAATTTAGTCGGAAATTGATGAAATGACTGGTTGGTCTTATATAAAATACAAATGTAACGAACATAGCACATTATACGTTATTGAAGTATTGAAGTTTCCTCATCTTAAATAACGTTAGCAGTTGTTAACAAAACTCCATTCATGTTTTGTTGTTTTTTTTTACCTGTCCGGCAGATGGTTTTAGATTATGTACTTCAGAGTAATCACACATCAGCAGTCGGTGAAAATATTTGCCAGTGTGCTTACCATAGTCGCCACAAACAAGGGCGATATTGCTGTGTTCGTAAAAATATTTTATTCAGATTATATTTGATTGAAGAATGGCCAACACTTCGTCGCTTTCCGACTTTTATAGAGATTGAAGTGTGTTCTTAACTGGTGCTACAGGTTTTATGGGAAAAGTCCTGCTAGAGAAATTACTCCGGTCTTGTCCACACATTAAGAATGTCTATGTCCTCATTAGAAGTAAAAATAAAATGGACGCAAATTGTATAAGAGAAAAGCTGCTAGTGATATTTCTTCAGTAACTTGGTTGTATTTACTTTGTATCAGATCATGTGCTCATTCGTAAAAAGCGTGTGGTGACCCTGTAGTGCTTTTTATGTTTTTTAATAAATAAAAGTCACCACTAATGAAATTGTATATTTTGATTTTATTTTGGTTTGGCACACGCCAAACCAAGTTACATAATTAGGGGAGGAGAACTCCCCCAGCATATTTTACCCCAATTTGGCTGGAATGAAGCCGTTAATTAACTGTTTTGGTGCAACAAGTCCTTTGTTGCACCAAACCAAGCTAATTTCGCAGCTTTACTGTGCAGATCTGAAATGTGCCAGGCCTGCAGGTGCAAGATTGCCACACTTCTGCACCAAATTAAGCTCACAGCGCACAGTGCGCAAAACAGAAGCATGCCTAGGCACACTTCACCCTCTTTCGGCCAGGGTATGGTACAAAATAAACGGTTTTGGCGCAACAAATTCCTTTGTTGCACCAAAATTAGCTTTCTACACACATTTAGTGCGCAGGGCTAGAGATTGCATAAAACGTGTGTACGAATCTCGGGTAACGCCCCAGAAAAACTCGCTCACCGCCGACCATCGTTGAGGGAACAATTTTACTTTACCGGCCACCTCTCAAATCATCTCCAAAATTTGGATATAGGGGTATTCAAGGGTGAAAAATCGAATGGCGTTGACGGTTTTTGGGGCAAACGGAAGCGGAAGCGGAAAACAGCAGATTAACGACCAGTGATTGCCATCAGATGTTTACTTTCTAATTTTTAAAACCCTTTTTTCATTGTTAGCTGTCAGTCATTCTCTCCCCAGCATTGTTATGCACGTGCGCTCTTATTGTCAGCCATCTTTATTTTTGCACCAGTTTTGCACCTGATTTCACACAATAAAAACATTTCGTTTCACTCCACGATTTGTTCAGTTTCATCATCCATGCACTTAAAAGAGGTTTCCATTTCATCCCAGGTTCGTACCCTCATTTTTCTATCTTCGTTTTGGGGTCACCTAATCTACTAGAAACCACGCCCCTGAAACCAACCTCTGATCGTACATCAATCCAAATCTAATCAGACCTCATCTCACCTAACCTCACCTAACCTAACCTCACCTAACCTCACCTAACCTAACCTCACCTCACCTAACTTAACCTAACCTAACTTAACCTAACCTAACCTAACCTTGAACCCCCCGCCCCCCCCCCACTACACCCCCCCCAGCTACATACACTTTTTAACCAGCATACACTATTTAACCCGCGACACAACAACAACATAAAGGACAACAACAACAATGGGTTATATAATTCCAATGCTTAACCTAACCTCACCAGTATAAACCAACTACTAATAATCTCCTGATTTCCGCTTCCGCTTCCGTTTGCCCCCACAGGTAAAGTATTACACGTTAGCATTTAAACCTATACCTAGTAGGACGCGACAAGAAGAACTGCAAAGAAAATGAGAAAATTAAAAACAGCAGATGCCAATGTTACAAAAAATAACAGACAAAAGGTCATCATTTACCATTCGTGCAGTTTGGCTTCTTACAGTAGCCAAATGCTACTTTTCCCCTGGCCATGAGGCGACCAACCGCCATTCACATGTTGATTGGATGCATACTAATCTGGATACCATATGTGGTTTTTAAACTCTTGGTGCGTTATCTCATATCATGTGTTCATAAACCTCCACCCACGTTTTTTTAGATAGAGTTAGACTCGACTACATAAATTGCCTTTATCAGTGGCAGGTGGCTGAAGGTTTGACAATTACTAATCAACAGCTGGTGAACCCATTTGCATGTAAAACCAATTTGTCAGTGGATTTTGCAACGTCGTCACACACACATGATATTGTAGTGTTCATAGAAGTATTTCACTAAGCTTAGATTACATTTGATTGAAGAATGGCCAACACTTCTTCACTTTCTGACTTTTATCGAGAACGGTTACCGTTATCAGCAAGTGGTTTTTGATTAGATTAATATTGTAGTGTGTTAGACGTATTTCATCTAGATTACATTTGATTGAAGAATGGCCAATACTTCACCGCTTTCTGACTTTTATAAAGACCGAACTGTGTTCATAACAGGCGCAACCGGTTTTATGGGAAAAGTATTGGTAGAGAAATTACTCCGGTCTTGTCCTCACATTAAGAATGTCTACGTCCTCATCAGAAGTAAAAATAAAATGGACGCAAAGAGTAGAGGAGAAAAACTGCTCACTTCCAAGGTTAGTTAAATTTGTCTATCCTATAACATCGAGGCAGGTTATGGAAAAAGATGTGAAAACGAGGCTCGTTTCTAATAACGAAATGTGTGTCTATACTCTGGCACACTATAAGATTGGCCTTTCTCCCATTGGTGAAACATTTTACTGGTGAAGTGAAACCAAAAAATAGACCCAAACACCAGAATTGTACTTGATGTACAGACATTGTAATCGAAAAAAAAATCAGAAATTGTTAGTTTTACTGACAAAGCAACCAATAAACTGAACAAATACGAATATTGAAATATAAACAGCATAAAACTTAATTTTATGAATGCGAACAACATTTTATTATAAAATACAAATCAATTTACATCATTTTAATCATTATAGTAATCAAAAAATTTTAAAAAAATACTTTTTCTGGTGGTATGACACAGTCTACAGTTAGGAGTAATGAGGCTGGGTCTATGGGAGAAAGGCCAATCTTATAATGTGCCAGAGTATACGTCACACATCACTCGCAAGAATGAGTTGAATAGATTCAAATTTCAGTCTACACACTTTCTTTTTCTTTGCAACAGATATTTGACAGACTACGAGCTGAAAACCCTGGAGCATTGTCTAAATTAATCTCAATTAATGGTGATGTTTTGGAACCCGACTTTAAGCTAAGCAGCGAAGACTTCGAAATGCTCGCGAAGAATGTATCGGTGGTGTTTTATTTTGCAGCATCTCTTAGATTCAACGAACCTTTGAAGCAATCAATTCGCACCAATCTATTGCCCATCAATTTCTTGTTGCAACTGTGCAGAAAAATGGATTCCCTCGTCGTATGTTAGCGTAAACACAAGCCGCAATCGAAAAGTCAGTTTAAAAACGTCAGTTTAAAAACGTTTTGCTGTTTAAATGATGTCTGCATTGCAAATGCTGTTTGGTCTAAATGACTTTTCGAATGCAGCCTCAGTTTAAATTTGCAGCTTACAGTAACTTTTATGTTCACCATTCAGGCAATAATCCACCTTTCAACAGCATACAGCAATTGCATAAAAAGCTCCGTAGATGAAATTGTTTATCCTCCAACTCTATCACCAAACACAATAATAGAAATAGTCAAGTAAAACAATAAAACAATACTTTCTTAGTGATGATTTACTCAGAATTAGACATTTCAATATTTCAGTAATTTAAACGATGATATAATAGAAAAAATCACTCCAATTCTCCTCAATGGTCATCCCAATACGTATTCGTTTACCAAATGTTTAGCGGAAACATTGATTAATGAACAACATGGCAACTTGCCCGTTGCTATTATCCGTCCTTCTGTAGTATCTTCATCTGTTCAGGAACCCTATGCGGTAAGATTTTTTATTTTTGCTTATGAAGATGGTTGAAATGAAATAAGCTTACCATTCCCAAAAACCATTCGTCAAAACGCAAGAAAAGCTCTTAAACCTTAAATACAATGTCTTGTGTCAATCCTATTTACACGTGTCATGTGTCCATGTGTCATGTATCCTGACAATGGCCGTCCACTGTCACCCACGGTGACCTGCGTCACTCCACATACCGCCCATTGGCCCTAAGGTCACCCCTTTTGCAGGATGGACTGACCCATCTAGGAAAGGAGGGAGCCGAGTTGTGTGATAAAAGAGAAAAAGCTGGGAGAGCAGAGAGACATGTTGTTGAGAGACCCGAGAGAGAAGACGTGTGTTGCGAAGGTGCTGACTCTGCTCCTCTCACCATTCACCACTGTGACGCTCAGTAACATGGCGATGTGCCTGCTGCAGCCTCCATGAGCGGATACATGGGTCGTACGGGGTAAGTACGACAGAATGTTCGTGTGCAACCGACCACGTCACCCATGGGTTCGCGCACTGTGTGTGACGGGTCGGTTGCTGGTGTAGCGTGCCTAACAGCACTGCCACACATGGATAGATGGGAGACTCTGACACCTAGACAACGATTAAAGGCCAAAACCCAACAATCTGGAGTCCCTGTCTCAATCATTTACGTGAGTATGCGTCCCTCCCATGATAGTCACAACGTATTTTTTTTTTAAAATATACGAATAGACAAATTGCAGTGCTCTTTTTGATCGATTTTTACAAAATTTTAGATATTGATTATTGATTTGTGTTACAGGGTTGGATTGACAGTTATAACCATTCGTCTGGAATAATTCTGGCAATTGGCACAGGACTGACAAGGACTGTTCATTGCCGTGTAAATAAAGTTATAGACATAGTGCCTGTTGACGTGTGTATAAACCTAGTTATAGCTGTTGCGCGGGAAACGGCTGTGAAGAGGTAAATTTTGATCAAATATTTTGGATTACACGTTTTCTTAACGTAAATCTACCAAATCTGTCGTGTGCTCCAAACCAATTGAGTTTCGTATTCCATACCACTTAATGCAAATCTCAATAAACATTTTCTGCTACGTGTTTTCCAACCTCTTAGTTATTACTGACACGTTTACGTAATTTCAATTATACCCATTCCTTGTACAGTATATTGTAATTTGTAATATTTTTTCAATTGTTTGCAGTTTCAATGAAGTAAAAGTGTACAACTGCGCAACGGGAAGCTTGAATCCGTTAACTGCTTTCTTTTATTCAAAATACGTCCATCAAGCAATCCAAAAAAATCCATTCTGCCAGATGATTCGGTTACCATTGCAGCCGCAGACTCCAACCAACAAACTTACATTTTCTTTTTTTATGATGTTGGATTACATTACATTTATTTACCCATTTGATCTCGTTTTAAAACTACGCCAGAAAAGATCTGGGTGAGTATTGCTGTCCAGAAATTTCCCTCGATCTAATTCTTTGCATTTTAAATTCAGGTTAAAAATGAAATTTAATAAATTCTGGGAACTTAATTCTGTTCTTGAAACGTTTCTGACTAAAGAATGGGTGTTTTCATCTGAAAATATGATAGAATTATGGAATTCACTAACATTAGAGGACAGAAAGGTAAAAATATGTTTTCTACTACACACAAGTGCCAACATAGTAGCCCAGACTTAAATAGTAGTCTACTTGGAATTGTAAAATAATTAATCAACTCTAATTCTCTATTTTTTATTTAATTTTTTTATTCCAGATTTTTTTCTTTGATGTAAGAGAAATTGATTGGCCCCTTTATTTCCAAAACTCTGTGTTAGGATGTAAACAGTATCTTTTAAAAGAAAGTTTGGAAACTACACCATCAGCTAAACTACTTTACAACAAGTAAGAATACTCAATTTGCATCGAAAAGTATTCTACCTTTTGTTCGTATATTTTATAGGTTGTTTTGGATTCATTACACAGTCAAGTACATTAAATGGATTTTGTATTTATTTATAATTTGGAAACGGAACAAAATATTACTTTTTATTCTCATCTCTAAAGTATTTGCAAAATTAGTTAACACAATGCAATAATTAAATCACTTTGATATCTTTTTGGAAGATAAGCATTTCAATTTTTAATCACAAACCAGCCTTAAATATCAACTAATGTCCCACAATGTTATTATATCCAACTGTATCATTTAGATAATCTTTCTTTGTTCAGTAGCATGAAAGAAACACCATTAACATAAAAGATAAACATTTCCATTGTTTGATTACGAACCAGCCTTAAACCGCACAATAAAAGAATTATTTTAAAATAGAACTTCCGTAGATTTCCTCCACAATATAACACGAACGCATCATAACTTCCACACAATAAAATACCAATAAAACCGTACGTTAAAAACAAACGCTGCCCTTTACTAAATACCACAAACAACTCAATGAAAGGAAACTGGCCAAGATAAAAGCGGAAACAGATATAAAAATTTAAAACCAAGTGCAACCTTGGCCCGGAGAATTATGTTCCAAATCGTCAAAAAGTAACCTCATACCATGATTTTACCTCCCAAAAACAACAACCAAGCCCATTAGCCAAAACACATGGAAGATAACAACACAACTACTAACTCTTCCGTCCCACAAAATGCGGAGACATTTTGTTGCAGGATTCCTGAATCAACTTGGATATGGTTTGCTTGCGTGTCATCCTTCATCTTGGTTCTAATGATACCTACAATCAAGTTTGCCAGGTATGAACTTCCGCAAATACGTTAGTTTCAGCTTTGCTGTTGCTTACGGGGCGCCGAACAACGTTGTTTGAAAGATCATTTGGCATCTTGCAACCGCATGATGCCTTGTACAGTCCGCGCCAAAAAGATAGGTACCCCCCATTTTTTCTTTATTTCTCAGCAATGCGCGTGTGTTGAGTGTTGAAATTTTAAACAAAGGTACAAAATCATAACAAAATAAACTGCTTAAACAATTGGAGCGATTGAGAAACAAACAAAAAATGTATTACAAAAAAATGAAAATAGAAGTGCGACAAAATGATAAGTGCACGACAATCAAACTTCAACAATAAGCAAAATAGTTAAGACAATGAACTTGCATGTACAGATGGTGATAAATAGGTGATGTTGGATGAAAACTGTCAAAGCAGATTTTGAAATTGTCCATTTTTAAAGCCTCCACATCACTCTGAACTCCCCAACCCTTAAATTCAGGAAATATGGAATTTTATTGTAATAATGAATTTCTGAAAACACTTTTTAGACTAATTGGGGGTTCCTAATGCATAATTTCATAATATTTTTTAGGTTGGGACTCAATTTCTGTACTAAAACACAACTTGAATGGAAAAGTTGCACATTGACTGAAGCCAAATGACAGAATTTTGCTTATGCGTAAATCCGGCCCTGGGCCACATCAATGAACATAAGTTTGCTTTTATTAACATCTTTCAGTGGTTGTAAAAATACAAAAACTAGGCATAAACCACTCGAAAACACCACTCTAGCCGTCCTTTCTGTTTTTATAACTTTTGATGACGGTTTTGGGTGCTTTTGGTGCCCATTCTGTCCAAAAAAGCACTAAAAAAACAGCAAAAACAGAAACTTTAAATGCACAAATTTTTCTATTGTATTTTTTGGAAATGAGCCAAATTAGTTTTTTTTTCTTTCTTTTTTGAGTGAAATGACAAGTTTTCCAATGATTTCCCTTATCCACTGCCAGTAGACAAGTTTGTGATTAAAGCGACAGGCAGTTGCAGCGCACCAAATTGTAGTGTTAATCCTTTCATTACTTTCTTATAGACCTAATTACTTTTCTCTTCTTACAATTAGACACTGCACAAACTGCAGCAATTTAACAAAGTGCAAAAAAAAGCAGAGATTAAACAACCCACTTACAAACGGTAAGTTTTACACGCGCAATAAAAACTAACTAAACCACATGAAACGAGCTCGTAAAACCAACATTTAACCGTAATTTGTCATCTGTGTCAATACCCACGAGTCCCGACGACAGTTTCCGGCCAACACTTCCGCCGCGTCATCATAATTAGAAAATCGAACATCAACTCCGCACAAACCAGTCGCAACGACGCAATTCATATTTCCATTTCTACCAGCAATTATCCAATTTAAACTCGAAATTCCGCCTAATCAAATGAATAAATCTTACATAATCTTACATTGTCCACACTCAACTCTTTACACACGAATGCGGATAAAACAAACGTGTTTCCAATGTTTTCCTCTTCTTCATATTTGCTGAAGCACTGCAAAGTGAGAGGTATGCTATAAATAGAGGCCATTAAGGCGACACGCTTTTCTAACAACACAGGTAGAACAAACAACGTTTATAATAACGAATATCCTCGTTACAGCGAAATATCACGCTTAAAATAGTTTTAAAAAAAAAATAATTGAAAAAAAAAATGAGAAAAAAAAATTTTTTTATTTTGAAAACTCAATGAAAAATATTTAAATATTTAAATTTAAAAAAATAGAAATTTAATGAAATTAAAAATTAAAAAATGAATTAATTAATTTAAGAAATTAAAATTTGACCGCACCAAGCTAACCCGACCTACCTGCCGGTGAATAGGGCTCGTCCCATGTCTTTAAATCGATTCAGCATCCCGCTAGGTGGCGCTGTTCCGCTTTGGCAAAATGCCTGGGTGTGAAGAGACGAGGAAGAAAAATAGAAAGATGAGTAGCACAAGCAGCGAGCAATAGATTGGAAACAGACGAACGACATATCTAATCCGAAATTGGGAGCGATTTAGCGTAACGGAATGCCGCGATTACGTATAGGTGCTCATGGGGTTCTGCTGGCATCGCACGCGAAGAAAAGAAAAGACAAACAGATGCAAGTATGGAGTAAGGAGGGCAGCGAGCAACACATGTATGGTACGGGGGAAAGAGAAGCCGCTGTCCGGAGACCCAAGGGGCGCAGACACCGGGACACTTCGCCCGTCGAGAACACCCATTCCGTCTTGCCGGCTAAATTACAGTTGACAATGTTAAATCGAGGACTTTTATCCACAGCTGAGCAGGAGCGAGCACTCAAAGCCATACCAGTCGTACCGGTCCCTTTATCGAGTTACGCTAAACACGTCGAACAGCGGCGTCAATACCCAGTTTTGTTCCGCGGTGAATGGCAGGTACGCATTTTTCATTTTTATTTACATTCTTTTAATTAATCATTTAATAATTAATCATTTAATAATTTAATCATTTAAATTCCTTCATTTTCACCCAATAAGCGAATTTTTGGACAATTATTTCATTGGAATTCTGCTTGTTCGCACGTTTTTTCGTGGTGTTTGCTTCACCTGCAAGCATTGTCTAACTTGCGTGGAAACTATTTTGAAATTGCTTGTAAAAAGGCGCAAACTAGGCTAAACCACTTGAAAAAGCACTCTGTTTTTTGTTTATGGGTGTTTTTGCTCTCCATTCTGTGTAAAATCACTACAAACAGCTAAAACAGAATCTTTTAAAAATGAATTTACTAACCCAAATCTAATTATTCATCTGTGTGGCCATGACTTACATGTGCAGCCATTCTAAGAAGAAGAAAAAAGACAAAGAAAAAAAAGTGTGCCATTATGCTAGCACCTAAGATAGATTTAATGGAACACTAGTCGTTTCAATTATATAACGTTTTGTAATTACAGTTTGTAACCTGATATAATGTAGGTGGATAAACAGTTGATCCAATTAGTGGATGAAACTTGTGTAATTATATTTGAGGAAAACTATATATCCACTCAAATATCAACTATCAATTTGTTGATTGAATGGTTGTTTCAATTAATCTAAAATGTTTATTTGTTCTACAATTTGTGTAGTCATCGTCTCGTGCTTGGCAAAATTCCTGAAATATTCCAGTTGAAATTCTACATAACAAAACACTGCACTAATTTTAGCTGACAACATGTTTACAGCTCAAGTTAACGAGGCGTCATCAATCACACTAGATATCAATTTCCCTTTTTAACTCATCCACAACTTAGTTGGTGCATTGGAAATTCCTGTTTATTGTTTGTGCGAGTACAAACAACAACAAGAAATGAAGTGTGTGGAGTTTGCATGAAATTGTTTGCTTTTCAAATGTGCAAATTCTCATAAGGATATTTTCTCAAGTGATACTAAAATTACAAAAGTCCAAAGGAAAAATAATTATGGCAGCATAATGCTTCACAAAACAACATTAGTGGTGTTTTTGGAGTTGTTTATCACTATTTACAGCAATTGTTTGCTGTCTAAAAGCAGTATAAACTACATAAACAACAATTTTTCTCTTTTAATCTGACTCGAGATGTTTTACGAGTTTTTTGTTTGAAATTTGTTTTGTTTTAATGTGCTTATGATTACTTTTGAGTGTTCTGCCACAATTAATTGACCAAAACACAGCGGAAGTTGCCTTTAGTATCGTTATTATTACTTTTAGATTTTTTTTATCGCTTAAAAACAAAAAAATATTTTATTTTGGTTATTTGGGGCCCCATGCGCATCTCCTGCGCTTGTGCAGTGATCCGCCAACAACACCTAAAACGCGTTTTCTTTACAACGCCATTTGCTTAGGAAATCAATTTTAATAAAATAAAATAAAATAAAAGTTTCCAAGGTGGGAAATGCAAGGAAATTGAAATCTTCGACCCATTTCCTATTTCATGTTAGATAACTACCCCTCTACTTTATTATCGTGACATCAGAGATTGACGTCAAAGTTTGCAGATACCAATGAAACTATGAAAAGAAATACTTGCAAAAAGAAAAAAAAAATAAGAAAAAAAAGGTGAAGTTTGGCACATGTTCAAAGTCTTATCACATATTTTCACCTGCGCACAAAAAAGTAACTCAATAATTTTGAGTGCGCATTTCTTATGTGTAAAATTCATGTTTTTCTTGGATTTATTTTTTTGTTATTTCTCCAATTGCGTCCTTGCTTAAAAGCATAAATTCCCAGCACAACTCGAGAGAAGATGAAGAAAAAGTGTTCTTTGGCTACTTGCCTATATACCTAAAAATAGAAGGAAATCTTGAGCTTCCCGTCACTTAAGTGAAATTTTCCATGAACCTAGACAAGTGCATTCAAGAAGATAAAAATCCAAACATCTTCGAGATGACTCATGATTAGCGGATTTCCATTTACGCAGTCGGTTTTCGGTGTAAACAAAAGCAAATCTCAGAAGTGAAATTTTTCAAAAACATTCTGTTGACGAATCGTAACCCAATAAATAAAATCATCACTTTTCTTCATAAATTAAATAAAAATAAAAATATAAAAATCACATATCATTCATATAATACAAATAATTCAAATAATTCTCTATTTCAGATGATAACTAGGGTGGAAACACACAGCACAAGACATGCTTCAAAACCAGCAAATGAAGTCAAGACTCAGAATAAAAAAATGATACCCTGTAAGTAATTCAGAAATATTTCATCTCTTTTTACATTTTTCTATGCGGTATATTGACACTACCGTAAAAGAAAACTGTAGTCTGTACTTCGTGTCGTGTCCTCATGCCAAATTCAAACAAAAAATTCCATTTTTTTGCACACAAAAACCCAAAAGTCTAAAACCATTAATTGCTCAAACTGAATAAAGATCAATAAATCTGTTATTTCTAAAAACCATACAGTAAACTTTCAGTTTGATATTGGAATCAAGGTATTCTTCCCATTATGTATTGAAAGAGTCTCCTTCTGCATTGATTACATGGTGTCTGTTCCAAACATGCACTTGCTTAACTTCACCTTCAAATTTTCTTTTATCAGTATATCCTTACAAAAGGCAAACCTGTATGCCATCACTTTCCCGATCTATAAATCCCAATCTTGTCCATCTATCAACAAATGAGATAACATTCTTGCATATGGTCGCTTTAAATCACTCGATCAGTCCGTTACACTGTGGGTGATAACAACTACTCTTCAGATTACCACAACAATCATTAAAAACCATCTTTACGGTCCATATCTGTTCACTAATATTAAATCTACTATAGGTTTTACGCTTTTATGCTTTCTGATTTCATAGTGGCATGACTTTGGGCCACTTAATAAAGCAGTCTATTGCAAATAAGTGCCTGGTTTCAATTAATGTCTGCTCCTAATTGGTGCTAGGTACTAAATGATGCCTGGTACAAATTGACATCTGGCTCAAAGTGTCATGGGACATAAGGGCCCTCTGGTGCCCTTTGTTGTCCACCCAAGTGCTGCCTTAAGTTAAATGTGGGATTTAATGATATCATTAGGAATTAAGAACTTAAAACACATCTGTACCGAAGGAAACCACCGAAAACCATTTAGAGGTCAGTGGCAGATGTTCTTGAAGTCACAAACTGCACCTTCTGTCCTTACCAGAGAAATTATTAGCAAAGCAAAGCAAATAAAAAAATGCAAGGTGAAAATCACACCAAACTTTTAAATTGAATTGGTCAAAAATTTGGTATCCAAGAAGAAACAAAAATCGATTCAAGGGAAGAACCAAGCAACCTCCAATCGATATTATAGTAGCAATAAGACATCTTCGGCTTCTTCGTGGCTGATCATCCAGAAAAAGAACACAATCGTGCGGAACCGTCGACATTCGTGCCGACAGTTATTTTGGCATAGGGCCACTGGAAACAAATAAATTTCTTCAGGACTATTTCAACATAATTTATCCTTTCAAGCAATTTAAGCCTTCTGAAAGTTGACATACACTGATATAATCTACACAAAAGAATTAGTTTCTTGTTTAAACTCACTAAATTAGGTTGCATCTGTTTTTTAAAACAATAACATAGAGCTTGTCTTGTCAAATAAAAATGAGTACTAACAGGTGCCATGATAAGCCTCACTTAGTTTTAAAAACATTTCTCTGAGAGTAATCTGCAAGTTTGTGACCAAAAGTGTTATACTTAGTTCTGAGCAGCAAATACACTTACCGGTAAGCCATTATTCTTGTTATTGGACATTGCACTTGGCTTAGACTCAGAAACTTTATCTTTAGTGGTACAAATGCATTAAGCCTAAAATTTATTTGGACATTAAACTGATTAGAAACTGAATTCCAAGTATTTTTATTCTCAAGTTTTCTGTTGCCCAATCCTATTATTTGTTGACTGACACTCTCATTCATCCAATTCAACGAGCCAAACATGCTTTTGACAGTTCATTTCACAATATCAAGCTCTGAAATAAACATATTGTCCCAGCAACAGTAATAGACAATAGCGCAAACACTTGACAGCTTTCTTTTGAAGCGTCATTGTTTCTTACTACGCAGATATAATCTGAATACAGGTGGCGCATTATTCAAGTACTTTTATTTCAGTAAATAAAACCCATTCAATTCATTTGATTGCAAAGGAGATACATTTTAATTTTTTATTATCCAACAAACTAATTCATTATTTAACCTTTTATCTACCACTTTGGTAGATAAAAATTGAGTGAATGAGAAAATAGACGAGACCGATACACACTGTTCAAGGTTTATTTCGGCCTTTATTCGCTTTATCTCGAGGTCAATACATTCCCCCATGAGCATGAGCAGCGAGCACATTACACTATTATCATCACTGTGCCTTCCACACGGCACTATTGACTGCTCAGGTCGTCTCCATGGCCGCAACCGTGACTAAGGGCAGCGTGGGCGGTTGAGAGACCGGTCACGTTGCTAGTTCACATTGAACGTAACAAAACTAAAATTCCCCCCCCCCCCTAATTTTCCAAAAATCATATAAAAAATGATTATATTTTGATTATTTAAAATTAAAAATTTTTTTTTACATGAAACGTAACAAAATTTAAAACCCCCTCCCCCCCATTGGTGCGTTATGTAATTTATAATAGGCCCCTTAATGATTAAATTTTCAAAGGAATAATAATGCTTTAATAAGAGATCAAACTCGTATCATAAATTAAGAATGATTTCGCTCGCCTCACTCAATCCAATTGCCGAACTTGGAGTTGAATAATTGATTGCAGTGCAGTGACATGATCATCAATTCAATTCTGCTTGCAAAAACTTATGACAAACTCCGATTGGAAATTTCCTTTCCAGACGATTACAACCGCGTGGTACTGGATACAATGTTTGGTGTACCGGATACGGATTACATCAATGCATCCTGGGTTGATGTAAGTATCTCAAGAATAAATGTAAAAAAATGACCACTATTATTACATTAGACATTCCATTTAGAGCATCTTAAAACCAAATGCTTACATAGCAACTCAAGGGCCAAGTGAGAAGACTATCAATGATTTATGGAGAATGGTTTGGCAAGTGCAAACACCATGCATCATCATGCTGACTAAAACATTTGACTTCATAAAGGTAAGCAAGGCCGCCATCTTGAAACTTAGGGTAAACTTAGCGCTTTAAATAGAACAACACATCCCACACACTCTTGGAAATAAACAAACATTCAACCCTAGTCTTCAAATAGAATGTTTGAATGAGGATGAAAGAATGAGAGGAAAAAAATTAAAAGTTAAAATAAAAATTTAAAAAAAAAGAAATGTTTTTTTAAAAAAAATATGAGCAATTTAAGTGCAAGGTCAATAATAAATGTGGGTTAAAATCTCACTCGGCCTACATTCTATTTACCTAACCTATTTTCTTTTTCACATGTAATATACTTGAATGAAATTGAATTTCAGCCGGTGTTTCTGTTCTTGCTGCAATCAGGCTTATTCCTACGGTTTAGTGCCCCATTCTTTTTTTTATATAAGGAGTAATGATAAACATTAATAATGAAGATGTATTTCATTTTACGATGATGGTGCTGCATACAGCGATGTTTCACGAAAGTGTTTAAAGTAAATATTTCAGTTAATAAAAACTATCACAGATTGTTTTCACGAATCTAGAAAATGTCGATTGTAAACTTGAAGAGCATTATTTATTTAGTATATTGACATGATAAAAGCAATGTTGTGTACGATTAATCTGGTTGGTATAGAATTAATTTAACAAATAATCGCGCAAAGTTATTCGTGCAATGGGTCCGGGTCTGTGTGACGTCTTTGTAATGGCCGCCGTTCAATTCGCATGTCAGGCGGTTAGAAATTCCGGCTTGCTGGTAGACAACACTATTTATATTTATAAGATTCGGCCTACTTGTGGTTAAAGTAAAAAGAAGTGTAAACAAACTCAGGCTTCAACTTCAGGTGGGTTGGGGTTCATTAAAATGAAAAGTTGGAAAAATTTAAAATAAAAAATGGGGGTCAGGACCATGCACGTGACAAAGTGATACGGAAATAAATTTTAAGAAAAAAGCAGAAATATAAAAATAAATAAAATATTTTTTCCCACAAAAATAATTCTTCACTAGAAATAAATGATGTTTGCTTATTTTTCAGCCAGAATTAAACAAACACTTAATGTAAATCTAAACCAAATTTAATTTAGAAAAATAAATCCCATAATAAACAAGAGGATGTGGGCAATAAGCTTGGGAGTAATTTAGTCATGTAAATGACAGCGGGATGATAATCCCCATGTGTGGGGAAATGTGTGGCGGAGCAGTGAACTCAAACGATTTGCCTATATTTAGTAGTTTTTACTTTATGTATTTGTTCTAAATGGTGAATAGTTTTCATATTTGTGCGTTGACAGCAACCATATATAACATCTCTATCTCTCGCTACACCTTTAAAGAAATTCCACTGCACTTGCAAAAATGAAAGAATGCATTCCAGTCCTTTTAAGACACGATGCTGTCACAATAATTTGCAGTGCAACAATACTATAAAACTATAATCACTTCAAAACTTTCCACTTAGGTCATGTGCAATCAATATTGGCCAAACAACGTCAACCAAACAGAGCAATATGGAATGATTCAAGTAACAGTGATTAAAATTGAACAACTTGCCAACTTTGTGATCAGAACCATCAAAATGAAAAAGGTAAATAAATCCCTAAATTTTTATGGAGAATTAGTGTAGTTGGATTGCAATTCGGTACTTTTAACAATTTTCAGGGAGAAGAAGAGAGAACTGTGTATCAATACCATTATACAGAATGGCACTCGCATTGCTGTCCATTCGCTAGCGCTTTGTTGGAGTTTAGAAGACGAATTCGACTATTCCTAAAAACCATTCCAGAATCTGGTCCACTTGTGGTGCATTGCAAGTAAGCTACAACTTTACAATCTGCTTGCGGTATTCCGAAATAATTTCGTAATTCCCACTTAAAATTCTAATTTTAAATCGTCATTATGCAATGTGCACTGCAGCAATGCTACAACCCAGTTGCAAAAATATACAATCACTCCATCTTTTCAAATAAAGTGCTTTTTCTTTCGATCACTGTGTAGTTATGAAATAGAAAAATTATCTGAAACCAACTAAACTAGGTTAATTAAACTCTCCTCTTTCAGTGGAAAAAAAGTTTTTAACAATATTCAAAACACATCAAAAGTTATCTTTATTTTTGTAACTGTGATACATTTCAAAATAATCCAATCAGCTCATTCAAGTTTCAAAAATCCGTTTGGTGATGGTTTAAGCATGTTTTTGGCGTCCATTCTGTTTATAGAAACACTATAAACAAGAAAAACTTTAAATGCCCCTATTATTTATTTCGGAATAGCGCTAATGTTTGACACGTTTTACACTTTTCTGTTGTAATGTTGAAACCCAAATTGATTTAGTGATGGTGCGGGCAGAACCGGTGTATTCATTGCTATCGATGCAAATTTAGAGTATTCCGAAGAAGATGGTGTGTTTGATGTTTTTAATTTCTGTAAAAAGTTAAGAAGCGCGAGAAAAGGTCTTATGGAGACATTGGTACGTAGCAAATCACAATGTGCCGTGTATTTGATGCACGGTGGTCCACAGGGAGCAATAAACCTGACATTTCTGTCGTTAAATAGGAACAGTACAAATTTATTTACGAAACATTAGAAGAATATGTGGTATGTGGCAATTCATGGTTCCCTTTGGCCGATTTATCACAGAAAATGAAACTGAAATCTCAGCGAAAGGGGCTGAAACGTATGAACGACTACGAACGAGAATTCCAGCAGATTTGTAAAATGGCCCCGAAATTCACCATCGGAGACTGTGCCGGTGGACACCGGTTGGAAAACAGGGAGAAAAATCGAGATGTTATTGTAGTACCACGTAAGTAATTCCCCCACTGTTTGATATCAACAAAAGATATCTCCTAGCTTAGAACTAATACATTTGCAGCCGATAATTCGCGGCCCTACTTGACGTCCTTCCAAGGAAATGACTGCACAGATTACATCAATGCAGTGTTTGTTGATGTAAGTCTCAAATTAAAATCTTGGCGTACAATTTCTCAATTGTCTGGATACTTTGCAGGGATACGATAGATGTAGCGAATACATTGTAACTGAATGGCCCATGAAACACACAATGGGAGACGTTTGGTCTTTGGTGTATGATCACGACTGCAAAAGTGTAGTCATCCTATGCAATCCTTCGACTGTTGTAGTAAGCAATTTACGGAATATTTACTTTATATCCTCTGATAGCTCTGCTAGGGTTTCTCTACCGGTATTTACCGTTATCAAAAACCGGTATTTTTAAAGAAAATACCGAATACTGAATACCGTCTTTAGTTGTGTCTTTAATGTGAGTTTTTCAATTTTTATACGTAAAAATTAGAAATTAATCGATTTTTTTTCCACATAAAAATGAGAATATATATCGATTTTTTAACTTAAAAATGAGAATTTATCGAATTTCTTAACTTAAAAATCTTATAAACTCTCAATTTAACAATTTAAAAAAAAAATTCAATTTCAACTAATAAAACCAACACCTGATGACATAACATAATCCCACATTCATCAAACTGCTACAACCCATTCAAAATAATAATTTAAAAAAAAAAATTACAATTAAAACATTACGATTAAAATAAAAATATTTAACATTGTAGCTATTTTATTTTACTTTATAAACGAAAAATACCGATCTACCGGTTTTTTTTAATATTGAATACCGAAATACCGCTTTTACCAAAAGCCCCGAATAGGAGAAACCCTACTCCGAACACTTGAAAAGTTCGGTCATTCACGTGAATCCGGTGAAGTAAAAGCACCTTTTGTTACTTTCTTTCCTCTTTGGAAATCAAATCAAATCGAAGACTCCTCGCGCTGTCTGTCAGAGGAATTACAGCGGATCAATTGGATCGATAGAAAACAGATTTTTGAATAAAATATTTTGTTATTTTCAGATACCCACAGACGAAAAAACTAATGGGGACAAAAATGAAAAAGAAAAAATTGATCCACACAAGGTATATAAAAGTCAATGCACACTGCGTGGAATCTTCCTAACAAGAAATGTTTCTCTATTACAGCAATATCCTTCCTTTTGGCCTGAAAATGGCAAAACAGTCAAATATGGGCCTATTTTTACTGTAGAATCAGTGTCCAGTAACCATTATCCTAACGTGAGAACATGGATCTTCAGAATCAATAAAAAGGTAAACAACAAAATACGACGCTCAGTATCAGTAAGCAATTTTACATAAAATAATACGGTAAATCCTCTCATAGGGATATCCCAATTAGTTAAATTAGTCTTTAAGTTTGATTTGTCGTTAAGTAATTTTTGTAGTAATTTTTGCATGATTTGGCATCACATTCCGCATGATCCTTACAGCTCCGATCCGAGCCCAATAGACAAACACCAGTTGCACTTCAACCAACCAATAATACTCCTGATAGTCCTGAGGTTTGAATGTTTGATTTTGTTTTATACCCAATAATTCTTATCTCTTTTTACCTTATCTAATTATTTTCGCCAAGTTCTTTTGTATTAAAATTATTATTTACATAATTTTGTTTTAGGGAAGAAATAAATTGATTTTAATTTCGTACCTTAGGTAGTTTCGTTGCAAGAGTTGATGGCTGGTGTTAAGGCAGAACCAAAAACAGTTCAATTTTTCCAATTCATGTGTTGGCCAATGGGACATCGAGTTCCAACGTCAACTAATGCGCTTGTAGAACTCATGAATATGGTGGAGAGATGGCGGCAGAGATCCGGGTTTGGACCAGTTCTTGTAATATCTAGGTATGCTTCACAGGCAACAATGCTGTATTAATAAAAGAAAAAAAAATCTCATTAGTAAACTTTACACACAAATTAAATTCGGTCGTAAAATATCAGTAGGTTCATTCAAAGTTTCTGTTTACATGCTTTTTTTGGTATTTGTAATGAAGGTTTACGGCAGTTTTTAGTATCCAACAACAAAAACGTTGAATGCACCGGAAATTAAAATCAATTTTTCACTTTTATTTAGTGACGGAGCTAGCAGAGTTGGTGTTTACTGTGCCGCGAACTCCGCAATTGAGCAAGTGCGACAACACCAAGAAGTAGATGTTTTCCAAGCGGTTAAAACAGTGAGGCGGCATAGACCAGCGCTTATAGAAAATATGGCACGTACACATTTTTTTTATTGAGCATTCGCCATCCCCTCAGATTTCGATCATTGTAAACTTCAGTTTACATGCCACAAAATGATTTCAACATCTGATACAGCGCTTCTAAAAATGATGTTCTGCAGACCAGTGCCGGCGGTGGCGGACTGGCCAGGGTGTCAGCTTGCCCCTTAAACATTACACCATATGTGAAAAATATAATAGAAGTTCCAATATTATAGTCCGTTAGCAAAAAAAGCTGCCGGTCCTCCACTTTAGTATAAAAACATCTATCTCATCTATCTTTTTGATAACTAATAGAGTGATTTAATGATATTAGAGAGTTTGCGGGATGCATTTTTCCTTTACAGTTAAAGACTATACAGTATGAAAATAGTGTAAGGGAAAAATGATAAAATAAGTTTTTGCAAGCTGCACTTTTCCCTTATCACTACACTATTTCAGCCAACTACTGACAGTTAGTAATTTTGGACCTAAAAATTCAATTTGGGGACGTAAATGTCCAAATTTCTGCATAAAATTCCATTATTATGCCTATAAAGTATGGTTTTGGGCCTAAAATTCAATTTAGAGCCTCACTTATCATTCAATCTACGTACATATGACTGTGATGTGTTTGATCGGGACAACAAAATAATCGCCATTTGCAATGGGCGGAGCTAACAATATAGTGTTTCAATTCTTATTGGCTGCGCTATATTTTAATTTAGTGTTGAAAACGATACACTAAAAATTTTTCCCTTACGATATGGCACTAAAATAGTCTAACGTGGCACAATATAAGGGAAAAATGCATCCCGCAAACTCTATATTAATGTCGTTGGATCGATAGGCCTGTATGTAGTTTTAGTTAATTGTTTGTAAGTTTGAGAGCACCATTAATGTCATTAAATCACTCTGAAGTATGTTTAGGGTCATTTCGCGACCCACAGTTTAATAAGTTCTGATCTAGTGTATGTTTGGTAAAAAAAAATGCATTCAAATGGAAAGTTTAATGGAAATTTTAAGGCTGTTGATGTTTACATAGAAGTTTTGTGGCTTGTTAAGCCAATGGTTGAATCCCATAAGGAATAGGGAGGTGAATTGCAAAAGCATGTTCACATAAAAGCTTTATAGTAAATCAATTTATCTTTCTTTTCAGACCGAGTACAAATACTGTTATGATTTAGTACTCCATTACGTCTTATTTAATCTGCATAAAAAAGCCGGAAGTGAAAGCAGAGTTGTGAGTAACACATAAACTTCAGGTATCAACAAGTTGGTATATCATGTAAAATAAGAGAGAGAATTTTAATATATTACAAAAAAAGAAGAAAAGAGAAAAAGAAAAAAAAATATCCACTGGAAAGTTTTATTTTTAGATTGTAATATTAGATTATTAAAAAAAAAAATTATACACCCAAAGAAATGAGATTTAATTTTTTATTCAAATCCAGTTATAATAATCAGTAGTTACTGATTCAATGGTCAAATAATGGGTTCTGAAAAGAGGAAACTAAGTTCTCTAAATCAGTCAGCTGCAAAGCCTTTTCCATGTCAACTTTTCCCTGTTTGACGGCTTCTTCGAGATCCGCCGTTGCCGATCTAACGGTGTTTAAGATGGCATTGAAGTTGTTCTGCGCTTCCTGTGTATTTAAGTCGTCTTCACTCTCCTCTTTCTCCATGTTGGCAAATTTGGCAACGTAGGGAAAGGATCCATCTTTATTAATTCCCTTCCACCAGTTTCCATCTTCCGCCGTCAAAGGCATTGCATTAATGTCAGGTTTGTTCTCATCAACATCATTTTTACCTTCTGCTTCAACATCGTCAACTTTGACCTGGTCACCATCGGCTTCCGTAGGAATTTGTTTCTCTTCTGCGGGATTCGTTTCAATGGCTGCGTCCACAACCTTTTTAATTTCTGGACTCAGATCTGAATTGTCCAGCAATTCCTTTGCTTCCTGAATAAAAATAAATGAATAAATGAATAAAAATCTGTTTCCTAATTTGCTACATTAGAAAATAATAATTTAATTAAAAAAATAAAAACACACTGCGAATTATTTTTTTTTTTTTTTTTTTACTTACTTGTTTATTGCCACTATTGAATTCGTCAACAACTTGGTTTAGTTTCGCCTTTGCATCATCGTCTAGTTCATCCAAACCGTCAGGGTTTATTCGGTTGAGAGAATAGGACGAGACGAGTGCATAAAGCAGGAAAAAATTCAAAGCACTGCCAAAAAGCTGTATCTTCGGAACGAAACTCATTTTCGAGTGAGTCCACGAGTCAAAATGGCCTTTTGTGTGCAGTGCTGCCTATATGTAGGCGCATTCATGTAAAGAATTGAGTTATGAATAATAAAACAGTCGTAATTACCTTATAAATCCGCCGCCATTCTTTGAGTTCGACGTTCTTGATGGATTTACGGAAGCGCATATGGTTGTCACATGTCCATGCAACATGATCAATGTTAAGTGCAAAAAAAATTCTATTCATGCATTGAAATCAACTTATGTCATTAAATAATCACTCATAATAAACTTAATATAAAAATAAATTAATTCCGACTGAAACTACTGCTCTGAAACGACATTCATGCAAACTAGCTCACGCATCATCTCAGGCACCATGCAGGCAGTAGCCGACCATAAATATAAATAAATATTCCTTTACCAATTTATACCAACGAAATAAAACCAAAATAAGCATTAAAAATGATTATTTCATTTTATTTTTACATTCATGTATTCTTAAATTAATATTTGATCAACTGAAATGGAGCCCAAAGAAATCTGAGCCCTGAATAAACATAAAACATATCAACATTAAATTCAAAATTAAATTCTCGGTCGCTTCGCTTCGTGCTCGTCTTCCTCCTTTTCCGCCTCCTGGTAAATAGTTTTCGGCTGCGTTTTAGCGTAAGCCGGCGTAATCCAATATGGATTCTCAGAAGCGTCCTGCGCGTACTTCAAAATCGCTTCTCTGGGATCCTGGTCATCATCCACCTTCTTCTTCAAACCCAAATTCCGAACGATATACGACGACAAAGTACTTCCAGCGGCCGCAATCCTCCCGCCCTGCCCGGGCCCGGTGACCGGCAACTCCGGGCGCCGCGACTTGATCGGATCGGCCCGATCTTTCTCCATCTGTCGTCGCGAACTCTTCGGCCGTTCCTCTTTGAACAACGGCAGCGCGTGCGGCGTAATAATCCGTCCGTCCGACACCGTTTCGGCCGCGATCTCCTTCCGTTTCGTCTTAACCACGCACAATTTCGCACCCCCGTCGCTCAACTTTGGGTTATAAAACACCTTAATCGTCCCGTTCGAGCAACCGACGAGAATCTGGTTGATTTTCGGATGCCACGAACACCGCACGGCGCTCGTGTTGTGTATGGGAATCGTCGTGACCAATTTAAACGAATCTCGCTCGAAAATCTTGACGCAACTGCTCGTTTCGCCCTTCCGGATCGACGTGGTCGTCACCACCAATTTATCGTTCGGACTGAACGTGCATTCGGTCATCGGGAGTAAATTAAAGAGATCCTCGACGACGTGCAGCGGGCTTTTCGTCGTCCTCATGTCCCACAACTTGAGCGTGTCGTCGCCGCCGCGACTCGCCAGATGAAGATCGTCGTGCGAGAAACAAATGGAGGACATGTTCGATCCGTTCGTGTGCGCATTTCTGATCAAACACGACGTGTTGACGAAATGTTTCCGCTTGTCCCACATCTGTATCGATCCGTCTTGGCATCCGCACGCGATCAACTGTCCCGCCCGGTTGTAGCAGACGCAGAGCGGCGCCGTTCGCAGCCCGTTCTTGGCGCGCGGTCGCACGACGTTCTTGTGCGCTTTCCAGTGCGGCGTGTGCCACACGCGCACGGTTCCGTCGACGGAACACGTGATGAATTCTTTTTTCTCGACGGGATTCCACCGACCGTCGTGCAGCATGCCGACGTGGCCTTTGGTGTTGACCATGTCCGTGATGTATTGGTCACCTTTGACGCATTCTATGAGTGCGTGGCCTTCGCGGTTGATGATTTTCGCCTGCGCGTTGCCGGAAATGACCAAAACGGAGTCGCCGGTGATGCTGAATTCGAGGTTCCGGATTTGGTGGGTTCCGCAAGGTTGTATGGTGCGAAACGAGCGCAAGGAGGCGTCCATTCCGGCGAAATCCCAGAAGCGGACGTCGTAGTCGTAACTTCCGCTCACGAAACGGGCTCCGGCGGGGTCCAGCGAGAGCGACGAGACGGCTTTGTGGCCGTGTTGGAGCTGGATTTCGTGCGTTGCGGGGATTCCCATTTCGTTGAGGATGTCGTCGTCGGCTGTCGGGATTTTTGAGCTCGTGTCGGCGTTTTGGTTTTGGTTTTCGTCCGTGTCTGGTTCGGGTAATGGCGGCCCGATCAAATCCTCGGCTTCCTCGTCCGTGGTTTCGTGTTTTTTCTCCGTTTCGATGTTTTTTTGCTCGTCGTCTTCGTTCGTTTGAGTTTCCTGCGTTTTCTTGCAGTATTCGATGGCCGTTCGTTTAGTCTGCTCGAACATCGCGTCGACGTCAAATGTTTTTGCCTTTTTTTTGCTGCCGAAACCGCTGAATCCCATGACCGACGTCAGATCGTCCGTCGGCGCGTCGGTTTTATAATAATCTTTCTTCACCTTCGACTTCTTCTGTGACTCGTTCAAAAAACCTGTCTTAGTGAACTCCATTTCCAAGATTTATCGTCCAGCGTCTTAAGTTGATCGTCCAATACCCACAACACGGTAAAACTTTATTTTCCGTAATGTTATCAACGACGAATTTGGTTCATGGGTCGCGGACATGCAATACTCCCTCCCGATTGGTCAAAGGACCGGAAACACAAACACCACTACATTTTACCAAATTAAGACGTCATTTCCGCGTCCATGGGGAAGCCATGGGTCACAGCGTCACACCAAGGACCCATTAAAGTAATATTTAAGTAAAATTTGTTTATTAGTCGATTTAAAAAATACAATTTATTGCATTAATATGCAAAAATTCTAATATCTAATATAGTCCGACCAGCGGGGCCCACGGGGGGGCCCCATACAATAAAATATTTTTTTTTTTCAACGTTACGATTTAACGTTCCTTCATTGATTTTTAAGGGCACTTATAGGGCCCTTACCGTCGATTAATCGGATTAAACGACCAACTATACACACAATACAAATTACATTCGTTTTGTACACGCCGGATGCCGAGAAATTCATTCACAGTTGCAATTAGATTCTAAATTCTGGGTTTCTTCGTGTTGGGTTCCCCTTCCTCCTCCTCCTCCACCTTCTGGTAGATGGTCTTGGGCTGCGTCTTCGAATAAGCCGGCGAAACCCAGTACGGATTATCGGAGGCTTCCTGCGCGAACTTCAAAATCGCTTGTCGGGGATCCTGTTCGTCGTCCACTTTCTTCTTCAGCCCCAAATTCCGAATGATATACGACGACAAAGTGCTGCCCGCAGCCGCGATCCTGCCGCCCTGGCCGGGCCCCGTGACGGGTAGATCGGGACGTCGCGATTTGATCGGATCCGCCCGATCTTTCTCCATCTGTTTGCGAGAACTCCTCGCTCGTTCCTCTTTGAACAACGGCAACGCATGAGCTGAAATAAAATATTAATTAAAATAAAATCTGATTAAAGTTCGATTTAAATTTTACGTGTGATGATCTGTCGTTCGGACACCATTTCGGACAACTTCTCCTTCCGTTTCGTCTTAACGACGCACAATTTCGCGCCCCTGTCGCTCTTCTTGGGGTTGTAAAACACTTTAATGTTCCCGTTCGAGCAGCCGACGAGGATTTGGTTGAGTTTTTGGTGCCACAAACACCGAACGGCGCTCTAAAAATTAAAATAAATTAAAAATAAATTTTTTTTTCATTTTTTCAAAACACATTTTACCGTGTTGTGTATGGGAATCGTCGTGACCAATTTAAACGAATCTCGCTCGAAAACCTTGACGCAACTGCTCGTTTCGCCCTTCCGGATCGACGTGGTCGTCATGACTAATTTATCGTTCGGACTGAACGTGCATTCGGTCATCGGTAGCAAATTAAAGAGGTCCTCGACGACGTGCAGCGGGCTTTTCGTCGTCCTCATGTCCCACAACTTGAGCGTGTCGTCGCCGCCGCGACTCGCCAAATGCAGGTCGTCGTGCGAGAAGCAAATGGAGGACATGTTTGATCCGTTCGTGTGCGCTTTTCTGATCAGATGCGAAGTGTTGACGAAATGTTTCCGCCTGTCCCACATTTGTATCGATCCGTCTTGGCAGCCGCACGCGATCAATTGTCCCGCCCGGTTGTAGCAGACGCACAGGGGTGCCGTTCGCAGCCCGTTGCCGGCGCGCGGTTTCACGAGGTGCTTGTGCGCTTTCCAGTGCGGCGTGTGCCACACGCGCACGGTTCCGTCGACGGAACACGTGATGAATTCTTTTTTCTCGACGGGGTTCCATCGGCCGTCGTGGAGCATGCCCACGTGACCTTTGGTGTTGACCATGTCCGTGATGTATTGGTCTCCTTTGACGCATTCCATGATTTCGAATCCGTCGCGGTCGATTATTTTCGCTTGGGCGTTTCCTGCGATGACTAAAACCGAGTCGCCGGTGATGCTGAATTCGAGATTACGGATTTGGTGGCTAGAAACGGCGAAATTAATTATTAAATTGTTTATAATCAATTTTTTTTTTTAGTTATTTTGAACCTTTCGCAAGGTTGTAAGGTGCGAAATGATTGTAACGAGGCATCCATTCCGGCGAAATCCCAAAATCGTACGTCGTAGTCGTAACCCCCACTGACGAAACGAGCTCCGGCGGGGTCAACAGATATAGACGAGACAGTTTTAAACCCGTGTTGGAGTTCGATCTCGTGTGTTGCGGGTATTTCCATCTCGTTCATCTAAAATTCAACAAAAATCGCATTAATTCGTGTTAAATTCTCACAAAATCGCATTAATTCGTGTTAAATTCTCACAAAATCGCATTAATTCGTGTTAAATTCTCACAAAATCGCATTAATTCGTGCAAAATTCAACAAAAGCGCATCAATTTGTGTAAAATTCAACAAAAATCGTATTAATTCGTGTAAAATTCAACAAAAATCGTATTAATTCGTGTAAACATCAACACTAAATCATGCAAAACATTGCGTAATGAAATTTTCTGCATCAAAATTATAAAATAATTGAAATATATTCACAAAATCTTCTTCAGCCGTTGATATTTTCGTTCTGGTGTCTTCGTTTTGGTCCGTTTCAGCATCCGGTAACGGCGGGCCGATCAAATCATCGCTTTCCTCGTCCCCTTCGCCTTCTGTTTGTGCTCCATCGCCATCTGCATTTTCTTCCGTCTCGTTGTTTACAATTTTTTTCTGACTGTCTTCTTCGACATTACGGGCTTCTAAGGAAATAAAATTTAAAAAATGATAAATTTATCATAAAAATGTGTGTTTGAATAGTAAATCGTGGCAAACCGAGTGTTTTCTTGCTGTATTCGATGGCAGTTCGTTTTGTCTGCTCGAAAATCGCATCGACGTCGAATGTTTTTGCTTTTTTCCCGAATCCGCTGAATCCCATCACCGTAGCCAAATCGTCTACCATTTTGTCGGTGTTCTTCTCCTTCTTCGCGGACTCGCCTTGAAACCACACACAAAAGATTAAACATTTAAAATAAATTGGAAAAAACAAACTCACTTACTCAAAAACCCCGAGTTTGTAAATTCCATCTCGGCTATTCTCAAACGAGAGCAGCTCGTCGATTCAATTCACTCATCTATTTCCAGTTCACTTTTGAATACAAGTTTGCGTTAAATGACATCATCCGACCTTCACAAATCGTATAGAAAATGCTCTCGCAAACGCCATCTGTTACGAAAATTACCAACCAATGTAAATTTCCTATTTTTATTACAGGTAATATACAACAAGTCGGATTTATATGATTTTACTCATATAACTCTACGAAACTAAACTTGAACTTTAAATTACATTACAATTCGACCATTTTAACTCAAATCTGCAGTCGGGCAAGTGAAAGCCCATTTGGTATTTCTATAACACGCATCCGACGTTCGATCGTCGAATGTCTCGTCTGCGGTGATGGTGAAATCAAATTCGGGAAAAGTCAACCAAAACCCCCACTCTTTATTCGGTTCATTCGGCAAAATATCCCTGTTGTATTCTTTGCAGTCCTTAATGTACATGCCGACCAGAGCTAACAACCCGCTCATGACGGAGCCTTGAACAAAACATCCTCCTACAAACACAAAAATTCAAATTAATTCCACTTATCGCCACCAGATTAATTAAACCCTATTCAAATACACACGTGCAGCGCCCCACACACTCCCAGCAATAAGACCGCCAAATAAATGATTAACTTTGTCGTCTTTTTTCCTCAAATCTAAAGAAGTGCACACGGAAGCGCTGTAAGTAGCACCGGTTGCCACTAAAATGAATAAAACAAGTCAAGATTTATTAAATTTGCATCGATTTTGAAGAATTTGATGGTTTGTTTTCATTACTGGATGAGAAGAACCATCCGTGAGCAATCCGAAATGCAACATTGGCGTAGCCAATGGGTTTGGTGAACATGAGTACGTCATAAATTGACGCGACGCCACCTAAATAACGAGATTAATAGGGATAAATAAATGCGTGGAAATTCATTTTGCATTTGATTTACCGAGGCAGGCCCCTGCTTTCATACAAAACCACATTTTGGACATACAATCTTGACCATCCGGGGTATCGTAATACCAATAAGCATTGGGCAAATATCTATAGAGCCCCAAATGCTGCGGTTTCCATTCCTTATAAGGCTCGCGATTTTTGAACGCATATTCACTTCTATAGTTCGGTAGAAGAGTCTGAACCATGATTAGGGCCTCCGAAACAAACGAACACAAACAAGAATTTATCTTGTAGTTCCGGATTTCACCACCACTGGAAAAAATCGTGGTGGTTACTTCCGGATCCGAAATGATTTCATCGACTAAATAAACGTCACAGTTTACTGTGATAACGTGTCGTAGCATAATAGTAGTAATTCTGTAGGCAGTCGGTTGAATTTTTTTATCGTTTGGTTTTGAAAGGAACTAATAGTGATGATTTGTTTTAACAAAATTGCCGGAGTGTGTTTATTCTTACTTATCGGTCTTGCAATTGTGGTATTCGGTTGGGGTAAGTTGTTATTTTTTAATTGACGAGATTAAATTGATTGAAATTGTTGGTTGACATTGCAGGGAATGAAAAAGTTCGGTTGAAGGACGTGCAAGTGCTGACACTGCACGCGGGCCGGCAGACGTCGTACCGGAGAGGGGGCCCAGTGCCCCAGTTGAAATGTATGGGGGGCAGTGCGGGCTGTAGAGATGCGCCGGATATTGTTCAGTGCAAAAATTCAGGGTCGGATGGAAGTGAAGTGCAGGTGATGGAATAAGGAAATGAAATACTGGATAAATATTAATGTTTGTTTTGTTTTTTTTTCAGTGGGAATGTAAGGCCGAAATGCCTAGTCATACAACTTTTGGCCGACTAAACGTGAATTGTGAAGGGTATGACTATCCTGGTGATAAGGATATTCTGAAAGGATCTTGTGGGGTAAATGGAGATATATGAATAAAATAAAATAAAAATTTCTAAGTTTTTAATTTTTTTTTTAATTATTTCAGTTGGAATACTATTTGGAGAGGTCGAAAGGAAAATCTAGTAACAATGATTGGTAAGCGCAAGTTGGGATATACAGAATACAGTCGGCCCAATCCCCTTTCCGCAAATATTTCGAGAACGGAAGCTCAGATTGTCAAAAACTAAACACCAAAAGAAAGAGCGAAATAAACTACTCCAGAAACTTTAATTAAACAACACTACCCACAACTAATGATTAATATATACATTTTTTTGATACATTCTGTATACATCGATTATATCAGATTATTGAATTTCGTATATAATTTCAGGAAAGCACCCGAGTCATCGTCGCGCATGGCAAATTTAATCGGAATTGCGATAATTCTATTGGTGATTTACGGATTCTACCGTTCCTGCTTGCACCAACCTCAATACAGCCCGACGGATGACTATTCGCGGCCCCAGCCAGGTTCTGGTGGGACATACCCGAGTGCACCGCCACCACCGCCGGGTTTCCGTTCAGACTATTACTCAAATTCTGATAGTAAAAGAAGATAAAAAAAAATATGAGGAAAAGTAAAATTACCGAATCAATGTTTTATTTGCAGGTTGTTCGGGAAACGCAAGGCGTGCTGGTAATTCCGAGGGTCCCGGGTTCTGGACAGGAGCTGCCGGTGGAGGACTTTTAGGATATTTATTTGGAAGCAACAACTCGGGGTAAAGCACCGTTGAGTCCAAAAATGCACTTTTTAGATTCTATTTTCTGGCTTTATGTTTCAGAGGTGGTTATACACGATCGTATGGAAACAGTGGTGGATGGGGCTCTGGAAGCGGGACCTGGGGACAAGGAAACAGAAGTACGAGAAGCAGAAGTGGCAGTGGCAGTAGCACACACGCCGCAACCGGATTTGGTGGAACAACAGTTAGATGAGGACTGTTTTTGCGTGTTGTTTTTTTATATTAGCACTGAGAAATTTTGGAAATTGTTTTTTGATTGAAATAAAGTTAGTTTAGGTGATATTTTCCATTTTCTCCCTGTAAATGCCGGCACAGGCTTTGAATTTTGTAAATTGAACGTTAAATTAAGTAAATTATCATTTAATAAAATAAATTATTGTAAGTTTTAAATTGTTTTAATTTTTTTTTAAGTTAGGATTGTTTTGCATGTAATAACAATGCACTAATAACAGGATGGTGTGAAACAATCGTCGAAATGTCGTTGCCGGAGACTTCGGGAATTTGATGAATGTAACGTTTTCGGCGATGGGCCGTGCGTACGCCCATCAAAGTTTTTCGTTTTGTTTTTAATTATTAATAATGATTATTTGTTTCAACAAAATTGCCGGTGTTTGTATATTCGTACTTATCGGTCTTGCAATTGTGGTATTCGGTCGGGGTAAGTTGTTATTTTTTTAATTGGTGAGATTAAATTGGTTGAAATTGTTGGTTGACTTTGCAGGGAATGAAAAAGTTCGGTTGAAGGACGTGCAAGTGCTGACACTGCACGCGGGCCGTCAGACGTCGTACCGGAGAGGGGGCCCAGTGCCCCAGCTGAAATGTATGGGGGGCAGTGCGGGCTGTAGAGATGCGCCGGATATTGTTCAGTGCAAAAATTCAGGGTCGGATGGAAGTGAAGTGCAGGTGATGGAATAAAGAAATGAAATATTGGATAAATATTAATGTTTGTTTAGTTTTCAGTGGGAATGTAAAGCCGAAATGCCTAGTCGTACAAAATTCGGTAGAATCAATGTGAATTGTGAAGGGTATGACTATCCTGGTGATAAGGATATTCTGAAAGGATCTTGTGGGGTAAGTGCAGATAAATGAATAAAAAAATAAAAAAAAAATTTAAGTTTTTAATTTTTTTTTATATTATTTCAGTTGGAATACTATTTGGAGAGGTCGAAAGGAAAATCTAGTAACGATGATTGGTAAGCGCAAGTTGGGATATATACATTTTTTGGCGCATTCTAATGATTAGTGCAATCAAACATGGCGACTTGGGGCAAAAATTTATGAAAAGCGCAAATATCTCGAGATCGGAAGGTCGGATTGTAAAAAGCTAAACACCAAAAGAAAGAGCGAAAAAAACTACTCCAGAATCGTTAATTAAACGACACTACCCACAACTATAATGATTAATATACAGTATATATAATTTAAATGTGTATACATCGATTACGTCAGATTATTGAATTTCGTACATATTTTCAGGAATGCACCCGAGTCATCGTCGCGCATGGCAAATTTAATCGGAATTGCGATAATTCTATTGGTGATTTACGGATTCTACCGTTTCTGCTTGCACCAACCTCGATACAGCCCGACGGATGACTATTCGCGGCCCCAGCCACGTTCTGGTGGGACATACCGGAGTGCACCGTCACCACCGCGGGGTTTCCGTTCAAACTATTACTCAAATTCTGATAGTAAAAGAAGATAAAAAAAAAAAATGAGGAAAAGTAAAATTACCGAATCAATGTTTTATTTGCAGATTGTTCGGGAAACGCAAAGCGTGCTGGTAATTCCGAGGGTCCCGGGTTCTGGACAGGAGGACTTATAGGATATTTATTTGGAAGGAACAACACGGGGTAAAGCACCGCTGAGTCCAAAAATGCACTTTTTAGATTCTATTTTCTGGCTTTATGTTTCAGAGGTGGTTCTACACGATCGTATGGAAACAGAAGTACGAGAAGGAGAAGCAGAAGCAGAAGTGGCACCGGATATGGTGGAACAATAGTTAGATGATGACTGTTTTTGCGTGTTGTGTTTTTACATTAGCACCGAGAAATTTTGGAAATTGTTTTTTGATTGAAATAAAGTTAGTTTAGGTGATATTTTCTCCCTGGCTTTGAATTTTGTAAATTGAACGTTAAATTAAGTAAATTGAACGTTAAATTAAGTAAATTATTATTTAATAAAATAAATTATTATAAATTTTAAATTGTTTTAATTTTTTTTTAAAGTTAGGATTGTTTTGCATGTAATAACAATGCACTAATAACAGGATGGTGTGAAACAATCGTCGAAATGTCGTTGCCGGAGACTTCCGGAATTTGATGAATGTAACGTTTTCGGCGATGGGCCGTGCGTACGCCCATCAAAGTTTTTCGTTTTGCTTTAATTATTAATAATGATTATTTGTTTCAACAAAATTGCCGGTGTTTGTATATTCGTTGTGATCGGTCTTGCCATTGCGGTATTCGGTTGGGGTAAGTTAATTCTTTAATTGCTAAGAAAATGTATTAATTAAAATTGTATTTGATGGCATTGCAGGTACTGATAAAAAAATTCTGTTGTCGGAAATACAAGTGCTGACACTGCACGCGGGCCGGCACACGTCGTTTCGAAGAGCGCCGCCATTACTCCAGTTGAAATGTTTGGGAGGCAGTGCCGGATGTATCGATGCACCGGAAGTAGTTCAGTGTAGAAATATGGGCTGGGATGGTCACGATGTGCATGTAGAATAAGATAAATATTGATTTAAATATTGGATGTATGTTGATGTTAATGTTTGTTTTCAGTGGGAATGCAAAGCTGAATTGCCCGTTCATACAGAATTCGGGCGACTCACTGTCAATTGTGAAGGGTACGATTATGCCGGTGATTTCGAGGTTCTGGTGGGGTCTTGTGGTGTGAGTGAATGACCCAAGAATGATTTTATTTTTTAGAATTTTTAATTTAATTTAAATTTAAATTTTTAATTTTAGTTAGAATATTATTTGGAAGTTTCGAAAGGAAAGACGGACGAATGGGAGGATGATTGGGAGGATGATCTGATGGAAAGAAGGAAAACTTATGACTGGTAAATGAAAGTTGGGCCCGATTTACAAAATAAAATACACGCTCGTATGCCGTTATATACAGGGTGAACAAAAAGTCTATCACTATAGTAAATATTTCTGAAAGTTCTGACAATTTATCTGATCTAATGATGGTAGAGTATTGAAGTTGGGTGGGGCAATCTTTTGGTGACCCGAAATTTGACCTTCAAGGTCATTGAGAAATTATCTCGGAAACCGTTAGAGATAGACAGAAATTTCCAATTGTAAACTTGTAGAGCAACATTTGTTTAGTCTAAAAATGACTAAATCTCAAATCTTTTGTACTAAAAAATTTTAAGAAAATCGTTTTGTCAGGTTTTCTAAAGAAGTTTGATCGAATTCAATTAATTTATCGCATTTTTTGTGAAATTTCATTGATGAGAAGCATCGGACCATAAGATGCACCCCAAATTAATCGGTCAATTTTTAGAAAATACGTTAAGACACATCGAACCAAAAGAAGCAAGGGACAATTCTCATAAATAAAATTATTCTTACAAAAAATTCTTAAATTTTATTTTTAATTATTGTTTTCATAATTCCTCGATTTATTTTCATAGGAATCCCTGAATTAATTTTATGGGATTCCCCGATTTGTCACGTATCATACAACAAAAATACATTTTAATTTAAATTTGACTTGAATTTCAGGGAACCACGGAAGCCACCGAAGCCACGGAAGCCACAGAATAAGCCTGCTGATGATGATGATTCAACATCGGGGGGATGGTTGTGGACTTTGATCGCATTTTTCATAATTGTATTACTGCTGGCCGGATTGTACTACTTTTTCATAGTTCCAAAAGAACAAGAGCATTGTGGCGGTTGCCCGAGCCAACAGGAAGAAGAAGAAGCCCCGAGCAAACAGGAAGAAGGTGATTCGTGCACGGGTTCGAGTACGGGTTCGAATGGTGACTGCAAAAAAAAGAAGGCAAAGCCAAAACGTACCGGTCGTAAGGATAAGAAACCCCGTGGTAAACGACGGAAGGCCGAGTCCGAGTGAAGCAATTTTTATATTCAGGTTGTACAGGAAACTTTGGGTTCTGGTCAGGAGTTATTGGTGGAGGAATTTTAGGATTCTTATTAGGAAGAGATACTAGGTAAACTAAATGAAATAAATAAATAATTGGTCATCAACTAATCATCGCCGGTGTAATCATTGTGCAAAGTGCGCCACCAAAATTTGATGTTTATAAAATCGAAGGAATTTAATAAATGGAAATTATTTTAAAAGTTTTATTTTCTCTTGTCCTTTCGATAGTCAAACACTCGATAATACCAAATTTTTAACAAACAAAATATTAATTTTTGGTGCGCAAGGCTGATGGTTTGCATTGATGCATTGTGCTGTTTTAAATAAGGAAATATACCAAATTTTGTTTTTACACGTTCCAGAAAAAAAAGGCTAGTTGCATTCAAAAAGTCGTGTTTTAAGTGTTCTAGGTCAGGGGTCGGCAACCTTTTGAGACGGAAGAGCCAAAAGTTACAATTTACAAAATTTCCCAGTTTTTAAAGAGCCACTAACATTTTTGTTTCAATTTTATGATATTGATCTTGACATCGAAAGATCCGCAGGTTGCCGACCCCTGTTCTAGGTATTTGTATCTTTGTTTTGTGATGTTAAAACAAACATACAAACACCAAAATGCAGCTCCTGTGTTCATTTTTAAAAAATCTTTATACAAAACTGTGTTAAATCAAAAAATTTAAAAACGGACCGTGTTACCCCGCTTACTGCCACATGCCATTGGGCATGGGTTTATCATCTTTTTCAAATCTCACTCAAAAAGCGTATAACGGCATGCAGGTGTAGAGCAAAACATGCCGGTATAAGTGAAAAAACTGGTTTTTTGTTTTTTTTGTTTAAAAGAGCCCAGATGAATAATTATGTTAAAATTTGGGGCTGAAATTTAAGTTTTCTTGATATTCTGAAGATTTATAGAAATTTAGGCCAATTTCCTACATCTTGGACATCTAAATATGCGTTTTAAGCATATTTTGGGCTCAAAATTAAAAAAAAATTCGTACTCAATTACACCGGCATGCCAGTAATACTCGCACTCGGCCAAGGGCTCATCCGCGCGGGTCTAATCCGCTTGTTGTGGATCCGTGGCAATTCCATCCCTTATCCGCGTCGTAGTCTCATCCGCGCCGAATTAAAAAATGTTTAAAAATGTTCGTCGAGGGCTCGCCTTTCGCCTCGTGGTGGGTGGGTCCGTGACCGTGGTGGTCTCCGAATCCGAATCCCCGCTTTGTTCGTCGAAGAACGAAAGTAGCGCGCCCTCTGTTCCTCGCCGTGGCGATGGGTCTGCGGGTAGTCGGTCTGTCCTCCTGCGAGTCCACCGCCAGTCCGAAGCCACCGACCGATCCCACGTCCGACGGGTCCAGTGGGCGAACAGTCTCGACGCTCACGTGATTAACCGTGGTGGGAGCGCGGATTAGAAACCGCGCGGAATGTAATCTTTTTTATTAATTATATTCCGCGCGGATTAGAAACCGCGCAGAATTTAATTTTTTATATTACTTATATTCCGCGCGGCTTACAAACCGAGCGGATCAGGGAGCGTTCGAACAGAACCACGCGGATGCGGGAGCCGCGTGTGGGGGAGCGCGGAGAGGGGATCGAGCGGATCAGGGAGGCGCGGATGCGGCGCACGCGGATGAGAACACAGCCCCTCGCACTACACCGACATGCGGCAATAAGTGGGGTAATATGGGAAGTGGATGATTTTTCTAGACCGCGTTAATTCAAAATCGCGTAAAAACACAATCGGATGTACAAGGCATGGTTTGACTCCAATAGGGTTGCACCGAATATTCGGTTTATATTCGGTTATTCGGCCTAAAAACCGAATATTATGTATTCGGCCGAATACATAATAATGATAAAATTAGAATTATTTGAATTTTGCAGTGCAACAACTTCACATTTATAGGTCAAAATTGCATTTTTTATACAAAAAAATTTAATTTTCACTATTAAATTGCAATTATTACCTAAAAAAGACAAATTTTACAATAAAAATTCAACATTTATTTTAAAATGATATTTTTAAAGCAATTATTGCATTTTTCCTGTAAAAATTGCTTTTCACAGGCAAAAATTGCACTTTTTAGGCAACAATTTTCACTGAGTTTGGTTTATCAGAAAACTAAAACTTAGTTTTTCACTTTTCTTTAAAAGTTTAGTCTCAAAGGTTTTTGAATGCACCTAGTGATTGTAAATGCATTTTCAGGCACTTAAATATATTGTTTATATTTCAGTGGTTATACATCAGAAACATTTGGATGGGGCTCTAGAAACATGTGCTCAAGATTCTCTGAAAAGATTGGTACATATGCAGCAACAGGATATAGTGGAACAGTAGTTAGATGATGATTATATTTACCTATTTATTTTCAAGCTGTATTTTATTATTATTATTTGTTTTTTACATTAGCAGAAATTTTTCTTGTTTGGAATTTCTTTTAAATGCGAAGGCTTTTGACTCGTTGTAATAAAGTCAGTTTAGACGATTCTTTTTCCTTTTTAATTTGCACTTTCTCACTGTTTATCATTTTTTCCCTGTAAATGTCTGGATATGCTTCTTTGAACTGTTAAATTTTGGAAATTTAAAGTTAGATGAAGTAAACAGTAATAAAAAATAGTAGAAATTTCACCTTTTTTAGTTTCTTCATCTTGTCTTTTCTATTCAACTTCTCATCTTGCAGAAGTGAATCCAAAAGATCCTTCAAGGCTCTTTTTGAATGGTTTTCCTTTTGATTTTCATACTGCTGCTTCGATACCTGTTCACAATAAGTAACTGAAGTTGCATCTCCTAAGGAGTATTCAATCTGCAAAACGGAACATTTAAGGGTGCCAAAAGTAAACCATAAGCTCAACAATAGTATGGTGCTGTTAGAATAAGACAAGTTTACTAATATGCTAGAAATGGAAACCCAAAGCAAGGAGATAACATACAATACACTGCAATGAACATTGAATAAATTAATTTTTCTGATTAAAATTGTTGCAGTAGCCAATGGACCACATATTGGATGGATTTTTAAAATTTTGCTGGAGATTTTTTAAAGATTTTAATGATTTCACTCGAGATTTGAATTGATTTTTTAAGATTTTCTGCAATTTTGGCATTTTTATTTAAAATTATTGCAGTTTATCCTTTTAAATCAGCAGTTCTTTATCATTCTAAAGCTAAAATAGCAAAGAGGAAATTCCTTTCTGTTGGTGTGGTGGTGTTGCATTCAAATCATTTATTTCTTCATTTATTGGTTATTTAAAGAACCACTGCTTTAAGTGAGTTGGGAAAAGCACACTACTTTCTAAAAGTACCACTAAAAATCCCCATAAATGGAAAGAGATGTAAAAAGCCATTAGTTGCTCGCTCGCGCCGTTGTACCTTTTCACGGCTTAGATAAATGAGTCTCTCGCGCACTTGCGAGTGCAATTCCTTGGGTAAGATGAATATTGCCTCATAGTTGTCTATCAGAAAGTTGACTATTCGTGCGACAACGAGTTCGTCGTGATTGGTGTCGGACTTCAAAATGCAGCTAGAAAATGTCTCCAACACCTGGAAATTAATTGAAATTAAATTTAATAGTTAATTGTAATAAAATATAAAATAGTGAAGTTTTTTTTTTAGTCTGGCGAACCTGGTTTCTGGTAAGAAACTTTACTTGGTCGTTTTTCAGAACCAAGTTCAGAAATCGAAGAAGCATGTGTAGTTTTCTTCTGCTGTCTGATGGTAATGTTAGTGTCAACAGCTGGAATGTGTCTATCGCCAGTTGTTTACAGCTATCTGTAAGATCTTTGAGAAAAGAAATTAATGTGGAATAATTACAGTGTATTTATTTTTAAAAAAAAAATATTTTGGCGATGTCTGGATGTTATGTGTTGAGTTATACGTTTGGAAGGCCAATGCCCTGTAATTGTTAATTCTAATGTATATTAGGTGTTAAAAATTTGTTATGGATTATGGTTACTGCCAGATTTCAGTTTGCAGCTGGGAAAATTGGCTGTCCGCAAGGAGGGGATAAAGCGTAAGATGTGCGATGAAATATTTGATTCAAATTTTACCAAAAATATTCCTTTTTGGCTTTTAAATTTAATTTTGCATTTTTTTTTAATTTTATTAATTTAATTTTTAACACTAGAAAGGCCAGACCGGTCATTTTGACCGGTACAGCTGTTTAAAATAGCTGCAGCAATAAACTCGATGGGTTTACAATGCTATTTCTTTTTACTTTAGTAGCTGATTTGTGATGTTTTACATCATAAATCAGCAAACGTGACATTTTTTCTTAAAAAATAATAAGAAAAAAGGCAATTAACCTAGAATGGCCAAAACTGGTCTGGCCTTTCTAGTATAATTTTTTTTTTACAATTTAGAAATTCCAAAATCAATTTTTAATTTTTAAACATCGATTTTTACCTGAAAAATCAATTAAAAATCTAATTTTTACCTAAAAAAACCGATTTAAAAACTAAATTTTTACCATAACTAAAAATCAATCGTAAATTAAATTTTTACCGAAAAACATCGATCATAAAGGCTCTGAACAAAACGCAGGGTACACCCAAAATGGGGTACCCAATTTGGGTACCCAAGTGCAACGAAATTTATCTATTTAAAAAAAAAAAAATGCACTTTTCTTTAAGATTTGTTATATTTTGACATTATTTAAGTTATGTATAAAAATGATAACATTGATTGTGAATTATTTCTTCCACAAATATAACTGATTCGTTTTTTTAAGATAAATCATTCCTCCTTTTTGGTTTTACAAAACCAGGAGGAGTTACTCAATCAACCAGATAAAAATATTAACATGTTTGGATCATAACAGGTAATGGTAAAGTTTTTCTTTCTTTTTTAAATGATTTTGATGATTTTTTAAAAATGTTTTGATAATTTTATGTTTAATTTTGATAATTTTTAGTTTTATTTTGATAATTTTTAGTTTTATTTTGATAATTTTTAGTTTAATTTGGATAATTTTGTGTTTAATTTGGATAATTTTGTGTTTAATTTGGATAATTTTGTGTTTAATTTGGATAATTTTGTGTTTAATTTGGATAATTTTATGTCCCGTTAGTCTGTTGACCACTTCCGGGTCTCGTAGCTCCACCAAGGGCCGATTATTGAAAAGTAAAGTGACCGTTGGTTATCCCACGATCTCAATACATGAAAATGTTATGATCGTCTATATGGGACAAGGGCTGGCAGTTCCGGAAGTGAGTGCCACAACAGATTTAGTCTGTTTCAATCACAGTGGGCATAATAAAAATTAAATTGATTTCTGAAAATTTGTAAAAAATTTGATTAATCATTTCAGGAAATTTTGGGTACCCAAATTGGGTACCCCATTTTGGGTGTACCCTGCGTTTTGTTCAGAGCCGATCATAAATTAAATTTTTACCGAAAAAATCAACTAAAAATTAAATTTTTACCGAAAAATCAACTAAAAATTGAATTTTCACCGAAAAAATCAGCTAAAAATTAAATTATTACCGAAAAAATAAACAAAAAACTTAATTTTTACCGAAAAAATAAACAAAAAACTTAATTTTTACCGAAAAAAATCATAAATTAGACAGATATAGACAAGTGTTAGCATAATGTTAGTTACCAGGCCAGCACGAGTTTCGCACCCACTCTTCGATCGCCTGTCGCTTACTTGGCCAACTACACCATCTTCGCTTTCGCTCCGGTTGCGCATTACCGCACGGAGTACGATAAGACAACGAAGACGAAGTGTGCGAACCTCTTTTCGCGTCCGGATTGACACACGAAGGAACCGTATGATACGAACTCAAACTCGAATCTTCTTTCAACATTTTAATGTCAAAACTCCCCTCATTTTCCTCGCTATTCGGAACCAAATACGCCAAATTGTCGTATCCGCCGCACTTCCCTTCGAGTCTTCGAACCGACGAGTTCCCAAAAATCGAGTTCGCACCTCTTGGATCGTGTAAATAAAATGGAGACGGGCACGAATGAATAGCGGAGCTGTTTGACAACGATTGTTGTTGTTGGGGTATGATTCGCGTGACGGGTTCCGCGGACGTGAACGCCGTTTCAAAGCACAGCGAGGGCGGAAGCGTCACGTTCATTATTTGTTCGGACGAAAGAACGGATGTTTCGTTGAGTGTTTCGATTGATTTTCCATTCGAGATAATATTTTCTAGTGATTTGTGGGATTGTAAGGGCGTTGGAGCGGTCGAAGCGGGCCGAGTTTTACCCGCATCTAAATATTCAGATCGTACTTTCAAAAAATAAAAATAAAATAAATTATTTATATTATTTTTTTTCAAGGGAAAAAAGGTGTTACCGAAAGCGTTGACAAAAATGTCATAATTTAGGAGCGGGGCGTCCAAACTTCGGAAGTAATCTTTGACTACGGCGAATACGTCCATTTGGAAGCCGGGATAATTCGGTAAACAACTTCCTGTTCCGCTCGCATTTGGCCCTTAATTTTATTTTATGTCATTAAATTTTTTTTGTATAAAATATTTTTAAAAAAAATTAATTTTTACAATTCGCTAAACACTTCATGGCAGATATAATCCAATGTGGCAGCTCTTTGGTTTTATCTAAACACACCGCGACGCCATTTTTATTTATTTTGGTTGCGTTGTGGATGATATATTTGGAGTTTACGCTCGCGGTGTCCAAAAGCGCATCCAAATTCGGCAATTCCATTTTCTCCTGCAATCTAAAAACAAAACAAATAAATAAATAAACAAATAAATATATTTCTTTAATTTAAATTTACCTTTTTAATATAATATTTGACCAGGTATTTTCTAAATCAACAACCGACAACTGCCTGGCCACCAAGTGACATTTGGGCAATTCGCTTTTCATGTCAACGTAATCTTTGTCGTCGTTTTCTACGTTTCGTTTTAATAGCGGCATACGTGGTGTTCGTGTTAGTTTCATTGGCGACTTCAAATTAAACCTGTACAATTCGCAATTATCCTTAAACTCGTCCGGATCGACACATTTGACGCCCCGAATATCTTCGAATAATCCATTTTCAACGAATTTCTTGAGCAATTGCAACGTTTGATCCCTATTTGAATTTAAAAAATGTTGTATTTGATTTTGCGATTTTATATTTTCAATACCTCGTAACGCATGGGTTAAAGTTTGGGTTGTTTTGCATGTAACAATGCAACCAATCGACGGCTTCGGATGATGTGAAACAATCGTCGAAATGTCGCACGTGTTTGCGGTGTCGTTTTCGTGGCATTTGACTCCGGAAATTGCGGACAACTTCGTTCCACTGTAGGGTGTGGTAATCATCGTTTTGTGTTTTAATTTGGTTCGTTTTTTAGATTTTTAACTTACCAATTTAGTTGCTCTGTACGGTCCGACATTCATGTTGCATTCGTTCATTTTGATTAAATAATAATAATAAATAATATAACCGTTGCTCTTATTAAAGAATGAGTTGGTTAGAAATTTGAAATATCCGCGTCATGGTTGTGTGAGCGGAGTTTGAATGATTTTGAATAACAGCCAAGATGGAGCCGGTACCACATAGTGGGAAATATGTAAACTAATAATTTAAATGAATAATAGAAAAAATACTTCTAAACGGTGTAAATCAAGTGTGAATTTGAAATAAATATTTTTGTTGCCCCATGAAGACACTCGAGGAGAAATATTCACCAAACTCCAAAAGATAATTTTTAGTTGTTGTTTAAAGTATAAATGATTCAGCTCACTGCCACTAGGGGCGATACGATACGTAACTCTCTCTCCAGGAAATGAAACGATTAAACTTATGCCAGTGGCGCATCATCATATTTTATACAAAAACAAACACACAAACATCAAAATCACTTAAAACACGACTTTTTGAATACAGCTTCAGCTACTGTGTATTTTTTAAAAAAATCTTTAGAGAGACATCGTGTAAAAACGGAATTGGGTGTTGTGTCTAATTATTACTCGCTATTTGTTCAACCGCTCGTGTACCCAGCCTATCCAAATAGTTACACTTTGTAAACAGTGGTCTTGCAGGGTAATGGTTTATATCGCTTCTCAATAGAATCGATATCAAAGGGACATCGTCACAAGTTGACCAAAAATATAAATAAAATAGAATAAAATAAAAATTGTTGTGAAATTTATGTCTCTATTTGCTCATATGGTCGATGTGAATGGCATGTAGATACAGTTTGGTTCATATTGCATATCAACATTTACATAAATGAATGAATGAATAAATGAATTTACATTCATGAAGTAAAATAAAATGAACTCGTTAACAATTTGGAACTACAACAGTTAAAATTTATCTTAATTTTTACTTCATACATTTCTAAGGTTAAAAAATATTCATTTGAAGCCAAGCGCAAATTTCTTTCTCAAGTACTTTGTATAGAGACCACTGAGCACTACTGAACCTCAAGAATCATCCCATGGCTTCAATGCACCCTACAGCAAAACTATTGTTGCCAATCATACTAATAATTGCTGGATGTGTAAGTGATGATCTAAAATAGCACCCTATGTTTTTGCTATGCCAATTTTGATGTACCGTAACGTCGGGTGAATGTGGCCGATTTTTTTAGTAAATTGTTAATAACGCCTTCAATTTAATAACTACAAAACTGTTAACTATGTGTTTAGGTGGGTCTTAGGTAGAGTTACAATACCCATATCAAACATTTAGATTTTTTGTCACGCATTTCCTGTTTTTTAAAAAAAACCATGGTGGCCACATTCATCGTCAGAGGCCAGAGTCACCGACTTTACGACACAAAGTGCACAAACTGTGTTCGAAAAGTCCATATGTCAAAATCCGTCGCTTCGATTATTTCCAAACTCTTCGTCTTTATTGAAACCCTTAGAATACATTTTTCATTTGTGTTTACCTTTAGAATTCAGAGCTTTATCCTGAAACCACTTCAGATGGACAGAAACTATTTCAAGGAGACATGATTATGTCCGATGAGCAATATGAAATGTTTTATGGTGATGGACCTGTAGACTTCAGAAAAGGTCACAGTTTGAAAAACTGGTTATGGCCAGATGGAGTTGTTCCATACAAGATTACACTGAGTTGTAAGTAAGATACCAAAGTAAATTGAACAGTCTAAACTGATATTTGTTTAAATAGCTCATGGGCAAAAAAGTTCTATTGAACAGGCAATGAAAATATGGCAAGATGGAACATGCTTACACTTCAAAGAAATACCAGTAAATGATGTCTACAATGAACCACACCTTCTCTTTGTTAAAAAGACAGGGTCAGTTGACAGTTTTTAATCTGAATGCTTGATTTATTGTCTTTTTTGCAACATATTAGATGTAATTCAGATGTAGGAAGAAAATCTTGGCATAATGGTCAAGAAGTCTCCATTGGTTATGGCTGTGATAAGGTAAAACCATTTTCTATATGTAGGCTACATAATTTCTGTTCTAGAAGCATTAATGAAATTATCTTTTTGTATTTTTATCTTTAAGTTGTACGTAATAGCTCATGAAATCGGCCATGCTATTGGATTTCATCACGAACATGCTCGAACTGACCGTGATAACTACATTAAAATAATCTCCGCAAACTACGATGCTGAAAGAAGGGAAAACTTCAAAAAGCAAACTTACATCAGCAATTATTCCATTCCATATGACTATGATTCAGTAATGCACTACGGCATGTTTGTAAGTACAGTATAATTTCCTTAAGACCAATCCTTTCGCTCTCGAATAGTAGCCGCGTCTCAGGGAGGCGGTTTGAAATAAGAGCCGCCCTCAAATAGGAGCCGCGACTACTATTCGAGGGCTTTTGTAACCGAACAGGAAACGGTTAATGAAAAATTCGTCGATGATGATGGTTATTTAGATAGAAAATTTAAAAAAAAGGGAAATTTTAATAGAAAAAATTAAAATTTCACTAAAAAATAAAATCTTAATGAAAAAAATAAAATTTCAATGGAAAAAAGTGAATTTTCAATTGAAAAAAGTGAATTTTCAATTGAAAAAAGTGAATTTTCAATTGAAAAAAGTGAAATTTCAATAGAAAAAAGTGAATTTTCAATTGAAAAAAGTAAATTTTCAATTGAAAAAAGTAAATTTTCAATTGAAAAAAGTGAATTTTCAATTGAAAAAAGTGAATTTTCAATTGAAAAAAGTAAAATTTTAACGAAAAAAGTGAAATTTCAATAAAAAAAATAAAATTTCAATGAAAAAAATAAAATTTCAATGAAAAAAAGTTAATTTTCAATTGAAAAAAGTAAAATTTTAATGAAAAAATGTGAATTTTCAATTGAAAAAAGTAAAATTTCTATGAAAAAATTGAAATTCCAATCAAAATATGGTAAACAATTATAATAAGAGCCGCCCTCGATTAAGAGCCGCGGCTCAGAGTGCCCCTTTTGAATAAGAGCCGTGGCTCTTATTTGGTAAAATACGGTATTGCGCAGTGACATTCTCACGTTTTCGCCTTTACTTACAGTTCTGACTCCCCCCCTAGTGTAAATATAGAAGAGCGAAGACTATACCCTTCCCTAAGTCTCAATGCAGACATTTGACCGGACACTCCTCCTGTTGGTATATGAAAAAATCTCCTCCTTTACAGACGTTGTAACGCAATGCGAGTGAAGTAATTGCAAAATCAAATAAAGAACTTTGGTTTCTTCTCCCCTTTTATTGATTTAGTTGGTTTGACCAAACGTCCACACAGTCGGTGATCGACATTGATTTATTAGGGTCAGATATGAGGGCCGAAGAAGTACAACAGAAACTCCTCCCCATGTGTTTGACTTATATTCTCTGCACATTAAATTCTATTCGGGTGTTTGTGAGCTAACGATTGACGTTATCTGCGGGTTCCGTTTATACACTATATTTTAACTTAAATGTAGACTAAAAAACTGAATCGTCCACTATTTTATTTCGTGTGTACCGATAATATATTCCCGTTATCTGCAGGCTTTCTCAACGAATGATAAGAAAACAATTGTCCCTCTTGATCCTACCAAGGAGTTTCTCATAGGCCAAAGAAATCACTTGAGTTTTTACGATGTAAAGCTCGCAAATGTAATGTACAATTGCGACAGTAAGTGTATTTCTATTTGTGCAGAATGCTTGTCTGAATTAATCTTACTCAATAATAACTAAATAAAAATTACAGGCAAATGTAACTCAAACTTAGTTTGCTTGAACGAGGGCTACGTGGATTCCTCGTGCAGATGCACGTGCAAACCAGGGTTTGGTGGCAAAACCTGCGAAAAAGAAGAACCAATTTTGCGTAAAACATTTAAACTTTTAAAAATGAAGAATAGCTTAAAAATTGAAAATTATTGCAGCACCTTGTGGAGGGCATATCACTGAAAGTGGTTCAACAATCACATCTCCAAATTATCCTAATTATTACGTCTCTGATTTAAAATGTGTCTGGTGGATTAAGGTAAGAAATTATGTCTATTCATTTTTTGTTTTACTTAATTATTAACTATTTAGGCTCCTGAAAATCAGAAAGTCGAAGTAACTTTTACCACATTCACTATCTTTAGACGTGAGACTGACGGAAAGAAAGAATGTTATTTTGATATATTTGAAGTACGGGCAAAAGATATGTACAATGGAGAAGAGTAAGTATATTTGATGGCTTTAAAGTAATAAGTTAAACGCAGTGGCTACGTTAACGTCCGACGTGAACGTATTATTTTCAAAGCGCGCTGTGATTGGTTGAGAAATGCATTGAAATACATTGACGAAAAACCCTGTTCTGTCTAATTTGCTAAAAACAGACAAGGTGAGGTCTAGGGGGGTCAAAGGCGGTCATAGCCCCCCCCTTTTTAGGAAATAAGAAGCTAACACCTCGAAATACATCGATTTGAGAAAACTTACGCTGACGAACCGAACCGATATCGATAGCTCTCAGCCAATCACAGCACGCCTTGAAAATAATAAGTTTGGCTTAAACAATTATGGATTACACACTCCTGCGGTCTTGAAATGAACCCAACTTTATACTTTTGCACTGACTCCAAGTACCTGTGTCGTGTACCGATAACACGGTCAGTGTTGGGATCGCTAACCAACAAGAATAGCTTCGCTGAAGTTTCGCTTTTCCCCCAAAATTTACATTTAGCTAATTGTCGCTATCGCTAACTTGTACCATTTAGCTAAAAAATCGCTAATTTTAGCTATTTTATCGCTAATATTTTGCTAGTTTTTCGCTAACTATTTAACAAGGCGTTTCCACGTGCTAAATTAAAATCACGAAAATAACGAATGCCGTATCACTGATGTAGTGGCACAAAAAAGTAGCCCATAACACTATTTCCTTATCATACGTACCTTGTTTTTCCTACTTAGATACTGCGGTGAAGAATTGAGTGGGAAAACCATCACGTCAGCAACCAACAACCTCGTTTTGCTTTTCCAATCCGGCACTCTTGGTATTGAGAAAGGATTTAATGTTAAAGTTAAATTTGTTTAATAAATAAACGTTGGCTTAAAATCCTAAACTAACTATCAGTCGTACAATTCTCATACCTCAATGCAGCAATAATCACTAACAATATCAATTCTTAATATTTTTTTTTTTTACTTTTAATGCATCTTACATTAATGTCTAAAAGTAAATCAAAGTCAAAGAAAACACATTCACACAACCTTAAACAAAAATTAAGTTGCCAATACAAAATAAACATGACTAAATATCCAAAAACAAAACTGCACAATGCAATAAACCATTTTAATTGGTTTACCCACGTGCAAACAATCGCCTCCACTTGACTTATTAATCTCAAAATAATAGTTGTATAAACACAACCAAAAATGCCACAAATATCACCAGGCGCGGATCTTCATTCTCCATTGTTTTAGATCTAAAATGCCACAAATGTCAATCAAACATCAACATCTTTGGCTCCGGGGCCCCTCCGTTGCAAATTATAGATCCGCGACTGATTATCACAAAAATTATACAGAAAATGAATGAGAGATACAGTGTAAAGTGTAAAGTTAACTTCAACATTATATGTTTCTTGTATAAATCAACTACAAATAGGCACCTTATATTTGCATTGGTATTGTTGCGCATTCTAAAATCTACTTCTTCGTCTCCTAAATTTGCATTATTCGTGATTATTCATACTCTAATTTTATACACTGCTTCTCCTTTAGACCATTGCCAGCTTCTTGTACAAGTGCCCCCATTAGTTCACAACACAATTTTAAAATGTCAGTTTCTCTTCCGTTAGCTACCGGATTTTGCTCCTGTTTTTTTCTGTTGATGGATCCAGGTAAATTGGAATAACCTTGGCTGGTTTGAATTTTCTGTTCAAATAAAATGTCAAAAAAATTGAATAGAAAAATTGGTCAATCAATTTTTTCATATCAAGTCAGGCAATTTTTTTATTTTTAAATATTCATTTTTGAGCAGTAATAAGAACTTACGAATATGGTGAATTTGGCACTCCGACGACTAGAAGTTGGTTGTGTTTCATAAAAAGCCGCCACATACTTTTGTGGTATCCCCTGGCATCCAAATCCCAAATATGAAAACACTAAAACAAAACTCAATCAATTATCTATTCAAAATCAGAAATTTGCGATAAAAAGCCAGTTCCATGTAAGCTATTAGCAAAAGATGTGTATTAATACCAATACTTTTTACAATAAATGCGTTCAAATTGGTTAAGCAAATACCGTATATTGCCAATAACGCGCGGGCCTTGAATTGTGCGCGGGTACACACAATTGGAGGCCCGAAGTGTGCCAAACAAATATGACAAATGACACGTTTTGCATACGTTTCGGCAGAAAATTACCGAAACGTATGGAAAACGTTTCAATTGTCACACTTTTAGGTGTTTTTTTGTTGCCGATACGTTCAGGGTTTTAATAGTCTGCGGGCCTCTAATACCGCGCGGGCCAAATTTTTTTTTCTAATAGCGCACGGGTGCGCTATTTACAGATATACAGTACTAAAAGTTTGCTTCAATGAATACAAATAAATAAAATACCGTACTGCCTCAAATAAACGCCAGGGCGTTTATTAATTTTCCGCATCATATCCTGAAGAAAAAACAAGATAATCAACTAAATACATTTAAGCAGATTTTTCTTCACCAATTTTAACGCATATAATTTCTAATTATTAGAATTTCTATTTATAGCAAAGTTTTTTCTATTATAGCGAACTTGGCATTTAATCGCTGAGATGTTGAAGTGATAATTTTTGTTTATACTTTGGCAACTTGAAGCCAAGTGGTGAAATCCTTTGGGTTGTCCATCTTGATAAACATAATGTACACTTCCCCCTAAACGACAAGAAAATTAACTTACTGCTTTTATTGACTAATTGATTTTATTTTGTTGCACCAAACTCACTTTGGTGTCTGGTAAAAAACTGTCTTCACATGGGGATTTGCTGTGATCTAATACTATAACTCTGCTCATTAGGTCTTCGATCAAGCGCTCGTAGTTGTCTTTTTTAACACTAAATTACAAAAACAATAAAAAATAAAGTGGCAAAAAAACAATTCAAAGTTTCCAGTGGTGTAACTTCAATTTCGACCCCCATCACATTGACGTGCATGCCACTAAACAGCAACATTGACCAGACTGCCCTCAAGTAAGTGAAACAAAAAATATAATTTTTTCTTTCAAAAATAGTTATTTTCACTATTAAGCAAGCTTCACACTTGTGTTCACACTAGACGTAACGCAAGAAAAATGACGCAACGCAAGCAGCTTGCGTCTAAAAATTCTTGACGTTGACGCCAATTCCTGCTTCAACTCCTGGTTGAAGTAAGCGACGCAATGCAAGGAAAGGTATTGCAGCCAACCAATCACTATCGACTCCAACTCTCGTCGATTCACGTCTGGTTGGCGAGACTTTCCCAAATGGAAACAGCCGCCATTTTCGCACTAATGAATATCGCGCATATTACGGATCCCCAATTTAATCGTCTTTGGGTCCCTTAAACAGTGCTGTGGCCTGCATAATAGTAGTTACACCACTGCAAATTCCTACCTGTCAATATTTGCCAGTTGAATATTCGCTTGTGTATTGACGGAATGCTTTTTAAAATAAATATCTTGGAAGTACGAATTCATGTTGAGACCGGATGAGCCGAAATGGTAAGTACGCGATATATCGGGAACGATGCACTCACGATCGTGCCTCACTTCAGGCAGTCTCATCCACATGTCCCAGTCCCATAGTTTCTCCGGACTGGGCCATTTCATCTCCAATTCTTCTTTGTACAACGACTTCTTTAAAATCCAACCCAAACCTGGCATGGTTTCAACTCTGTACAAAAGAGCCGGATCTTCGCTGGTATGTTCATAGCCCTATCAACACAGACTTGTTTATTTATTTATTCAAACTCTGAGGAGAAGAGAGTACAAAGACGTCTAACCATTAACAGGTGTTTCTAGATATGTTTTGGACAAGTGTCAAATTTGCACGCATTTACTGATTAAAAAACAAACTAATATTATGAATTTTGGCATTTCACGTGTCTATTTTCTTGTATGAAGTATAAGATTAGAAAATGCAGACATATGGGGCCCGTCCATAAATTACGTAACGGGGAGAGAGGAAGGTTTCAAATTTTGTTACGTTCCATGTGTGGAATAAAATCACTTTTAGTGAAAAATAAAGAATAAATAGTGTGCAACTAATTAATGGCGCATTTTTTACATGATTTTTGGAAAATTCAATATAAAATGTTTCAAAGTCGTGACATCATTGCATCGATGTCGTCAAACCTTTATCTCGAAAATGTTACGTTATTAGAGTAACGTTCCAACTGCTAAGTGGTAGAAGCACCACTTTTTTTTTTAGTAGATAGCCATTTTCAAATCAATGCATTTTCACCAATAAATTCATTCAAAGCTCTGAGAATGTACCACATTGAAGTGGTCTTAAAGGCCTCATTAGACAGGAGGATAAAGACCCTTGAAATGCCAAAATTGATAATAAAATCAAATATGCGTATAAAAAGTAAAATTTCAAACAAATGTTAGGAATAATCATGAGGGGGATTTTTTCTTGCGCGGCTAATGGCAACTTTTCCAGCATGTCGTGGTAAATGTTGCCATTTGAGCGGACAACATTTGTGCGGTTTTTTAATTGCGCCAATGAACCCAGACCACAGGATTAAAATCACCGCACAAAGTAATGATAATAGGATTAATTTGAAGAATAAACTGTTCATTTACTTGGTCATTCCAAGCAGAAACACAATAAACTGAGGGATCCTCTTCAAATAAACGAAGTGTCTGACTGAAGTAACTGAAAAAATCAGGGGAAATATCCAGATCTTCTTCAATGATGATGACATATTTTGCTTCCTTATTTGAAAAAAATAAAATAAGTTAAAAATAAAAAAATATAAAAAATAAAAATAAATGCATACAGTCCAACCCGTTACAGCGTAAATGATCTAAGCAAAAAGTTGCAGAAAATTTGCAACGCCTGCCGCCAGGAGAAGCTAACGTGGCATTCTAATGCAGGACGTCCTGAAAAACTTCCTCGGGATGCAAAAATGTTCCGATTTTTAAAAATTAAGCCTGTGCGAATTTGCGATTAATCGCAATGCGATTTTTTTCGGTGAATATCGCAGCTACTTTAGTCAGTAGCTGTCGTTTGCGATATATCGCAATATGCGATATTGCGATTATTGCGATTTAACTTAAATCGCATATAGATGGAGACGCACGAATTGTTGATCAAATTTAAGCATGCCACCAACTTCAAACCGGCGCAAATAATTTTATATCGCGGCGGGTCGGTGGTGGACAGTCACTTAGGGCTTGTCTAATTTTTAAATATATAAATAGTACTTTTAAAGAAAAAACACCAGGGGTATGACCACTATATAAAGGCTACGAAGAGCCAAACCCGAGTCTAATTTTTACTAGTCCACCACGCGGTTGTTAAGAATTTTTGGGCCTTTTATCGCGTGTTTTTGTAGGTTTTTCATCGTTTTTTGCATTTAATTCGACTTTTATTATCACAAAAGTCATAATTTTAATTTTGCTTCATAATTACTAGCAAAATTTGTAATTTTTTGCGCAATTTTGGTCACCCTATCTAACCTAACCTAAGCTATAACAGAGTTGGACTGTCTATTAACGTATGTGTTTACTGGATATAAGTTAAACGTAGCGGTAAGCGACGCTTTGTAATGTTGGGAAATGCGGGCATTTTTGATCCCAATGGGAGTATGTTGGATTCCACGAAGACCAAACAAGCGTGTCACTTCCAAAGGTTCTTCAAAATATCCATCAATGAACACCGTGATCATTTTTGGATTTGCACCATTGGCAGCGAGTAAGGAACAGAGCATCCGGTACAAATAGTGAGGTCTGTTGCTTGCAATAATGGCCACTGGAATGTCATGAATTCTGTCGTTTGGTATCTGCAATTAAAGAATTATTGCTCTGAATCAATTGAAACAACCTTTTCTGTCTAGCTCTATCAGCGCCCTGTGCTATTTTTTTTTCGTATTTTTTGGTATCACTACACCAGTAAAATGGCTCGACCAATGGAAGAAAGGACACTCTTATAGTGTGCCGGAGTATAGTCGTTGAATTTAGGGCACCCTGTTGGTTGCACCACTTGATCGTCCCTTAAACCGGCCGTAGTCCCCTTTAAACAAATGTATTGTTTAAGTGCTCTCATCACTTGAATTTCACTAAGTGCACATAAGTAATGTAGATAAAAGATGTCCCAAGTTTAAATTTACTTTTATGAAAGCAAATTCAGATATTTACACAGCCAAGTTTCATTAAAATTGGCAGTAGGACGTCAAACAAAAGACTTTATGGTTCGATTCCAAAGATCCACAACGTTTCCTTTTCCAGCAACATTAACAATTGATGATTGTCAATTCAGTTCCATTGCTGTCAGTGAAACTATTTCCTCACTTTTTCAAACATAGGTACGTCAGCAAATTATCTTATAATGTCAAACATGAAGTGCAATGTTGAGAATAATGCAACTAGTGCATTTACGACCAAACTATCAAAAACTTAAAGAGGAATAGACCATTGGAAAATTATGACATAATGCAGTTTGGCTCCGCTCACAATAAGAAAACTACAAATTAATAATGTTATTTTGCAATGGTTTTTCTCATAGAGGGCGCGGGAGGGACAACCATTGTTACAATCACATGATCGTATCACCTGACCTAATTTTTCCAAAAGTCTATTGCACACATCTTTTAATTAGGGCAAGGCGATTATTTACTCCGCTGTTGCAACAGTCTATGTGCGATATCTTGATGCCAAATTCAAATATTAAAATTCAAACAGTTTAAATATGCCGTTTTAAAAATGCTCTTAATACTCAAAACCACCATAACCCACCATAAGCCGGTTTACGCCTAACTAGGGACTGTGCTCTACTACATGGGAAAGTAGTCCTGTATATTTTGAATGTATTTTAATGTAAAAAGTGATTAGAATGATGGATTTTATTTATTTGATACTAAAATGTTTATTTTATTTGCTAAACAAGCTTTTTCCCCTTTTAATCAATCAAACAATGTTAGCATAGTTTGTTGGTTTCTTTTGGCAGATAAACAAATGTTTAATTTTTTACTGGTTGTTTTGCCTAGCTAGATTACAATTTCGGTGTTATCGGCTACTTTTTGGTGCCACTACACCAGTGAGATGGCTCAACCAATAGGAGTTAGGACAACGTTGTGATGTTTCTGAGTATAGTCTAAGTGACTTTTTGAATTCCATTTTTTGCACATGAAAACACAAGTTTAAAATTGTTTATTGCACACGCGTTAACAGTGCCGTTACCTGATATTACTTCTAAAATTTATCTATTAATAGCGTTTATTTATATGCAGACAGGGATTTGTCAATTAGCTTTTACCATCAAGATACGAGGTGAAGAAACCCAGGCTGGGGTGCAAAGTTTTGTGACGCCAAGGAAAAAAAATGTTCAAAAAAAAATACAAAAATAATCCAATCCGAAAAAACCTGCATATTTAAGTGCAAAAAAGAATCTTTTAGACAAACTGCAACCATTTGCTCAAAAATGCCCTACATACCGTAAGTGCATAAATGTTAATTCTACGTGAAAAACTGCATTCTTGATAAAAATATGACACTTTTAGACCACAAAACTACATTTTTAGTGAAAATGCAATCCCAGTGCAAAACTACTCAATACGCGCATTCACAAAGTCCTTTAAACTTTTAAACGGCCTAAATATAAAATCTAACGTGTAAATAAACACAAACAAGTTTAAACAACTTTATGAATGCACCCACTGTGCGAAGCTAAGCACGGCCGCCCCGACGGTGCCAAACAAAACTAAAAACAAACCGCTTTGGCGCTTCCTACGTGCAGAAACAGTTCAACTTACCGACGGCGGATTGAATATGAGCGGCGCAGGATCCGTGCAACTGCATATGCTTCCATACCCTTCAATACGGTTGCAAAATGCACGCCGGCGTCTGTTCTCTTCCGTCTCCGGCCAATCGCACTCGCTCTCTGCAGAGTTTAATTAATCCACATCAATAACGCGGAAGACTCGCTTCAGCAACTACTACATTTCATTTACAAAAGGTTATTTTCAGAAAGACCTTCAACAGACACTAGCGGTGCCTCGGCTTTGAGCAACAAGGGTCCTCCCCACGTGTTCACATCTGGAGATTTGCTGTACGACTCTCCAAACATCTTTCCTCCCTTCTGGGCCACCATGGCCCACATATCCCTCCAACCAATCAAGTTCGCTTTCTTGCTTCCGAGTCGTCGCAGCATGTCTCTTGCCGATTGTTTCATTTGGAATGTGCCTTCATCCTGCATCGAATTCGCTTTTTTGAGCAAACAAAAAGGATTTGCGCAGTCAATTTAATTACCTTTATGGTAAAAATGATGATTCGGCCGTCCGAGACCATGTTAAGGAACAAAACCATGGATTCGTCTTCGTGTGGTGAATAAGTATCGAACATTCTCTGCGCCATTACGCTTCCGGTCGCTTGGTTTAACACTAAAACGTGAATGCCTCTTCCGTTTGTGTCTTCGGCATCCTCTAATATCTAAATAAAGACGTTTATTAAAAGGGAGAAAGACGGTTAAGCCTTTTTGAGTCATATTTTGCTTGAGGTCGGTTCATTTCGTCGCCTCGGTTGACTCTAGCTTCTAACAGAATGGTTAATGCAGAGGGCCAGGTTCCTTGCTCAGTTTGCACTCGCCGCACCTTGACTGGGACGCACAAAGCGAGAGAGTGAAGAAAAATCAAACTATATTCTTGTTCGAATCAAAAGAGTCCTTTCTCCCATTGGCCGAGCCATTTTACTGGCGTAGTGATCCAAAAAAATGAACCCAAACACCAAAATTGTAATCAATTATTTATTGTTAGGAAATTGTTTGCTTTCCTGGCAAAGCAATCAATAAACAAAAGAAACATAAGTTTGAAATTAAAAAATGCATAAAACTTTATTTTATACGTGGAAAAATCATTTTATAATTAAAAACAATCAAAATTATATCAATTTAAATAGTCATAATAATCACAAAATGTCAAAAATAAATAAAAATAAAAACTACTTCTCCTAGTGGTAGTTTACAGTCTGGAGTTAGGAGTACTGAGGCTCGGCCAATGGGAGAAAGGACTCTTGATTCGAACAAGAGTATAACAAGCATTTTGTTCAGACAAAATGACAACGAAATGACCGGACCCCTTTTGCTTAGGCTTAGGAGGACCAATTTATACCTATAGGCTTAACGGGGGTTTTTATAAGGGAAAAGTACCTGCCGCAAACTCTGTACTATCTGATGTGACAATTGATTATTATAATTACCGTAGTTCCATCGACGGTCACTGAAACTTTGGACTGGCTACTGACCACTTCAACTGCAAGTGTTTTTGGAAGACTTTCTTGCAGTTTCATGCTGTTGTATCGTTTTTCAATTGAGTGACTTCTAGAATCCACATTTTCTGAAAGAAAAACAAAATAAAATGAAAAAATTCCATCTAGGGTTTAGTCGGTACCTTCAAAGCAAGAGGTAATCTAATCTCCTTTTCATTCTCCAATAGAAGATCAATACTATATAATGATTACCAATAACAAAACAGAAACAACCTTCTGTTAACCATCTATAATTAAATGGTAATGATCCATTACATCTGGATTTTTTAAAGGTTCCGCAAAAAGCAATACATTTTATGTCAAACCAATAATTTTGACAACGACAGTTTGCGTCTGGTATCTTGATGCTAAATTCAAACTGCGCATTCCATTCTGCACACAAGATTCCGTTAGACATCTTGTTGTTATATCAATACATGGTGCATAAAAATTACTATTCTTTCATTTAACCAACGAATTGAAGTTGTGGTCCCCTTATTTAAACATAATTTAGCATTTATTCACATTTTGAGAGGTGGATGCTTCGCCTGAAAGTGTTTATAACACTTGAAAGTCTGATCTGTCTATCTAACTTTCGAGGCGGCCAATAGAGTTTTTGCGGGATGCATTTTTCCCTTACAATTAAACACTATACGGTATAAAAATAATGTAAGGGAAAAATGATAAATTAAGTTTTTGCGGGCTGCACTTTTCCCTTATCACTCACTATTTCAGCCAACTACTGACAATTAGTAATTTTGGGCCTAAAAATTTAATTTGGGGGCATAAGCGTGCAAATTTCTGCATAAAATTCCATTATTATGCCTATAAAGTATGGTTTTGGGCCTAAAATTCAATTTTAGGCCTCACTTATCATTCAATCTACGTACCTTTGCCTGATGTGTTTGATCGGGACAACAAAATAATCGCCATTTGCAATGGGCGGAGCTAACAATATAGTGTTCTCAATTCTGATTGGCCGCGCTATATTTTAATTTAGTGTTGAAAACGATATACTAAAGATTTTTCCCTTACGATATGGCACTAAAATAGTGTAACGTAGAGAAAAATGAGGGAAAAATGCATCCCGCAAACTCTCTATTATGAATTTGGTTGTAAAAACCAAAACCGGCATAAACCGATTCATAAACCACTCAAGTCATGGTTTTAGTTTTTGCGGTTTTTGGTGATAAGTTTTGGCTGTTTTTGATGCCATTCCGTTTATAGAAACTGTAAAAATCGTAAAAACCGAAACTTTGAACACGCCTATTGTTTTTCCACTGAAGATGACCAGTTGATGGTCGAAACTGCAAATCTAAAAGGTTTTCCAGCATGCATCTAAATTTATTGCAGTTAAAGAGGCTTTGAACTAGTTTTCTTATCTGTGTGTAAAATATGCATTTGGACTGATTTAAATTAAAAAGAAAAACAAAGAAGTTGTCGAAAACAACTTTTTTATTTTGATCATTATTTTCATTACCGTAATTGAGCGGATTTTCATGTAATTTGCGAGTGGTGTCTACGATGAACATGACATTGATGACAACAGTGACGAGAAGAACAACCACAAGAAGCCCCTGAAAAGAATAAGTACACGTAAAGAAAAAAATAAATTGTTAGCAAAGAAAAAAAAATGGAGCTTGTCAAGTATAGAAACGAGCAGGAATTTAATTTAACACAAGAGTGCATGTTTTTATTTGTAATTTAACGCTCTGGTTGGTAGTTTCAAAGCAAACAGAAAAAAAAATTGAAAAAGAATCCGACTTTCTATTAAAGTTTATTGTATCAAGTGAGAAAAATGATTATCCAGCTAATTTCTGCTATCAGAAACCAATGATGCATTACAAAGAAGCATAATTCAATGTAAATAACCCAAAATTTAATTCAAACACAAGCAAAAAAAAACATTAGAAGAATTCATAAAATCATTTAGATTAAACAGCATTCTTAAACAACACATTTAGATTAAACAGCATTCTTAAACAACACTGTTTTGATGCAACTTCAAAAAATGGCGTCTGACACCAAATCCAAATACTAAACTCTATTCCAAAAAGTATTACAAATACTCCCATTGGTTGGTTGGTTGAGACACTTTAAAAAATCTTCGCACAAGTCTACTGGAATCTGAAAACAGCATCATATTCAAGACACAACTGAACTGTGAATCTCCCAACCAATGGGAGTATTTGTAATACTTTTTGGAATAGAGTTTAGGCGTATTCAATAACTCATAAACGATCGTTTAAACCCGTTTAAATAAACTTTTGAATGGGGTTTTCGTTTAAAGGTTCGTTTAAACGTGTTTAAACGGGCTGAAAATAAACACAACAGTATATAGCACGCGGAATAATAATGATATCAGCACATAGTTTCATAAGCATAATCTATACTCTTATTGAACTAAAAAAGACCCCCAAATCCCATTGGTCGAGCCATTTTACTGGTCTAGTGATCCAAAAACCGACGTCTGAGCCAGCCGTACTTTAGACGCTGTGGATAAAATTATTCCTTCAATAAATAATTTGCATCACATAAATCACACGATGTCATTCAAAATGCTGTCAGTGGCAAAATCTTCACCATAAATCTGCAAACTTGGATTCAGTTTCTTATTAATTTTGCAGCATTATGCATTTTTTTGATGAAATAAACTTAAAACTTTGCTTAGATCGAAAGAAAATGGCATTCATTTTAAATGAGGCAGTTTACCCCCGATAACTTTAGTGTGTAAATTTAATTTTAATATTATAGTTGGCACGTACAGATACTAAACAAGTTTATTCTGAATTTCAGAGTAAGTTAGACACAATAATGTGCACTTACCAGTGGGTAAGTGCATTTAGTGGCACCCAAATCACTTTTCCACTCCACTTGTATTAGTCCGCTTTCAGTGGCAGTACGCACAACTTTTAAACTAAAAAACAAGTTCAACTGAAATTTTAAACAACCTTCTTTTGTGCATTTCAATATTTTCAACTTAAACAGCCGTTAAACAACTTTTTGTTGCATAAACGTCTAAAATATGCATTCAAAGAAGATAAATCAAGACCAAAATAAGACTTGGAATGCAGCTGTACTATTCTCTGGCCGAGTAAGCTTATAAGAGCTATACTCTGTCCGAGTATAAGAGTGCGCTAATTCCTATTGGCCCAGCCTTTTCACTAGTGTAGTGATCCCAAAAAATAGATCAAAATACATGTTGATTGCTTTCCAGACAATGCAACCGATAACAAAATTCAATAACTGCTTGCTTTCCTGACAAAGCAACCAATAAACTCAACAGTCTGAACAAACATGTATTTAGAAATAAAACCAGCATTACACAATATTTTATGATTTTAAAAAACATTCTATTATAGAAAAGAAATAAACTTACATAATTTCAAACATTAAAATAATCATACAATTTAAAAATAGAACAAGACTACTTTTCCTGGTGGAAGTACACAGTCCACAGTTAGGCGTAATACGGCTTGAATTAGGACAACGTTGTATAGAGAGTATATTACCGGTTCTCAATATATAACCGAGTTTTTGGCGACTAAAACTTCGGTTTTCGCTAAATGGGAATTGGTTAGTGTAGAAATTTAAAAATTCATACCCAAATCAAGTTCCAAAACCCTAGATTTTCAAACCCCTAAAATATGCAACGCTTAAACATAAAGCTCATCACTCCCAGGTGGAAAACGTTCCATTTAAACACCCCCTATCTGGGATTTGAATTATTTATCCGTTGGGGGAAGCCCACCTGCACCCGCTTTTAGTCAAAATGGACTATTTAAAAATACATCATCCATTTGAAAGCACTTTGACAACATCGTAGCCCAAGATTTGTCCTCAAACTCCTTTAAAATTCATTAATCCATTGTATAGCGTCTCAGTTTTGCAATTCCAAAAAAAGGAAAAAAAAGTAAAATATATAAAAAGTATATTCTGCAGAGCTGGGGGTGGAAATAGAGGCTCCCCACCCTCCGCACCTCCCTCGGCCCATTTCGTTTCCCCTTTCGTTTGGGTGGGTGTCAGCGAAGCGAGAAGTTGCAAAGTTTCACAAGTTGATGTCTTGGGAGCGATGAAAAAAGCAAAGTGGTTCTTAAAAGCTTCATAGCACTTAAAAGGCATCATTTTCATCGCTCAAAACTTCCTATTCTATAGTATTCACATAGGAATGGAATCGTGAAATTCAAAACCCGCAACCAAACAACTTTTATTGCTTCATTTGTATGCTATGCTCTGCTGTGCTGTACAGCATAAAAACATGTTTAGTCTGCTTTGGAAATTACACGCTTTTAAAAATGATTTCACACTACTTTGAGGGTATCATTAAAACGGTTGCAATTGACTGTGCGAAAGCTATTAAACAAATTAATAGGGATCCGTAAAAGAAGAATTTTATGAATCAAAATTTTGCGTTTTGCACGGGATAACAAAAATGACAAAATAATTCAACTCTTATATTTTGTCTAACCAGTCTAATCGGATGTACTTCATTTTAGTGATTTCATTTTAGCAATTTAATTTTAGCAACACACCATTTTAGCAAACATGTCATTTTAGCGACACAAAAATCGCTAAAATGACATGTTCGCTAAAGTGATGGTCGCTAAAACAGCACTAATACTAACACTAATATTAACCTAACCATATAGTTTAGGTTTAATTCCTAAGAAAGGCTAACAAGGGGGGGCTGCGCCCCCTCTTGACCCCCCCGCAAACCTAACATTACTGGTTTTTTGATGCAAACCACTTTTTTGAGCCGGCTTGTCGCGGTAAATCGTGTCGCGTCGCTAAAACGTAGCAATCGCTAAAATGTCGCGTCGCTAAAACGACATTCAATAACTTAGTCGCCCAAAATTTTGTTTTCAATTTTTGCCAATTCCAATTCCAACTTACTGCTTGTAGTTGGTTGCAATACACCACAGGTTAGCAAAAGCTGTACAATCCTCTCAAATCTTCACAATAACCTCACAAAAATCTCTCAAAATCTACAAAAACCACCCAACAAAGGCTGTTTAACTGCAATCAATTTAAAAATGCCAGAAAGTGCGTTTAAAATTGCAGTTAACCGTCACTTAGCCATGCTGAGGTCGATTTGATGTCATAACCACAAAAAATTCTTTTTAAAAAATAACACTTGAAACAAAACCACATGAAACCACTTTGTATTCCTCAAAAAGTATAATTAGAAATATCAAAAGTTATTTATTTTTAAAAACAAAAGGTATTTTTCATTTAAACACTAAAAAAACCAACCCAAAAATCGCAAACCGAATGCACGTTCAGCGCCATTTTCACAAAAACTAGCCTCGCAACATACCACAACGCAAGGCTCATTTTGTGAAAATGTGTTAAAGCAAACACAGCCAAGAAAGTCCCAACCACGACTGTTAAACACGTTTCCTTGTCTAAACCTGGTGGACATACCCACTGCTGACTAAACCGTCCACCATTTTTTAAGTTAAATCAAGCCGATGTTAACTCAAGCCGGGCAGATCAAATGACACAAAATTTACATTCAAAATTCGAAGCTGCAAAATGTTCTTTAATCTATAAATGGCTTTTCAAATGCAGCTAATTGTATCCCTGACAAACTGTCTGCTGTACAGCCCATCATCAAGAGAAACGCATATTAAATAAATAAGTGACTCCCCCCCTGCAGAGTTCCGGGTTAATTAAAAGCTATCTCATCCTTTTAATTACAGTTAAACGTGATGATTTTGATGAAACACATTGGATTCAATTTAAACTTGTGATTGGCAATACTCTGTTTTCAAAAGAAAAACACAAACTCAGCACAGATCAGCATGCGCAGAAATGCAAAGCTGTGGTTACAAAGAAAACCAGTCGTTTCTTGCGGACCCCTCATTTGCCCACTAGACTCATGGATCTCTATGTTGGTGGTATCGCAATGTGCTGGGCTTGCATCTTTCCTATTGAAACACACAGTATTGTTTGGGAGGCAACGGTGGAATGACTCGAGATAGAAGAAGGTCCAATATCAGTTTCCTAAAGTTCCAGTATCAGTTTGCTTCATTTAACAGTTAATTAAAATTACCGCATTTCTTAAATTAAGAACCCACGTCTCCTATTCCAAATTATCGCTGTCGGTCGCAACTCGCAACTTCAATTTCTGTTTTTCGTTTGTTAAATTTGTTTAACCTGACAAACGTAGACGGAATGCAGCATTCGTTGCATTAAACAGGGCAAGAATAACGTAGTTTCGCAAAAGAGGCGCATTAAGTAAAACATAATAACATGCAATAAAGGTAAATAACAATATGACATTTACAATATTATACACTTAAATATCAAATGAATAAATAAATACGGTAATACAAAATGTGTATACATGTCTAAGATTAACAAGCGGCCCCTTCATATTGTTAAGGAAAGGAGAAAAAGTATTAATTCTTACTAATGCACATATACTGTATCTTGCACAAAAACGTAATAAATCAGATCTGTCTATGGCCTTAGTCATAACATCGGCTGGGTTTTCATGGGTATCGACATACTTAATGCAAATGGTTTCATCCTTCACAAGGGCATGCACAAAATGATATTTAATGTCTATGTGTTTTGTGCGGCGGTTTTCGATACACGGTATTCTAGGTAGCTCAAATTGTTACAATGTTTGAATCCATGAATAACAAACAGCGTATTTTACCAATTAAGAGTCGCCAGCGAATAGTAGCTGCGGCTGAGACACCAAGAATACTGTATTTTTGCAAAAGTACGGTATTGTTTTCGCATTTAACCTCACGAACGTTGAACGTAAGCTTCGTTTGTGACGTTCAGACTTCTTTTTTTATATTAAACAAATGTAACAAACAAAAAACCGAAATTGTAATTGCTGACAAAAATGGCAGTTTATTTAATCGATGAAATACGGTAAATATCATTTGCTGATGTTCGATCGATCGATTGATTGATTAGATCCACATTGCAATCTGTATACAAATCCAAAAATCCCAAATAAATCAAACTGTCCACAATTTTTTTTTTAAATTAAAAAAAAAAAACAATGTCACTTTGGTATTCTCCATCACTCCTCCTCCTCCTTCCTGCCCTTACATGAAAAGTTTTGATTCGAATCATGAGCCGTCAATCAAAAACAGGCAAATTGGCTTCGGGTAAAATGCGCTTTTGACACCTGTCAACCCCTTTGGGCAACTCGACTTGAGTGTAAATGAGACAAACGCCGACTGTGATTCGTCTAACAAATTACGTTGGCGGCTCCCAGAGCAATTCCCTCACTTCTCTCCGATTTCATCATTTTTCCTCATTTCTTGTGCTTTTATATTTAAATCAAATTCTTCGCATGTCATTTCTTAATTTGATTAAAATCAAATCTGGATGCAACAATATTGATTTAACTTTTTCATCCATTACTGAACCTCAAAAAGAAAACATGTTTTCCCTGGCAAGGCGGGGAAGAAGAGAGAATAAATCCGACTCGACAAGATTGCTCTTCAAAGTTAAACGGATTGTGAAATAACCGATCATTTGGATTCTTGTCATTTATCGCATTGAGCATCACTCAATAGTACACGCCTTGTACCGAATGCAAATAAACCAAACACCGAAGGTTCTGCTACCTCGAAAAGCCAAGAAACGACTCCCAATACAGACTAGCTACATTTGCTAAGTCATTTAGACTACACTGGCTCGTCAATTTCCGAGAAAATCTTCACAAGACCAGTGGAAAATTATGACATAATGCAGTTTGCCTCCGCCCACAATAAGAAAACTACAATTAACATAGAGGGTAGCAACCGCATGATCGTATCACCTGACCTCATTTTTCCAAAAGTATATTAAGTGCGTTCAATCTTAAATGGATTTCCGAAATCGCAATTTTCTTGATTTTCAGAAATCAAGGAAATCTGATTTCAACTTTGAACAGCCTTAAAATTTCCCAAAATCCAACTGTTGCACATGCGCAATTTCAACCATTAGATCAACTTCCTGTTTTGACATTTAAATATGTGGTCGGCCGCGTTCGAAAGCTCAAACGCGACCAAAATATCGCAATTCGAGAAAGCTGAAATCCACTTTTAAATCAAGAAAAGCGATCCTAGACATGGATTTCCCAAAATCGGATGTTCTGACATCAGATTTCGTTTTTATGACGTACAAATCGTAACTTCCAGTTGCCCGAAATCAAGAAAATCAAAGAAATCAAAGAAATTAAGATTGAACAGACTTATTGTTCGTACCGTATAACCTCGGGTATAAGCCGACCCGTGTATAAGCCGACCCCCCATTCTGAGGCACCATGTTGCTAATAAATGGTGTGTGCGAGTATAAGCCGAGTACGTCAAAATGTTGTGAAATTTAGTCGAAAATTGATGAAATTGACTACAATTTAGTCGAAAATTGATAAAGTTGACTACAATTTAGTCAAAAATTGTTGAAATTGACTGATTGTTGGACGATTGGTCTTATACACAATACAAAATATTACAAACGTAGCACTTACGTTACAATTTTTTTTTTGGACACGCGCATATAAGCCGACCCCCCCAATTAGCGGCAAGGTTTTTGCAATAAATTGCTCGGCTTATACCCGAGGTTATACGGTAAGTCTAGCGAAGGTGTACAAGGTGGAAAAGTTGTTAATCCTAATTAATGAATATATTTTTAATCTTATTTTTATTATTTTGTTATGTAAAGACCTGACTAAATGTCTTTTCAAATGCAACCCGTAGTGCACACACACTTTGATTAAAAAAGTACGACTACCATAAGTAAATGAGAAATAATCAATAGTTTGTGACACATGATGACTTTATCACAAATGTTAAAAATGATCACAGTTCACAGACGTTAACTGTGATCATCTAGGCAATTCAAACAGCAGGAAATAACTGAATGACACTCATTCAACAGAATATCTCCTGATGTGTGCCAAGTTGGCATAAGACTTGTCGAATTCCATCACATCATAGATTTAGTACTCAATTTAGTACATAATTTAACACTAGGTGCATTCAATAAGTCTAAAACGTATGCAAAACTCGTTTCGTGTTTGCACGTGACGTCATTCCCATTCCCATTGAATAACATGTTATTCAATGGGAATGACGTCACGTACAAACACGAAACGAGTTTTGCATACGTTTTAGACTTATTGAATGCACCTACTATAGCTGCTTTCAAAAAGTATTGCAGTCAAACATATTTGGTTGTTTGATTGTGGTGCACATGCCCATTCCGACTGAAAGCAAACTAAATTAGTCACCGCCAACTCAGTCGAGCAGCTTAAAAATGCTGTTTATAGTGTAAATGACATTTCGAATGCAGCTACTGAAAAAATTCAAGCCACAAAATATTCAGCAGTAATCTTGATAATCGAACATTAGGTTCATACTTGTACACATAAGTTACTGTGCTGCATACGAAGATAAAAGTCATTAAAATATTGTTAAAAGCATTTAAACGGAACAAAAATGGATACAAATTGTCAAAAAACATTAAAAACTGATTAAAAACAGGTAAAAATCATTAAAAAAAAACATTAGAAATCAATTAAAAACCCGATAATCGGATAATCGAACGTTCATATAACCGATGTTCCGATAATCGAGGTTCTATTGCAATGTCAACTCAGAGGTGCATCATCATGTAGGGGCGAGTATTGGTTAGGTAAAGAAACAATAAAGGATTACAGTTCTGTTAAATTAAATTAAATAAAACCTAATGAACAAAATTTCATGATTATTTTTACCTAAAGCTAAGTACACACGACCTGATTCCGTGCATGGAATGGTCACTTTCCGTGAGCGACCAGAAGTTTTGGTCGACGTGGTACACATTTCGTAAAAGTTGTTGCGATCTCAAATGTTCACTTCATTTGTGGAGAAGTTTTTCTACCACGTTTTTAAGATATTATTTATATTTTAACCATAATCATTAGAATTGTGTTTTTTGCCAGGCACCTGTTGCGCTTTTGGGCAATTGGCCCAGAAGCTGTAACGGCTGCCCTGGCATTTTGAGCCCTGGATTGGGGCGTTGCTAAGTCAATCCCCAAATTTTGCACCGTTGCTAGGGCTGAAGCGTGCCTTGGCACACGCCACGCCTGCGCACTGGCCGTTTTCCGGCCATATTCCGGGCAATAATTCGAATTATTACTCACTCTTTGCATCACACTCATACCGTTCACACCGACACAGCTTTGTTCACAACCAAAAACACTGTTTTGTCCGTGACTCGTGAGTTTTGCCAAGTTTCAACCCGATTTGTTTGAACCAACGTTCAAACGAATCACTTTCCGAGCCGCGAAGACGACGCACGACGGCCCAAGCCACCGTCGTTCCCGCCGCCGCCCGAAGACCAACGCGCCCACGCCGTTGAAGATCGACGCCAGCCAGCCGCCGAGGATAGCAGAGCCATCGTCGCCGCTCCTCGACCTGTTGACGAAGATTCCGATTCAGATTGCAGCGGATCTCCAGTCAGGTTTTAACGATCGGCGGTACCCGCCGTTTGACTACTTGTCTCCAACGGAAATCTCCCGTTGCAATCTAGGGTTTAACCTAAGATTTCCCGTCTTGTCAGGCTTAACAGCCGACACTCTTTGTGAAGTCTTTCGGCTTCACGCTTCCTTTCTCACTTCGCAGAATTTGCGCGGCGACGAGTCGCCATTTCTGCACTGCTTTTTCCCGCCCGAAGGAGTCCCGCGCTGCTTCGAGCACGTCGCCTTCTACGCCGACGACCTTATCCTCATAGAACCCATCTTATTAACATTCTCTTCAATAGAACCTGTACTTAACGCTCAATAAATTGATTAACTGTTTGATTTAAAATAACTAAACTAGCCTTTATTCGAGATCAAATCCCTAGACACCGACTTAACGGCTAACCCACCCGATAGAAGACCTATAAACGGCATTCAACTGCTTCCACAGGTGAACGCCGGGATCTCTTGCAATTGGAAAAATCCCATAGTGACTAAATATAAATTTAGTGTTGTTGTGAAAATTCAATTGGAACCGTCAGGAACGCAACACTTGAGGGCCCGTCCGGGATAACCAATTGTTTAAACTTAGAATTTATTCCTACTTTCCTATCATCTTTCTCTCTTATCTGTCTAATTCAGTATGTCTAACTCAGAAGGAGAAATTCCTATTGATGATGAAGGAGTACAGACTCGTACGAAAACGGGCGCTAAGCGCCGAAGATCGGGTCGTCCTCGAACGGCACGTAATAGTCTAACGGCTCAACATGTAGCCGAAACTATTGACGCTGTTGCCGCCGAGAGTGCCACGACTAAGGAAGTTGGAACAGGCGGTGAAGAACGCGAAGAAGCGATTTCCGCTGGACCAACGAACTGGGGTGATTCTTCCATGGATTTGGACAACATCGAGATTCCTGATACGCAACCGGTGGGTTACAAGGAACTTCTGGATCGAGCAATTCTCCAGGGGGTACAAGTGACTGATCAGATGACGATTATGGAAATTTACGAAGCCATGTCCACTCATGAAAGAAAACGCCTGGTCGATCATATGAACGAGCAGATGGCTGCTGTTACTCGAAAAATGAACTCAGCGTCTCAAGCCAAAGAAGCTGCTGAAAAATCGAATCAAGCTTTGCGAGAGATAAACGCTCAGTACCGTCACAGTGAAGAAAAACTGAAAAAACAATCGGACGAACTGGAGCGCCAACGCATGGAATTCGATGCTCGAAAGAAACATTTGTCTAAAAAAGAGACTGAAGTTTTCAAAAGGGAACAGGAGATTGCTTGGGATTCCATAAAGCAACAGGAATCATCTAATAAAGAACTCCGTAGACAAATGGCAGCCGCCGACAAAAAAGCTCAAGAAACTGAAGATGAGCTACGGCGAGCCAAATTGCTGAAAGAACAAGAAGAATTTGAGGAGGAACAAGAACGAATACGTGTTGCTGAATTCGCCTCACAACAGAAAGGTCCAGCCGCCAAAGTGAAAAAGAAAGTCGTGCGGCTAGAAGATTCTGCAACTGACGAATCGTCTCAAACATCAAGTGAAGATGAGCGACAGTCGCGCAAAAGAAGATGTTCCGATGCTGAGGGGCCTACATCAAAAAAGAACGGCGCTTCAGATGCCGAAATTTTCACTAATAGCGACAAACTCATGACCATGATGGATGAAAGAAATCGTATGAAGATACAAAACGATTCGCATCGGCCCAACGATAATTATGACCAGTCTGGAAGTCGGAGTGCGTCTCCAGACCCCGAAGATCGTGATAAGGGGGATGAGCGTCAGAAATACGACAATGTACCTCCGCCACGAGGGTCGAAGGACGAATCCCTTTCGGAAGGCGAAAAATCTACTCGATCCGAGACGCGGAAAGAGCGAAAGAGTCGTTCAAGGACGAGATCAAGAAGATCTCAGTCAAGCGACGAACGTTATTACACCGCTGAACAGATCGACGCGATGTTTCAAAAACAAGCGCAGTCAGCAAGTCGAACCACACGGCTGGCAGAGTTACGTAAATTCGACTTGAAGCGCAAAATTGCAAAATACACCACTGATAAGTGGCGGCATAAAATTGCCGATGTGAAAACAATTCGATGGGATCGATTAGTCCCTGATCGTTTTAATGGAGAATTCCAAATGGGATCAACCTTTTTGGAAGAAATTACCAGAATGGCTCGACTAAATGGTATAACACCTCAAGATACTTTGGAGAAGTTAGTCCCAAAATCATTGGTGGCACGCGCCGAAAATTGGTTCGTTGAACGAGAATTCGTGCATTGGAATCAATTTGTAGAAGCGTTCATGCGAGAATACGCTGAACCCACTGAAGACATTTATCAATTATGGGACAATTTAGCTCAATCGGCGGGAGAAGACATTCGTTCCTATCTTCGCCGAACCGAAGATTTGTTGTCATCATTACCAACGCCATCTACTGACCATGATGTGGACAGAAAATTTCGAAAGGCGATGACACCATATTCCCGAAGTATTCTGCAAAATGTTGATGCACCGCCAGTCGGATCGTTCAAAGAACTCTCCCAATTTTTAAGGGATAATGACCTGAGAATTGAAGAAAAGTATAATGAATATTTGACTCCGGAGGAGACTGCAGCTATTAAAAAACGGCAGTTACGCATTAAAGAATATGTGAAAGAAGCTAGACTTGGACAAGCTCCTTTAATGCAACCCCGAGATCGAGGGGACTACTTTGCGGAGAAGACGGATAAAACTACAAGTGCCGGACCTCCGAACCCTCACAAACTACCCAAAAATTCTCGAGCTTACGCGAATCTTGCCTTGTCAGAAGACAGCACTGATGTAGTCGAAGATGACGACCCAGGGCTAGACCCTTTAGTTGAGAATGCTATTGTATTACTCGCGAAGCATGTCACTGAGAATAAATTCAGACCAAAAATGGTTGGTAAAAACGTTACTTTTAATACAGCAAACCTTAATACAGATGCTCGATCAAAATCACCTTTGCCGCTACCCATCAAGCCCGAAGTGATTCCGGATACTGAAAAGGAATCGGCTACAGATAAAAAAGCCGTAGAACCTCGTTCAAAGTCGCCCACTTCAGGAAACGGCCCTAGGCGCAAATCACCAGAAACCGATCCGTGCCATAGATGTGGAAAGTTGGGGCATTGGTCGAATCAGTGTCCTGATAGAAGTCCAGTAGCTGCCGAGATAGAAGGTCTTGTCAGCAAGTTGGGGGAACTGCTCCGAAAAAACTTGTGAGCGCGGGTTTGGCAGCGAATACGCTGAAACTCGCGCCCGTTGCCTCGGAAACAATTAAGGAGATAGACGCCGACGTTTGTCCCAAGATTGAAGTAACCCATGATTACCGTGAACCATTGGATAAAAACTATTTAGACTACTGGGATTCAGTAGATAAAAAACATTTGATGGTAGCTCAGTTTAAACCATGTGACCTGAAATTTCCTAAAGTTGACCTTACAAAACTTAACGAAGTATTGGCCGAAAAAACGGCCGACAAACGATACTTTCAATATCACGTTAGGAAAGCGTTACAGTGCTACCCCAAACCAAGTAAAAACTGGATGGATAAACTTTGGGAAAAATTCCGTCCCAAGTCGAAAGAGGTCGATGAAATTGAAGAAATGACTAGAGCTATGGAAAGAGTCGTTCTGTCATATAACGATGAAATGGACGAACTTCCTATTGATTATCCTGCCTTAGAACATCGGATACGTAGAGTCACCTGCAATTTGAACATGGAAGATTTTACGGGAATTCCGAAAATACAACTACAGACCATGAAAGGACCAATTACTGGATTATTAGATTCTGGAGCCAATAGAAGCTTTATGGCGGCTTCAGTAATGGAAAATCTGAAATTAGAAAAAGAATTACAGTACATCTCGCCAAGTCTCTGTATTGGAACGGCTGGCAAAGATATTCAACCAGTCGGAACCCTGTTGCTGTCATTTCGATGGACACATGGAGTCCTTGTGCATCCTTTCATAGTTATTGAACACCGTTTCCCGATGATTTTACTGGGAAATGATTTCATGAAGCGGCTAAGCATACAGCCGAATCCGAAAACGATGTCATGGAATTTTATTACTCCATTGACCGAAACCCTACCATATATACCACAGTCAGTTTTGGACAGATATAAAACCAAAATTGAAGAATTACCGCCAGACAATGCTACATTTGTATGTCATGAAGGAATTTTGGCTGGCGCAGCTACTCTGAAAATGGGAGATGATATCACCAAAATGGTGAATGATGCCAATCTGACATTGGAGCAAGGACTCTCATTGGCGGAAGTATTAAAGAGACGACAGAGAATTCTATCAAGAGTTCCTGGACGTACACACATAGTACAGCACGATATCAAGCTGACAACTGATAAACCTATAAGGGTACCATTTAAAAGTTATAACCCTCAGAAAAGGGAAATAATTCGGCAAATCTGTCAGGATATGGTAGACAAGGGAATTGCTGTGCCTGCCACTGGAGATTATGCCATGCGAATTGTTTTAGTGGTCAAACCGGGGGCCGAACCACGCCTCTGTGTAGATTATCGGCCATTAAACGAACATACAGAATATGATCCTCCTCAGATGCCGACGATCGAGGAAATTTTGAGAGAAATCGGTTCATTTGAGTGGGTTACCACAATCGACTTGACAAAAGGCTATTGGCAGATAGGTTTGACCCCGTCTGCACAGCCGAAAACGGCTTTTTGGAGCCCTATAGGCCGATTGATGTTTTTAGTTATGGCATTTGGACTGAAAAATGCGCCGACTAGTTTCCAACGTTTAATTGAGAAAGTCCTCGATGAGATGTATAGGCGACAAGCTTGGGCGTACCTGGACGATATCATAACTGTTTCAAAGACATATGAAGAGCATTTAATCAATGTCGACAAAATTTTAGGAAAATTAGAACAAGCTAATTTGTGTGTCAACCCGGATAAGTCGAAATTCTGTAGAAAAGAATTGATTTTTCTTGGGTACAAATTAGGAACCGGCGGACTCGCCGTTGACCCCAAGAAGTTGGATGCAATTACGAAATTTCCAACCCCAACCAATTTAAAAGAACTTCAGCGTTTTTTGGGGATGGTTAACTTTTTCCATCGACTTCTAAAAAATTTGTCGGTCATGGCAGAGCCGTTAAGGCCCTTATTGAAAAAGGATATGGATTTCAATTGGCAACCCAGTCATCAAGAGGCTTTTGAAAAAATTAAAAAAGCCCTCACTGATTCAGGAACAATGGCCATGCCAGATCTGTATCGACCTTTCATAATTCATACGGACGCCAGTCGTCAAGGATTGGGCGCCGCATTAATGCAAATCCAACCCGAAAAAGGTGGACAAGAAGAACTACCGTGCGTTTATTCAAGCCGTAGCTTGCAGCCGGCTGAAGTAAATTACACGGCTACTGAATTAGAGTGTTTGGCCGTTGTTTGGGCGCTGAGAAAATATCGCCCTTACATCGAATTTACCAAATTCACCGTTCAAACGGATCATCAGGCCTTGAAATGGCTAATGTCTCTGGAAGAACCGGCAGGACGTCTGGCGCGATGGCAACTCGAATTAATGGCGTATACATTTGAAATCCAGTATATTAAAGGGCCGTTAAACGTATTGGCCGATGCTTTGTCTCGAGCTCCTGTCTGCACGCCCGAAGAAGATAACGAAGACGGTGAAGATGACGATTTATTGGCGTATTGTCCATCGCCATATCGACACTGGAAGCTGGGGGGACCAAATCAGCTTCCCACATCGGAAGTTGTTGAAGACGAGAGAATAATCAATTTTTGGTCACATGCTTATGATCCTCCTAATATTGAATCCGATGAAAAAATTCATCTCATGATGACTCAAGAGTTTGAATTCCCGTCATCCAATGTCCTCGTCCACGCTTTTGCAGCCAACGTTGTGAAGAAATTAGAATGTGAGCCGCCTACAAGAGAAGAAATTATTGTTGGGCAAAAACAAGATAAGGAATGCCAAAAAATTCGAAATTTCCTGCTCAATGGTTGTTACCCTCCTGAACTTAAGCACGCAACGAGCAAGAGACGTTTTAAACGAAAGGCGTCCGCTTATCTAATTGAAGAAGATTTACTTCTAAAATTCCATCCAACTCTAACCGATGAGTTAGGAGAAAACGGAAGAGCGTTGAAAGTCGTTGTACCGAAGAATCTCGTTTACAGAGTCATCTGGACAGCTCACGGACACCCGTTGTCTGGACACAGTGGTATTACTCGAACGATGTATCGAGCTAGAAGAATCTACGCATGGCCGACGATGAAACGAGATATTACTCGCTTTATCAAACATTGTCAACGCTGCCAGGCTTGCAAGCCAAGGCAAAAATTAGAAATTGAAGCAGCTCAAATGGGTCCGTATGCTCCCTTTGATTGCTTGAGTGCTGATCTCATGGGGCCTAAACCAAAAACTCCACGAGGTAACACTCACATACTCGTTATAATCGATGTCGCTACAAAATGGCCAGAGATGCGGCCAATGTCAAAACCAACTTCGGCTAAAATAGCTGATTGTATTTATAATTTATCACTACAATTTGGCTTTCCACGCAAAATACTGTCTGATAATGGCTCGCAATTTAGATCGCAAGTATACCAGAAGTTTTGCGAGAAATTCAAAATGTTACCGGCTTATACTTCGCCGTACCATCCTCAGGCGAATCCTGTTGAAAGAACCAACAGAGATATTAAATATTTGATTGCTTTATACACTGATGTTCACACCCGTTGGGATGAATATTTACGAGAATTCGCCTTTAGTCTGCGAACTACGGTCGCAGCCGGAAGAGAATTCTCACCGGCTTATTTAAATTTCGGCAGAGAATTGAGAGTGCCGTGGGATCCGCGCTTGCCAGATGAAGTTCTTGTCGTGGACCAAAAAAATCCTCATGTTTACATTCATCAACTGGAGAAAGTGCTCGCAAGCACCTATCAACACATGATGTCACATGTATTTGATCTACAAAAAAGAGTGCAAGATCACCAATCAGAAAAGAAGTTCGATAATTTCAAAGTGAACGACTTAGTCTGGAAAAATTCTCACGTATTATCCAGCGCTGTTAAAGGAATTTCGGCAGGAATCGCTGATCGCCGAACTGGACCTTTTGCAATTATTCGTGCGCATCAAGGCAATGCCTTTGAGTTAAAACGTTTGGAAGATAATGCAAAATTCCCGTCTATCCACGCATCCGAACTTACACCATATTTCCCTCAATTTACTCAGGAAATTTGGCGGAGGGGAGAGGTGGTGGGACAACCCACTGAAAATAAAATTAATACATTATTTGAAGACGAAGTAAAAACTTTACCGTCGCTGCCAAATTCCGATGACGAAGTTGAACACGTGGCAGTTAGTTTTGAAAACATTCAAATAGCCCAGGATGATCTACAAACCACGTTGGAACCGGCCACAAAGCCGAAAAAAGCAAAGCAAAGATCCATGCTACACCCAGTGGTATCTCGAAATACAGAATTAGATAAAAATGACGAGAAATCGGCTAAAAAATATAACATGAGAAGCCGGAAATCACCAAAACGGAGAATAACTAGTCGATTCTGCGCAGAACGCGGACGACAAGACAGTACTCTAGTGAGTGATGGAGACATAATGATGTCACATCATTCTAAAAATAGTAATTAAAATGACGTAGTTCATACGGCGACCAATCAGCATCAAGTTGGGGGACTTTGCAAAAATTTGTTACTTTCCAAAGTGAAACCACTCCGACAACACACTGATTGGGACGATCCGCCGATTAACGAAGGAAAAGAATAGATTCAACTTCGTAAGTGAAACAGTTAGTTTGAAATGATTAGATTTGTCATGAAAAACAAACGGCCCATTCACAGAATCATGGCCGAAGGTGGCGAGGGACCGCCCAACATCGATTCGGACTCGGAGCCTGAAAGAAATCTCGTGATGAATCCGCCCGACGAAATGTTAAATGAAGATTTCGATCTGCAAAATCAGGTGAATATCGCCATTGAAAAAATTAAAAAAGCCGTTGAAATGTTAAAATCGGCTGACAAGCGTGTGTATAACCAAGCGCGTCGTACACTCGAAAAATACCGAAAGTTCGTAAAAACTGAGTCAGATCGTATTGAAAGTATGTTAAACGAATAGCTCGTTGAATTTCACGTAGTTACGTTCCACTTCTCTATCACGAAAGTTGGCTAAAAAGGCCGAAAAAATTCAAGAAAAACTTTGTCAGTTCGAAAAATCACTTAACAAATTTTAAATGGCGCCATTTTTATGATCATGTGACTTCGCCCGACGGCTAGTAAGCGTTGTGAGGGAGTTGCCATGACGACCGCGCTCAATTTCCTTTTGCTAAAAAATATTTAAACAAAATATTATTCACCAGTTAATAATTAAAACTTTCAAACGTTTCTGTAGATATTAATGGCAATCAATCAGCCGTATGCGTTACCAGATTACGTACCCATGGTAACAGGAATCTTTAGAGGCGAATTATCCGCCGAAGTCCGACGTTTACGACAACTTGGTCAGACGTGGGAAGACGTGAGACAAGAGTTCTCAAATGCCATCGCCGCACATTGGGGCTGTAGATGCCGAATTTGTGGACGGCTAATGGTAGCCGACCCCGTTTCCTGGAACCTAAGGATCGATCCGCCATCACCGTTGAGATCCAGATTGCTTTTTGGCTGGCTCTTTCCCACGCCAGAGGAAGACACGGACTTCTACGGGTTTTTCCGAATTGCCCATGCCAAAAGGAACGATTATTTGGATGCCATCTGGGAGAAACTCCAGGCCCGGAAGGATGAAGTTATGCGAAAGCTACAAGAAGAGCAGGCCTGGTGGGCCGATCGACATAAACATTACGACTTAGCAGATCTCGCCAGTTCACAATACGAGATGCACATTCTGGGAATGGCCGGACATTTCGGCCACGCTCGTGCCCGATTCCGTGACTGGGAACGTCAAAGAGACGCATATCACGACCAAGAACGCAATGATAAGCGAGAGCGGTCAAATTCAGTTGCATCAAACGAACCACGTGCCAAGATGACCTGTGGCAATCACCACAATACGGCTTCAAGAGCCGTTGATAATGTTTTGGAAGCCAGAGTTTCACGATGGGACGCGGCTTGCCGATACCCTGGAGGAGTGGATCCGTACGCCGCTCGCCCAGGAACCAGACCAGATTTGCTTCGTGCCAACGGCCGACTCAAGCATCGTGCAGGCCGACAAAACCGTGAAAAGTTGGAGCGCGAACGCTTGGCCCTGATGCCACCACCGCCCAAGGACGACGAATTGCCTGGCCGATGGGATCGCGAAGTCGAAGAGCATTCCATGCAAGTCACCCTTCGCAAGAAAGCAGCGTTGGAGCAACAGCAAGCCGATTGGGATGCTTGTTTCCAATCGCCTGATGCAGAAGAACCAACGATAGGATCTAATGAGACTTTGATGTTAAATACGCCAACGTCAGTGTCCGCCTTGGAGGGAGGAAGTTCCGCGGAAGTCCACATCGTAGACCGAAGCTACAGAATTTCGCCCCCAACAATGGCCGACAACACGGCCTGTGAATGGAAAAGCCTTCCAAACACACAAAATTCGAATGACCAGGCGAACCACCGGCCAATCGAAGGGCCGATTCCTGTAGAGTGTAGAGAGTACACGGATTCCATAAACCCAGACCCGAGTCTTCCAGAGCCTCGATTGCCTACGAGAAAATTCGGGATGGTATCCCAAGTTTTGAAAAAGGGATTCGATCAGCATTATGACGCCATGTGGCAGGGGTTCTGCGAAGCGCCGTTAGAGACCCAGGAGATTGAGTTGTCTGACATGGACTTATACCAAATAGCTCAAGTCACCGAGAGTCTGAAAGGTAGTCGTCGTGTCGCCGGCTTGCTGAACCGAATGGAGCCGACGGGACCCGACGACCCACGTTTGAATGAGTTACAGCGACAGCTTGTGCCGAGTTATCGGAGAATTTTGTTTCCCGGGGTATTTGACAGCCCGAGGCCAGGCTTCGCTGCCACCACGTACCTAAGAACGGCCGCCATGGCCGTTAAACCTGAACTTCTAGAATGTTGGCGGTCCATCCAATTGGATCCGCCCACCATGTGCAGCGATTTGATGCGCCAAGTTGCCGTTATTGGAGAAAACCCGGCCGCATCGGCCATTCGTCTCCGACGCGAGTGGGACATGCGCAAAATCACTTTCCAGCAAGAGCTGAAAACAATTCGACCGGCAGGAATGCCGCCGAGGGATCAGACGTCTAAAAGAAAGATGCCAGAAGCCACTTACACGCCAACTGCAGCTGCGATCGAGAGCCATGCTGTTGCCCAAACCACGACTGAACCGTCCAACAGTCACGTCGCCATGGAGATAGAAAATTTCGACGATCCAAGACCTGGACCGAGTCGAGGTCGAGCTACGACCTCAAGTTCAACCACGTTTTTTACGCACGTCGAAAACGCCAATTTAGGGGCGCGACCCAAAACTCGACCGAAACCACGCGGAGCTTTGATACTCCGGCCCGGGGGCCGATCTTGTTACGTAAAACGTCCAGACGAGTCAGCTGCGGCGCCCAACCCGCCGACACCACCAAGGAGTGTGCATTCACCTATTCGTGCACCCACACCATCGCCCGGAAAAGACGATCCGAAGATGCAAATTCAACCGGCGGCCGGAGCTGCCGAAACCAAGAAGCAGGAAAGCAGCCCAATTTACATTAAGCTGCGAAGAACGTACCCAAGACTCGAGATGCATCCGCATACGAGGATTTTGCTCAAACACAACGTGGAGCTTTGTCACCACGTTTTCAACTGGCTTGAGCGGAAGATACGACAGAAGAGGCCGTGGATGTTGCATCAACGGCTGATCCGAGCTCGCCGACGCCCGTCCAACCCACAAGAATTTTACGAGATGGCGTTTGGAGATGACGCCTTATCTCGACTCATCCGAAGTGTTTGGATACACGTCAACCCCGGCCTGTCATCTGGGCCGAATACGGGACAACCGTTCATCAATGTTAACGAGAGCGGAAATCCGTTGTCCGACGAGACGGACATGATGTCAATAGACTTACCTTCACCTAAAACACCCGAGTAGGCCGATTGCGGCCAGAGAACAGAAACAAATCTGGTTGTTCCCGAAAATAAGTCTTTTCGAGAAACGTTTACTTTCATATGTATCAGTTTATCCAATCATTTAATCGCCAATGTTTTTCTTAATGCATGTATTTTCTTTTATATAAAATAAATTCGACTTATCATTATATCAAACTTAGAAAGAAATTTTATCGTGTTGTAATTAACTAAAAAACAAACAAGAAATTGTAAAAGTTAATTGGGGGGAAGTGTTGCGATCTCAAATGTTCACTTCATTTGTGGAGAAGTTTTTCTACCACGTTTTTAAGATATTATTTATATTTTAACCATAATCATTAGAATTGTGTTTTTTGCCAGGCACCTGTTGCGCTTTTGGGCAATTGGCCCAGAAGCTGTAACGGCTGCCCTGGCATTTTGAGCCCTGGATTGGGGCGTTGCTAAGTCAATCCCCAAATTTTGCACCGTTGCTAGGGCTGAAGCGTGCCTTGGCACACGCCACGCCTGCGCACTGGCCGTTTTCCGGCCATATTCCGGGCAATAATTCGAATTATTACTCACTCTTTGCATCACACTCATACCGTTCACACCGACACAGCTTTGTTCACAACCAAAAACACTGTTTTGTCCGTGACTCGTGAGTTTTGCCAAGTTTCAACCCGATTTGTTTGAACCAACGTTCAAACGAATCACTTTCCGAGCCGCGAAGACGACGCACGACGGCCCAAGCCACCGTCGTTCCCGCCGCCGCCCGAAGACCAACGCGCCCACGTCGTTGAAGATCGACGCCAGCCAGCCGCCGAGGATAGCAGAGCCATCGTCGCCGCTCCTCGACCTGTTGACGAAGATTCCGATTCAGATTGCAGCGGATCTCCAGTCAGGTTTTAACGATCGGCGGTACCCGCCGTTTGACTACTTGTCTCCAACGGAAATCTCCCGTTGCAATCTAGGGTTTAACCTAAGATTTCCCGTCTTGTCAGGCTTAACAGCCGACACTCTTTGTGAAGTCTTTCGGCTTCACGCTTCCTTTCTCACTTCGCAGAATTTGCGCGGCGACGAGTCGCCATTTCTGCACTGCTTTTTCCCGCCCGAAGGAGTCCCGCGCTGCTTCGAGCACGTCGCCTTCTACGCCGACGACCTTATCCTCATAGAACCCATCTTATTAACATTCTCTTCAATAGAACCTGTACTTAACGCTCAATAAATTGATTAACTGTTTGATTTAAAATAACTAAACTAGCCTTTATTCGAGATCAAATCCCTAGACACCGACTTAACGGCTAACCCACCCGATAGAAGACCTATAAACGGCATTCAACTGCTTCCACAGGTGAACGCCGGGATCTCTTGCAATTGGAAAAATCCCATAGTGACTAAATATAAATTTAGTGTTGTTGTGAAAATTCAATTGGAACCGTCAGGAACGCAACAAAGTGGTCGCCATTTGTAATTACAACACGTGCAAGGATTGTGTGTACCGAACGATTTCCGCACTCGGAAAAAGACAGCCAAACACACAGGCGGAATCATTTCGTTTGCGGCGTGACAACCTGAAAATTCAAACTCTGAATATTCCGAGTCTGTGAAAGTCTTATGTATGTGTACTTAGCTTCAGTTTAGAAAAAAACAGAGTTTCTATTTCATGCCAGTGCTCAAGGCCTCAAAGAACCATGAGGCACCAGTGTTAACCCAATGGTAGCACAATACTTTTGCGAATTTACCGCATTTATTTGATTTAAGACACTTCTTTTCCCCACTTAACAACTCTAAAAATGGAGTGCGTCAATCGATGGCATCTTCAAATCGAAGAAATAATTAAACATGTTAAGCAGTCTTTTAGTGCCCGATTAGTACAGTAGGAGGAAATGTTAGTTCGGTCACGATCATGCTAGCAGACTTTAGTAATATACTTAGGAGTATGCCGTTAAAAACTATAAGCTTATAACTTGAGTTTTTATAACCACAAGTACAATTCTGCAAACTCTATTAAAGATTTCGTTATAACATTAGATGCGTTCAAATTGGATAAGATAAATCCGCTTAAATGTTTAAGGTTGATAACCTCGTTTTCACTTCAAGATAGGACGCTTTTTTACGACACATTTGGCTTAACTTCAAGCAAAAAATTGTAGTGCTTTTTTTCATTAACTTAACCAATTATGCTGCAATTTGCACAAGCTCAGTTAAACAATCATCCAGATCTCAGCAGTGCACACGCCAGCACAAGCATTCAATAATTAGTGGGCGCATTCAATAACTCATAAACGGTCGTTTAAATCCTTTTTAACGAGATTCTCGTTTAAAAGCTCGTTTAAATGGGTTTAAACAGGTTGAAAATAAACGACCTAAACAGGTCGTTTAAATCTCTGTGTAATGAGTTTTTTGTTTAAATCGGCTCTTGTTGGCAGCCATCTTGGATTTCCTTTAGATCTGGAATCCCAGATCAAGTTTGGCAGTTAAACAATCGTTTATTTCCCAAAGAAACGATTACATTCAGAAACAAAACATTTTGTCAAAAAATTCGTGGGAGACAAAAATTTAGATGAAAATTTACCACTAGCTTGGGCTATAAATAACTACGAATGAGATTAGGCCTAACAAAACAACAATCGTTCTCCCAATTGAACACACCTACTGTGTTTGTTTCATGATGTCACTTCCTCCAGTGTTTGTGTTTCAGATTTAACAAAAAACACAAACATTCAGCAAACTACTGCAATTACGACTGCGAAAATAATTTCAGCCTCCGCTCTAAAACATAAATATAAACACAAATGCAAAGCACTTGCACTTAAAAAAAAGAAACCAAAAAACTCATCAAAATAAAGCAGTGTTAAAAGAAAAAAGCACTCTCAATTACACGTTGAAAGCGCTTCCTTCCACCTTACAGGCTAGCATCCTAAAAATCATGGCACCCGATGCGGTATTTACCTCAACGACAGCCCCGCCGGAATTGCTCAAACTGCTTGTTCTTACCCACAGTCAACAAACTTCCTTACCTGAAAGACTTTGGCCACTAAACGGCGATACAGGATCTTAGGTAGACTTTTCCTCGACGGGTTTAGTAGCACGAGCGGTGCTCTTTTGGAAACAAAGGGCACTGCCCTGTGACTTGGGGCCCATTTCTCCATCGCCATTCAATCTTTTCTTCTTGTTTTATATATGAGTCGCATCGTTACTGCAAAAATAGAAAAGAATTTAATACTTCGCAAACTTCCGCCGTTCACCGCTACAAACATCAACATTAATCAACAGAATTAGCAAATCCTTATTCTAACAAGATCAAATGCTCCCAAAAATTATATCCAAGCGTTTGCCTTCGGGTTCGGGTTTCACCTCAGATTGCATACAAAGCCTGGTATGACACCTTCAATAGAAGTATTGCGCACAGCTCAGCATATTATGAAGATGTCTAGTTGCCATTAGCAACCAGACACAACAGCTATTGTTGAGACAAAAAAAAAATTAAGAATCTAAACTTGGTAAAGCCTTTTGTTGAAACTTTTTAAGTCGCAAAAAAGGGAAAAGAAGAGATGAAACTTGGTGGCAGAGTAATTAAACTGCCAAAGCTGCATTTCACATGGCTAATGAAAGCGAGGCATGATAGAAATAACAAATTAGAAAATCCGGTATTAAAAGAAAAAAGTAAATAGAGATTTCAATTATGAATTTCTTTGCTTTTATCTAGAACAGAACCGTATATACTTATAAAAAGATAAATTATTCACTATTGTAATTGTGGTTTTAATTTTTTAACACAACCTACGTCGTTCATATATTGTCTCAGTTGGTCTTTGCTGGAGAACTTACGGCTTTACAGCAAACTCGCTTAAAGTAAATACCGGTTCTTTTCGAGCATTGGATTATTAATGTTTCTATAAACGGAGCTCAAAAGTAAATATATGATGTCTTTTTTTCGTTGCCAAATGTACAATTATTCGCCGATTGTTGTTGTGAATAGCTCCAGTAAATTTCAGAGTAATGCAAATAGGAGTTTTTTGATGTGTTTTCGGCGAGACAAAAAGTAAATAAGGGGCCGTCCATAAATTACGTAACGCCTTAGGGGGGGAGAGGGAAGTTCAAATTTTGTTAAGGGTTGTTACGACAGGGGAGAGGGTGGTTCGCAATAATTTTACGTAACTTATTGAAAATTTTATTAAATAATTGCTTCATGATTTATTATTCTTTTTTTTTTCTTGGGAAGATGAAGTTTAAAGTCGAAATATTCATTTTAACAATTATTAACAAAAATGTAAGTGTGAAAATGTATAAACTTTTAACAATAATCATTTTTTAAAAACAAAATTGAAAACCACTAAATTTGTATTTAATATACCGTAGATCAAAATTGGAGGGGGGGGGTGATTAGTTTTGTTACGTAATTTGTGGGTTTGTGGATTTCTTATGACCTTGTTACAGAGGAGAGGGGCGGGGTCTAAAGATCCAAAAATTAGCGTTACATGGCATGTTGGTCATTGTCTGGGCTCTCCTTGCACAAACAATGGTCTGGAGTCAACCAATAGTGCTGGGGACAAATGGGATGAAGCCACTTGTACTTGCCCAACATTCTATAAAACATATGTTTGCAAGCATACTCTTGGAATAGCCATAAAAGAGGGCTTTCTAGTAGTGCCACCAAAGGCCAAGAATGTTCCAATTGGGCATAAGCGCAAACGGGGTAGGCCATCTAAGGCCACACTGGCGTTACAAACATAAAACCGAGGATATTTAATATTTGGTGGAAACATCAAAGAAAAAAGTGTTTAACTAAACAGTGTAGAAATAAATATTTTCGGGGGGGGGGGGGGGGGTTGTTACTACAAATGGGGGGTCCGATAAATAAAAATAGTGTGTAAATAGTTGGTGTGCAATTAAATAGATTTGGGTAATTTTTCAATTATTTTGGGGGTTTCAATAATTTGATCCCATTTATGAACGGCCCCTAAACCGACACCAAAAACCTTATAAATAACAGGATTGACTGTAGTTGATTTATTTTGTTTCAGCGCACACTTGGGGTAACTTTCTATTAAGATATAATGCAGTTTCCGGCTTGCAAACATACAAATTAATCCACATTTAATAAAACAAAGCTTTTTGACCTTGCAGTCACCTCCGTGTTCATCCTAAAGCTGATAGTTTCATTAAAAGTTAAGACTTAACCTTGTTACCAATTAAAATACTCAATGAAACAAATCTAAATAAAAAATATATCATTTTCAAAAAAAAAAAAAAAAAAAAAAAATGCAGAGACAGCATTGCAACACCCTAGTGATAGAACAAGCAACTAAAGCAATTCCCTTAATGCAAATCCCGGTCGTTTTCTGTCTCCCTTTGCGGTTAGGGGTGCGTTTCATTTATGCTGATTCTCCCTCCTTTAGCCCAATAGAATTGCAAATAAAACAAAATACAAACACAAGTGCCCGTACCACGGATTATCATCTCATTTTTCCTTCAATTTGTCTCTGGAGGAAGCAACAGTACATAGTGTCTATTGAATTTAGAAGCTGCATTTCCCAGAAATGATAAAAAGCACCCACATAACATTCAGATGCTTATCATCGTGTTTCCGCTCTCTCACCAGTTCGCACACTGCAGAAAATTATCTGCAAACTACTTCAGATACGGTATGCATTAAATGGGGCAATAAAAATAGTCCAAAAACCCAGCAGCAAAGTGGGCGGCCATTTTTGTTCTTTTATTAGACTCCTTATCATGCAGACGAGGGGAAAACATGCTGATGGTAATTTTTAACCTTTGCAGCCTTCCGGATTATAGAATTAGGTGTTTTCAACGGAACATTCGGGGTTTCTTTCGAAGAAAAACCTCATGGGATATTGGATCTGCAATTTTCTGCCGCTTGACATTTCCAGGTGAACAATAATTTAAGCTTCCCTGCACTTTAGCAAAAGCACTTCTGCTAGTGGCAACCCCCGACTGTGTATGACATCATGCCATCTGCATACCAGGGTAGCGTGCACGTTGCAGGGAGCAGCCGACAATCTAGAAAATTGGGGGACCGGATTTGCAAAGTCATGATTTGCAGATTAGGAACCTCTGGGGCACCTTGTGGACCCCCCATCGTCGGACCGGTACAAAAAGGGCATATTTTAGATGTCACAGTGTCAGTTGCATAGAAGTTTCAGTTTTAGACAAAAATTGAACAGATTAACCAAAATAACGGTGTAACATATGATGGACGTTACGCGAGCTGCATTCAAAAATAAAAATAACAATTTTGGTTTAAGTGTATTTTAAGTTTTAACATGGTTTTAAACAGGAAATGATGTCATTTTTGGTTTAAAATTGAAGTGAAACACAAAATATTTTAGTTTTTGAATGCAACTACTGTTCGGACCATAAGACACCCCCCCCCCAAACTGTTGGTCCACTTTTCAAAGTAAAAAAGCGCATCTTATGGTTCGTAAAATACGGTAGTCTATTTTAAAGAAGATGGAAGTTCAGGACCTTAGGGAGCCCCGAACCCTAAACACTTGCCCAATGTGCTTTAAGGGTAAACCGCCACTGGTCACTTTCATTTCCATGGATTTCTTAGAGCTTAATTTTGGGAATTACCCTATTGGTCAAACAGACCAGCATACTGATTGCACAATTGATTTTGGTCATCCGTCAAATTCCACTACCATTTCACATAGTTCATTTATTTCATCTAAAATTTAACATTTTAAGTGATTGAAAGAATGAAATGGCCCCGGCCGCAGAAGAGTAGCGAGCTGGGAGTTGAACCCAGATCTCCCGCTTGCAGGACAGGTGCTCTACCGGGGTGTCTGGATTCAACTCCTCTGGGATAGAAGCCGGTTTCGTTTTTTGAGCCACTTTAAAACATAAATCAGGGTAGAACAAAAAGACAGATTGATGTTTATTATGTATTACGGTAAGAAGTTTCTGGATGTACGATTAGCACTTACGGTTTGGCCTTCAAATCGTGCATTCTGCACAGGGTGCCACTAGTCTACACGCAGTATCTTGATGCCATAACCCAACTGAAAACTTCCTATCTGCACACTCTTTCTCGCAACAAATACAGTAGCTGCATTCAAAAACTCTAAAACGTATGCAAAACTCATTTCGTGTTTGTACTTGTGACGTCATTCCCATTGAACAACATGGGAATGACGTCAAATGTACAGACTCAAAACGAGTTTTAGAGGCGTTTTAGAGTTTTTGAATGCAGCTAGTATTTCCATACTTAAGAGTTGCACTTGAATTGTAATAACGGTTGATTGCAGCAAATTGTATATACCGCATTACCACAAACCAAGGATGACTTAGACACGTATCCACATGTTCAGTGCGTTTTGCCACTGATGGCGCCACGTAATATGTAACTGCTCTGTATTCTGGGATGAAAACAGGTAACAAACATGCTTGGTTGGCAAGCAATGAATGACACGTGATTGCTGTCATCCAATCAGCGCACAGAACAACGAATCACAGATACGTGTCCATGTTATCCTTCGTTCAAGGTATTACCTCGCTTTAATTGGCATGCTGCTAGAGTGCCTGTAAACCCCGATTATACCGGCATTTTTGCGACCTTTTCTAAATGTTGGTAATTTCACTTATAGCAGCATGCCACTTAAAGGGAGTTAATATTGTTACGCGCCCGGACCGCTCTGAGAAGCAGCGGGTCCAAACGGTAAATAAATAAAAACATTTTGGTACTTCGCTGTAAATTACTTTTAATAATGAGTTTATCGTTGTTTATTTACTTTATCTTAGAATTATTAGGCCTAATATTAAGCTTAATACTGCTAAATAACTGGAATTAGAAAATCGTCTGCGTAGAATAGGATGCGCAGTAAGAATTTAGCATCAACATACAGACATTAAATATTGGGTTTTCCTAAAACTGAAATATTGGGTTTAGAGCACCATTAACGTCATTAAAATCATTTTATCTAACAAAGGATACATTACGTTTGTTTTACGCACACATTTATATAAAATGTTCATTATGTTTGACGTAAAACAAACATAAAACGAACATTAAACACAAATCTCAGCTACAACTACAATTAAGAGTCGCCCTTGAATTGTGGTAGCAATAAATAGGCGACTTAAAATAAAAGCCGCGGCTCTTATTCATGGATTTCTAGAAATGGCCCTACAGTCGAACCTCGTTATTTATAATTATAACGAACCGCAATATAACGAATTTCTTGTGATAACAAATGCTTAAAAATGGCTTGGTTAGTTGGCTGGCCATAGAACTCCATGTTAAAAATTTTGTGCAATAAACAATTTTAGACATGTGTGTTTTCATGTGCAAAAAGTTAAATTTAGCACAGAAAAATAATTAATTTAGATTATGTTATCATAACAAATAAACAAGAATATAAACATTCTAAATTAAATTACTTAGTACCTAAAGACCTTAATTTACATTCCAAGCACAGCAATCTGTTTTTTTGACCATTTAATTTACAATTTAAAAAAAAATAGCGAAATGAGTTGTTAAGGCAATTTTTCCTAATTACTGTTCATTAAAATAGCAGTTTTAAAAAATGTCAAAAACTTTTCAATTTTCATTAAATGCATTAACTTGCATTTTTTTTCTCACCTTTGTCAACCGCTGAAACACGATTTGAATTCACGACAACTTCCACGCTTTCTTTTTTATTTTCACTTTCACATTCTCAAATGAAACGCCGAAGCCCCCCCCCCCCCTAAAAACTGATAATTTTTCCCACACCTCCAATTTCATAAAATAAAGTCAACTAAAGAGCATTTATAATAGGTGCATTCAATCCATAAAAACTACAAGCACATTTTACTCTTTTTAACTCCAATTTCATTACGAGGAAGACATTTTGTAAAGATATTTTCAAAAACGCGATAAATTGCATTTCTCTATGTTCACAAAACAATGACTGTAGCAAATTTGTCACTTAAAACAAGCAAGACAAGAATCTAATGTGAACATTTACCATCCGCTTCACAAATGAACTTTGATAGCACTGTCACTTTCCATTCGCAAGAATGTAACTAAAGCTAATCAACTTATCACATTTCATTATGTCCTCACAGTGAAAATACTAATTATCTTTAATAATAGATTGCTGGCATCAACTCTGTTAAGCCTAGGACGATTACTACAGCACTTTACATCCACCATTTTTGTGAGAATCTATGGATTCATAAAAATGTCAATAACTATGACTATACCGGTACCGTAAAGCTCCAAATTGTGGCCTGGTACATATAGTCGTGAGCGTTTCCGGAGTCAGCCATCGCCGCCTGAGTGAGTTTTTGGAGGGAAACAACGTTTCCGCCATTTTCGCTTACAACAACCAATATACACATTTCATTATTCATTTCATTCATTATTAGTTTAGTTTATTAACTATTGTATAAAACCGAATAAAGTTTCATTGTGATATTTTATTACACTTATCTTGTATTTATTTTACCCCTAAACATTGTTAGTAATTATTGCAGAGACTAAGTCTGGTTACAGCATCTCAACAGTAGGCGCATTCAATAACTTTTCGTGTAAATTTTCGTCTCGCACGAATTTTTACACAAAAAGCCTCGTTTCTGAATGTAATCGTTTATTTAGCAAATAAACGATTGTTTAACCACATTGTTTAACCAACTGCCAAACTTGACTTGGGATTCCAGATCAAGATCTACCGTAGGTCGGAATTCCCGCTACATGTCGCATACGGGTATTTCGTTTCGTAATTTTTCTTTCCTTGCATTTTTATTTTGTTTCAAGCCCTAATTATAACTATGGTGATGATTATTATCATCATTCACCATAAAAAAATAATAACAGCTGCAAAATTGTACTTACATCTCCAATCGTCGCGACCAATCTAACGGAGATCCAAGATGGCGGCCAAAATGTGCAATTTGAACGAGAAAACTCGTTACACGGAGATTTAAACAACCTAAAACAGTCGTTTATTTTCAGCTCGTTTAAACCCATTTAAACGAGCTTTTAAACGAGAATCTCGTTTAAAAGTTCGTGCAAACGGGTTTAAACGATCGTTTTGGAGTTATTGAATGCGCCTAGTGTTTTTAACATAAATCACTGCCTCAAATAATCGCCGAAGCGTTTATTAATTTTTCCGAACCAACTCCCCCTGGCGCCTATTTGAAGCCAGTCGCTTAATCGGGCTAATTCCCTCAATCGCTGCTGACCCACCAGCGGTTAAACGGACCCCGGCGACTATTAGAACCCGAAAGTACGGTAACCAATCATCTTTTAGTTTTATTGATCAGTCAACTTTTAGTTTTATTGTTCAATCTACTTTTAGTTTTATTGACAATTATCTTTTAGTTCTATTAGCCAATCAACTTTTAGTTCTATTAGCCAATCAACTTTCAGTTCTATTAGCCAATCAACTTTTAGTTCTATTAGCCAATCATCCTTTAGTTACATTCCATAGCTAACAGCACAGTAGAACATGCTTTCAAGAGGGCGGCCCTTATTATTTAACTATCTGGAGAGCCCAGCATTCCTAGAATTCCAATGGCTCCTTAGCTAATGGCCCCTGTGACTATAACTTTTCTCTATCAAAAAAACTTCTTAAATGTGCACAAAATTGTGTGGCATTTATGTGTACTGTTATAAAAAAAACTCTCCTATAGTCAGAGACCAGAATCTAAATGCCTAACTTAAACCGGTTCCTTTACTGTATCTATTTGAATCAATTGAAATGTTTATTTGACATGTGGAGCTGCATTTGATCATTGTGAACACTGAGCGTGCTTCAGCCACTCCACAGGTCAGATGTACTACCACTTGTGTTTCTTAAGACTCCAACAAAAAATCCAGAACTCCAACTCCCGGATTGGATTCCTTAGAATCCAGCAGTTCGTTTTTCTCTGGCTTGTTAGTGTGAGTAACAAGCTATACGGTCTTTCCAAGTGCCCATAGATTATAACAGATTATACAGGGTGTCCTAAAAGTCTGGTTCCCTCCAAATATTTCCTGAGCAATTGCATCTAGGTCAACTTTGATGAAGCGATCATATAGGAACTTGGGTGAGAGCAATCCAATGATGTCATCAAATTTGACCTTGAAGGTCATTTTCAAGGTCATTTATTTGCTAACTTCTAAACCAATCAGCTTAGAGCAAAAAAGTCAATTACAAAGTTGTAGAGCACCATCAAATTAGTACTATCCAATTTATTTTAGTCATTTTAAGTCAAATGTTTTCTTTTTAAAAAGGAGGCAAATCAGAAAAAAAATCCACAAAGTGAAATTTTTTATTCTTGTGATAAACTAATTATTGAGGCATTAAAAAAAGGCAATGGTTTTTCTTGTTTACTTGCATAATAATGCACATTTGAATACCTTTATTTAAGTAATTCAGTATTCTTCTAATAGAAATTTAAGTTTTGTCACAATGGCTGACTTTATTTCAGCTGATTTGTCTCCTTTTTAAAAAGAAAAGATTTAACTTAAGATGACAAAGATAAATTGGATAGTACTAATTTGATGGTGCTCTACAACTTTGTAATTGACTTTTTTGCTCTAACCTGATTGGTTTAGAAGTTAGCAAGTGAATGACCTTGAAAATCACCTTCAAGGTCAAATTTGATAACGTCATTGGATTGCTTTCACCCAACTTCCTATACGATCGCTTCATCAAAGTTGGCCTAGATGCAATTTCTCAGGAAATATTTGGAGGGAACCAGACTTTTAGGACACCCTGTATATAGAATGCAGATGAATTGCATCTACAGTTTGTGTTTTGATGCTAAATTTAAAAATTGATTAATGAGATTAATGGGCACTAAAATTTAACAAAAACAAAACAAATAGTTTTTCTACCAAAGGCCTTGTACTATTTATGGGTAGTCCCCCAAGACATGGTGTACACAGAAGCTTAGCCGTATGAGTCAGAACTAAAATTCAAACACTAAATGCCATCCTTTGAATATGAAAAAATATAAGTCTAAAATTGTTTCTTGCACAAGCGAATTATAGGTACGTTCAATTTGTGAAAGGAAAGTACCTAGAATCTTCCCTTTCATTACTTTCAACACCGGAAGTGACGTCAAAAACGTCATAATTTTCGAAAGGAAAGTAGCCAAAGTTTCTTTGGCGAAAGGTAGCAATCCGGTTACTTTTCTTCCTTTCGCTTTTCCTTTGCAATTCATGCGCATCATGTCATTTGCCAGCCAAACCAACCATCACTTAAAAGTTTATAACTTGTTGTAATGGTAAAACATTCGTTTTACGTTCATTTTACCGAAAAACCGTTGATTTTACCGAAAAACCGTTGTTTTTACCGAAAAATCGTTTGTTTTTACCGAAAAACCGTTTGTTTTTACCGAAAAACCGTTTGTTTTTACCGAAAAAACGTTTGTTTTTACCGAAAAAACGTTTGTTTTTACCAAAAAAACGTTTGTTTTTACCAAAAAATGTTCGTTTTTACCAAAACAAACGTTCGATTTACAAAAAAATGTTTGTTTTTACCGAAAAAAAACCTTCGTTTTAATCAAAAAAACGTTTGTTAGTTACAAAAAACCAGATTAAAATCGAATTACAGCATGTTAAAACTAGAATTTGCGCATGTGCAAACAAATAGAAAGTAACAACAATTAAGTGCATTCATTCTAAAAGTACCTTTTCTTCCTTTGAGAAAGTAAGAAAAAGAAGGATTTTTCTTTCCTTTCGCAAATTGAACACACCTACTGTATCTCTTCGATTCTAAGATTTACTTTTTCCCCCCATATAAACATCTCCAAAAACAAAATGCATCTCAGAATCGAAGAAATACGGTAGTGCCATTATCTGTTATTATTATGTACAGGATGAGCCAGAGAAACCTGACCCTTTTGAAAATGTAATTACTCTGTAACTAATTCAATTTTTCATTTGAAACTAAAACCATTACACAGAGTTTGAAATGCCATTTTTATATCTGGAAAATTATATCACTTGGATGCTTTACTTGTGAGCCAGAGAGACCTAAAGATTTTTATACACTTATTTCTTAGCCACCATTTTGACTAGAGTAGTCATTATAGGAGAAAGCAATACCTTAGCCAATGCTATTTCAGTGGTCTTGGGAGCAACGGACGATGCCTCATCGCGGAGTAATTACATTTTCAAAATCATCAGGTCTCTCTGGCTCACCCTGTATGTATTTGTTGCATTTGCGTGCGCAGACATCAAAATACTCATGAGCAAAGATTACAGTTTGTAAATTTCAGTTTCTGAGAAAACCAAATACAAAACAAGCAAGTTAAATCAGCCAAACTGAATTCTGCCTCGATGCACAGATATTCTCCAGACAGAGCAAAAAAAACAATAGAAGGAAGAATAAAAAAACAAGTCGAATTGGCATAACTCCTTGCTTGCATTGAAGCATGGAGATACGCCAAATAAGGCGGAAAAAAATAAAGAGAAACGCGGCACGTTGAACTGGCAGAATGCCACTTGAGGATCATAACTTTAAAAATTACATTTTCCAACTTAATCCGAACGCTACGTTTAGTATGTGTTTGCTTTCATACTTATTCCAATTCGAAGCAAATCCGTTTCGAACTTCGACATTTCGAATTCTGTAGCTTCCACCTCGACACAGACAAAAAAGTTAAAATCCAAATAAAACTTTAAACAAAAACCATCTTGCAAACTTAAGAGGACACTTTTGAAAGTAAAAACTGTTTCTCTGACCTTTTCTAACATTTTCCCCCAACCTACAAATTTATAAATTTTTTTTAAAAAAAAAAAGCCGAACCAAAATTACATTAAAAACCAGCAAACTTAATTGCCCGCTTGAACGCCAGATGTCATTAATTGGCATATGCGCCATCCTGTGTCAACGAATAGCGCTTTTTCTCATTAATTAGCTGAAAAGCACCATTTTGACCAAAAGCAACTTAATTTTCCCAACTTAATTTTCCCAATTTAATTTCCTATATTCCTGGCACAAAAAGAGACTGCGAGGAAAGTAATGGGGTCCCCGGCTCTTCAAATGTATTAAAAACATAGTTATATCGATTGTACTCCGCGACACAGTGCACTAAACACTATTAGTAATGTCTAAGCAAATGAGAAAACAATTTTATGACACTCTACAAGACATCCTTTAAGCATTTTTACATTCCAGATTGTTCACAAACACAACAACAACTGCATTTGATGTGTCAAAACATAAACAACAATATCTTTCCACAGCCCTCATTCCAAAGCAAAAGTCTGCCCAGGGTGCTGGATAATGTAAAGCGCAGCTTAATTTGACGCCTTGTGTGAGCCCTGCCTGCATTTGCACAGAGGAAGCCAGTTAGAGGTGAATGGCAGTCGTTCTTGTCATAGAAACAGTACCTTAAATCAGACAGGGATAGCAGTAACTGGAATTCCCAATAGGTCACCCATTCGAGTGCTGACCGGACGCAATGCTGTTTAACTTCTGTTGAGAAAAAGTGATCGGCAAACCAATTACTACCGATACAGAAATGGGAGGCTAGGAACAGCTCACCATGCCGGTCGCCTGTGCCTATCAGAACACAGACGTTAAGCAGAATTGGGTCTGGTCAGTAGTTGGTTGGGTGACCGGTGGGAATTTTCGTTGTTTTTTCATCCCTGTCGCTGACAAAAAAAACTTTCCTTCAGTTTAGCTGTTTTAAGTTTATCTACCAGGTGGCATAAAAATCTATTGAGATTCAATGACATCAATCTTGACCCGGTTTCTTGTTTTGCCCTAACGGCCGTATTAAAAGATAGACCGGGCAAATAATGATAGATAAACTCAAATCAGCTAAACTGAAGGGAAGTTTTTTTGTCCACGACTGAACTGTTTCTCCGGCAACAACGTCTGCCATCCATCTCCGACTGGGTTGCGTGTGGTTTTCCCAGTTCTCGGTGCAAATGCAAGGTTAGGTCTTCAAGAAAGTCGTCTCGCCGATCTCCATTTGCATGGCGTAATATCTCTTACAGGCATCCATCCAAATTGCGTGATGTGAATCACCTTGCACATTTTTCGTGAACAAAACTTCTTCGATGTACTTTAAATATAATATTCGCCATAATTATTAAGAAAAGTGCATGGCACAAATTCTCAAAAAGGCATAACTTATGTTAATTTCTGCGATAAATTTCAACTACTTTTTCCTTCACAATATTTATGCAACATTTTCCCCTTTTAATTGCATGAATTTACATAAAAAAAAATTATGAACTTTATAATCACCCAATTTTTCAGCCATATAAGAGTTGACACTTCACTTATTACAATGGCATTGCTCTTTCTTTCTTCATATCTTTTTTTGTTTTGTTTTTAATAATACTAAACAAACAAAAAACAAAAAACAAATTCTTGTAAACACAACAACCTTTGTGTGTAAGGAGGTCACTATCACTTTAAAGCAGGAAACAGAAAAAAAGGTTCCACAAAAATTATACACTACTAAAAAAAAGGAATTTGACTAAAAACCCAATTCAGTTCCACAGGGTTACTCAAGAGGGCAGATGAAGAAACTCAAGGTGAATAAACTAAATGGACATGGGGTGTGAGGTGACAAGAAAAACTCAAATATCAACAGAACTGTTAACATTTTGGCACTGCTTCCTCAGCACAAAAATCTTTAATCCCAGATCAATAACTCTTGATGGATCCCATGGGAGCCCTAACATTTTTTTTACCCTCCTCCTCTCAAATTTTATTGGCTTCTAAAAATAATTGTAACAATGACCAAAAACCCCTACAAAAATGCCATTTTCTCATTTTTATTAAGACGCTACACAATGCATCATCTTCACTCAAGTGATAAAGCTTTTCTTTCCTTTTATTGTCATGATAATAATGACAGTGACAAGTTAATTCATCACATCATAAACAATTGTGTTAGTTCTGACTCTAATCATTTTTTAAAAGACTGTTATTATCAACTCAAATGTCAGTGAAAAGGTTATCATAACATCAAGCTCCATAACATTAAATGCATGTAATGTATTAATAACAATCTGCATGATGATTGGACATCAGTGGTAGAAGCAAATTGACAAATCAAAATGCAAATTCATTGATAATTTGTTGTTAACAGCTGGTTTAGCTCAGATTAAAAGATAAAATTTTGTCAAATTACATTTAGCACTAGCTTAACCTGGCTTCTTAGAAAAATCAGTTGTACGCCAACAAACAAACATCGCAATTATATTTCAGTAGCTGCATTCTAAAATTAAATAACAATTTTAGTTTAAGTGTATTTTAAGTTTAACATGGGTTTCAACAGGAAATGATGTCATTTTTGGTTTAAAATTGAAGTAAAACACAAAATATTTTAGTTTTTGATTATATTGAGTTTTGCAAGAATGCATTTTTAATACATTTTGTGCACTATTGGTCAGCAAATAATAATTCATTTTGTAAAATGTATTACGAAATGTATTCCCAATATTATTATTATTTGTCAAATATAAATGCATTTTTAAACACATATTTTAATTATATTATAAAATGCAATGCATTATATAATGCACAAACAATAAAATTAATTCCATAAATTGGAATGCACTAAGTGATACATATTGAAAAACACAATTTTTGAACCGTATGGGTAACCATGAGTATGTTAAGTTTCCAAATTACCCACGTTCAATCACTTGTCGACTTAACGGATTAGACTTGACATATTTTACAACAATTTTCTTGTAATCTGCATTGGTCTGCTTAACTTTAAGCGACGGCATGTGTATATCTGATTTTACTTAATCATTCAGCTTAAGTGAAAGTAAAGCCGTCTTTGCATATGCATTATACTGAACAAGGGTCTGATTTAATTTAGGGCACCGTTTCTACAGTTGGAACATGTTCCACCCATCTCAACTGGGTTTTCTCTAGCTCCTTTATAATCTACAGTGCAATTGTAGAGTTTTTAGCAATTTTGTATGGACTAAATTGTCCTGTGGATTAATATTTTCAGCTTAAACAGTAGCTGCATTCGAAAAGTCTTTAAGTGTGGTTTGTCTGCTTTAAACCAGTCTAAATAGACATTTTAGACATCCATTTGAACAACAGAAGTTGTTTAAAAGGCTGTTCAACTACAAAAAAAATCAGATTCTCGACAAACCGATTCCCATACTGATTACTAATTTTCGTTCATATACATCAAGAACACTTTGAAATGGCATTAAGTTGTTATTTAACACCTGATTTCACTCGAATATATTTTTTTATTTTGCATATTTCAATTTTTATTTTTTGCATATATTGGAATTTTTGGTGCATATTATATGCGCATATAACAAAATTTATTTTGCATATATATATCCGGGGTCTATAATCCACGTGTGTGGTGAATTCTTTGGATTTCGATCCGATTACAACCCGTTTTTTTCTGGTGGCCATTTTGAAATCGAATAGGTCGGCAGTGGAAGTCAAAACTGCGCATGCTCAAGATTTAACTCGTTCAAAGTTAAAAACCGATTCTATAATGAAGTTTTTGTAATCGGATTTTGGTAATTTGGAATTGAACAAACCTAATGTTAAATTTACTTTAAAATTTGGAGTTTAAAACAGTCAGTGTAACTTTGTTTAAATTTTTTTTTGTCTAAATGACTTTTCTAATGCAGCCAGTCTCATACAAAATGGATGGTTCCTTGTTTATATCAACGTTTCCATACACAATCATAATTTATTTTAATAAAAGATCCCAATCCAGATTTTTCCTAGATATATTCAAACTTCAGGATCCACAAACATCAATTTATTTTGTTTATGTGAATATTTTATACCAAGAACATTGTAAAATAAACATTATTAGTAAATAGCAAAACTTTTGCATAAACAAATTCGAAATAAACTTTTTTATGGCTAGGATTTGAAATTTAGATGCACAAAGATTTTGTAGAAAAAATAAAATAAAGAATAAAAAAAAATAACAGAAGTCTCAATTTGCTTCAAATATTACGCCAAAAAAGAAAATCACTTAAACGTGAATGTCACTAATTGAAATCAATTTCAACTTTAAATGTCCAATTACTCAGAATAATCAGACATTTGAGCTATTCCAAAGATAACTTTTTTTGGACTCAAAGCCATATGGAAATCAAAATGATCGACGTTACAGATTATCAAATCTGAATCTACAAAATAATTTAAAAAAAAAAAAAAAAAAGTGAGAAATCAGATTAAAAAATCAAACAATTTTCCTTCAAAATAATTGTTTCACTCCACTTGGCATACCATTATAAAAAGTGCATTTCCCTAAAAAAAATGGAGCTGTGAGTCTGTAGCGTACGTGTATGTTCAGGATCGTCTTTACACTTTTTAGCGCCCTGGGCTAATAAAACTCAGGCGCCCCTTGCCCAGCACTTTTCTGTGCCCGGCACCCTTCTGTGCCCATCCAGCCCCTGTGCCCGGCGCCCCTAGGCTGCAGCCCAGTTAGCCCAATGGTAAAGGTGGGCCTGTGTATGTTAGAAAACACCTAAAGACTCATTTATTACAGATCAAACAAGATGGCAAACAATGGAGGTTTACGGGAGCCGATCCGTAAACCCCGTAAACCCCTTACGATAGGGAAGTGGACCGCAGGCGGGGGTCAAAGTCCGATGCCCGAGTCACAGGAGCAAATGCAAATGCAAGGGATTTTTATATGCTATTAAGTAATCTTCAGAAGGAAAAATAACTCGTGTCTTAATTATGAATCACTTTGCAACGACCCTCTTTTGCCTCAATTTTCGATTTTAAAGTGAAACCGAGTCAAACACACTCACCTGCAACCTTAATTACCCTGCCAATATACAAAGATTGGATTTCATTCACTAAGCCCGATCACAAGCTCAACACAGGTGGCGTGAACAAGTCAGCCTACGGTGTTTCTATTACCCAGAGTAAATTAAAACCATAGTTTTTTTCAGTAATTGCGTATTTCTGCAGAACCAATGATTAAAGATGCAGCAAATAACAAATAATATACGGAGTACATGTTTTTATAAAAATACAACAAAAACATTTTCACGGTTTGCTAACCTTACACACACACACTGGTTATTCTACTGATATCGGATGTTTATCTAATATTAAATTCTCTGAATACTGAACATCGAACCTTTTCCAAACGCCGAATATTAAAATCACCGAATATTAAAATCAGTAGCTGCATTCAAAAAATAAAATATTTTGTGTTTTACTTCAATTTTAAACCAAAAATGACATCATTTCCTGTTTTAAACTTAAAATACACTTAAACTAAAATTGTTATTTTAATTTTTGAATGCAGCTACTGAATATTAAAATCACCGAATATTAAAATCACCGAATACCGAATAGTTACCGAATATGAAATTCACCGAATAGCAAATATGAAAATCAGCAAATACCGAATATTAAAATCGTAAAGTAATCTAATTCTATCACAACTGCTAACAGAATTAGATCTGAGCATGCGCCTTTGAAAGCTAGGATTTTGACATGTCAAGCTAACTGATTCCCATAATGCACCACACTATAAAATGTGATTTTCTGTTAACATCTATTTTGTTTGCTCGCTATATGGAATTATATAAAATGCTATTAAATCCAATATTCAAACTGCTATACATCTACAACAATGACAGCTGCAGCCCCCTTTTGAGATATATATATCAATAATTCATCTGCCATTCCCATATATTTTTATCTATTTTTAATCTCCCATTTTTCTACCATTGTTGTTATTAGGGTACAATTACCACAGGAAAAAAGGTGCACTTCTTATTGAATAAAGTTGCAGTGATTGTAAATCAATGTTTACTATTGTTGTAATAACAAGCTTGATAATTACATATGGATTTCTGTCTAAGGTGCAATTTGACAATACCAAAAATAACATTTTCTTTTTCTAAGAAAAATATTTTCTGGGAATTAGAAAAATTCAAAATAAACAAATAAACAAATAATAAATACTAAATGTTATTTGAGCCCCGATTTGATTAGCACTGAACGTGACATTTGAGGGTACAATAAAATATGAAACCACGAGGATGAAATTTCAAACCAGCATGTTTGTTTCAAAAGTTTTCCTGCGCTCGAAATTATCATCAAAACGAAGGGAGCAAACGTCACATTGAAATTGTATCAGTTTTTTCTCCCCTTTCTTGCTCGGTTTTGGGTGTTTTGGGTGAGTTAATTGACGAATTTAACGATTTGGTGTATTAAAGTTGAAGTGGAAATAAGTTTAAAGAGTGATGCGTAATTTGTTTTCTATTGGGGGAGTGTAAACAGCAAACTGCGAGTCAAAATAAATATTTGTTTGCGAGAAGAAACAAACTTCAACCTACCATGTTGGATGCCTTGTCCTAGAGTGGTAGTCTCGAACCCAGATAGAGATTGGGTGAGTTCAACATGGAATGGCGGGGTTCGCTATTGGGAAACCGGTTCCTCGAATCGATTCGAGCAGGGTGGAAAGAGGTTGGGAAAAAGGACATTTTCTCCCACTTTCACTTGGTTTTTTTTTTCTTCTTTTTTTTCAAATCTTAAATTAATGTGAAATTAAAAAATAAATTTGAATTTGGCCCCTAGTGACGAAATCGGAAATTAGATGCTGCTCGTGTTTACTATCATCGCAATGAACTTATATTCATTTTTTCAATTAGTTGATTGTTTTTAATTTTTTAAATAAATCAGTTTAAAAATTGTTTTAATTTTTTTGATTTGAATTCTTCTTTTTTTTTTTTGGTTTTTATTAATTTTTTTTTTGTATTAAAATTCCAGGGAGGAAAAAATATAAATAAAATTTGACCATTATTGTCAGTTGTTTTACTTCAACTCTGAGAAAAATAAATAAATAAAATCGCACAAAGAAGAATAATCTCACAGATAAAAGAGAGGGGAAATAAATACTAAGCTCACATTTTCACTTATCTTTACATTTCACCCATTAAAAAAACCCTAAAGGATTACCGTAAAGAATTAAACGGTTATTTATTATGATTTGTATACAGGGATTCTCGACATTGCTTAATTTTGAACCACTTAATATAATCCTGAAAAAGGATGAAAGTTTTTATTCATATGGTTTTTATCCGTGTTTCTATTAACTACAAAAACAAAAGAAAAATAAAAATTATAAATAAAATGCCTAATTATTCAAGCGTATGAGATTATTTCGTTTTTGTGTAGTTTTAGAGTTCAGCTCTAGTAAACACAAGTACAAGTAACTTACAAAATGCATTTTTTCCCATAAAAATGCATGTTTTTGTCAAAAAATGCATGTTTTGTCAAAAAATGCATGTTTTGTCAAAAAATGCATGTTTTGTCAAAAAATGCAAGTTTATGTCCAAAAAATGCATGTTTTTGACAAAAAATGCATGTTTTTGACAAAAAATGCATGTTTTTGACAAAAAATGCATGTTTTTGACAAAAAATGCATGTTTTTGACAAAAAATGCATGTTTTTGACAAAAAATGCATGTTTTTGACAAAAAATGCATGTTTTTGTCAAGAAAAGCATGTTTTGAATCAAAACTTGCATATCTTTTGTAAAAAAAAAATGCATGTTTTTGAAAAAAAAATGCATGTTTTTCTACGTAAAACTATTTTTTTTTTTGTCTGAAAATGTGTTTTTTTCCCATGAATATGCATTATCTCACCGGAAAATGCATTATTCTGTGTGAAAATGCAATTTTATCAGCTCAAAATGAATTTAATTCACCGGTAAACGTATTTTTTGTCTGCTATGCATTTTTTTCCCTTGAAAAAGCTGTGCAGATATAATTTCTAAATATTCACGGCAGAGGCGGATTTCAAATCTAGGAGGCCCTCTCACAACCTTTTTTTAGGCCCCTAATTAATAAAAAATAAAATGAAATAAATAAAAATTTCTTTGCCAATTTTTCTTTACAAAATTCAAATTTTGACATTAAGGGGCCCGAAACCCTCACGGGGCCCCTTTCCATCAAAAACTAAAAAAAACCTACAAATCCCCACCCGATTCATGAACCCCTCTGTCATAAAATTACCCCTAATATAATTTATCCCTAAAACAGATTAAAAACCCTTGCCACGACTACTTATAAACAATATCAATCAAATTTAACCACATTCATGTTCGTAACACACAAAAAAGCAAAGATAAAAATGAATTATTTGATCACAAGTCAGATGCAAACATCTGTTCAATTTATCAAAACCCATTTCTACATATCTTTTATTTATTTCCCATACAATGTGTGCCCAAAAATGGACGTTTTCTCGTCAGATAAAAATGCTTTTCATTGTCGAATTAGTCTCAGGTAATTTTAATCAAGCATATCACACACTCGCACAATTCATCATACAATAACTCGACGAGTTTTCACATTAAGATAAAAGCAGAGCACTTGCAAGATTGGAGCTTTTCAACTCCCTATCAGTTGCTTAAAACAGTGCATCTGGGTGCCATTCAACGAGAAATTTTCTTGCTCAAAAGAAAAAGATTAAGATTCGAGCAAAACTTCACGCACACTTTCCCCACTGGGCTTAAACCGATTTTTTTTTCTTTTAGATTTTTTTCTACGATATGAAATGCGAGATAGATTTGTAAAAGAAAAAGTGTAGAAATTATTTCCTTAATTAAAAACTTTTTGTTTATTTGCGTCGTAAATTTTTAAATCGGTGGGAAAGTTGATTAGGTTACCCGAAGTCAAATATTGGGAGTACGGGAACGGGTTGAGTGAGCGGCCGAACAAGGCGCGTCGTGCGCGGCTGCATCGATGGGTGTTTGCCGTCGAATTTCTTGTATCGCGTTTATTTGAGAAAATCGCGTTTAAATTTTAAAATATTGACATTATTCATTGATAAATTAAAAGATTAAATATTCTTTTGCAATTTGGAAGTCTATTTCACGCAGATTATGTATAAAATAAGCGGAAAAGAATGAAAGCTGGATTTTGTTTTTATGTTTAGAAAAAAAATACATGTCTGAAGCTCATTGAGGTTTGGTTGCTAAGCAACTTATGTTTGAGTATGATACTAGCATGCAAAATTGTTAGGAGATTTTTATGTTAAATTCAGTTAACTTTTATATATATTTTTTTTTTATTTTTTTTTTTTAGAAAAAATAAAATTTCCTTACCATCAATTTTGGAGAAAGCTTTTATTTTGATGTTTGAATAGCGTGATCCATCTTGATTTGAATCTTTTATTTTATTTTATTCTTTTTTTTTAAATACAAAAATTGATGAAAAATTTACATCATCTTTCGGCAAATTTCAGATTTCAATTATGAAAAATAAAAATTTGGAGTAGAAAAAAAGAAAAACAATTTTTCAAGTATTTTTTTTTTTTGTATTTTATCTAAAGATGGATTTCCAATAAATCCATTAAACTAGAGTGCCAAGATAAATTTTCCAAAATGGAGTCCCACTCAGCAAACTCCCATCTAACAAATTTGTCGATTTCTCTCTTTAAAGTCCACTTTTGTCTATTTTTACAACCAGAGGCAGTTATTGGGTGAAATGGATGATAGATTTCGGATTATTAAGTTTGAGTTATAATCCATTTACAACGATTGATAACAAATGTGAGGTTTAAATCATTTTATAAATTCTGTCAATTTACTTTTTTAACCGCAAATCACGCTGCGTTTATTTTTATTATTTATGATTTCAATCAAATTTTATTTTTATTCTCTAAGTTTATTTTACATATCGTAAACGTCAACTGTAAAAGCTATATTTTTTTAACTTCGGAAATTGATAGTCTACCGCTTTATCCTATTGTTGAACTATTTTAACCCATTGTTGTACTGTTTTACCCCATTGTTGTACTGTTTTAACCCATTGTTGAACTGTTTTATCCCATTGTGGTACTGTTTTATCTCATTGTTGTACTGTTTTATCCATTGTTGTACTGTTTTATCCCATTGTTGAACTATTTTAACCCATTGTTGTACTGTTTTACCCCATTGTTGTACTGTTTTAACCCATTGTTGAACTGTTTTATCCCATTGTTGTACTGTTTTATCCCATTGTTGTACTGTTTTATTCATTGTTGTACTGTTTTATCCCATTGTTGAACTATTTTAACCCATTGTTGTACTGTTTTACCCCATTGTTGTACTGTTTTAACCCATTGTTGAACTGTTTTATCCTATTGTTGTACTGTTTTATCCCATTGTTGTACTGTTTTATCCATTGTTGTACTGTTTTATCCCATTATTGTACTGTTTAATCCAATTGTTGTACTGTTTTATCCCATTGTTGTACTGTTTTACCCCATTGTTGTACTGTTTTACCCCATTGTTGTACTGTTTTAACCCATTGTTGTACTGTTTTATCCCATTGTTGTACTGTTTTATCCCATTGTTGTACTGTTTTAACCCATTGTTGTACTGTTTTAACCCATTGTTGTACTAGCTGCATTCAAAAAGTATACAACAACTCGTTTCTATAACATGGGAATGACAAGTCACATGTATCAACACGAAACGACAAAAACGAGGCGTTTTAGACTTTTTGAATGCATTGTTAAGTGTTTATCACGTTCTTGTCGTGTTGTATCACGTTATTGTCGTGTTATATCACGTTATTGTCGTGTTATATCACGTTATTGTCTTGTTATATCACGTTATTGTCGTGTTATATCGCGTATTCACGTTATTGTATCGTGTTATGTCACGTTATTGTTGTGTAACATCATATTATGTCACTTTTCTACCATATTTCACGCTTTAGAACACTAATCTAACATGAATAATTAGTTTATTTAATGGCTTGTCTTGGTGGCCACTTTAATTTGAAGCTCCAATCACAAAACGTCCATTTTTACTTTTATTCATTGATTACTGCAAACTGACGAAACCCAAGCAGAGCAATCAGAACTTATTTTTACAATCTCTCGATGTCTCAACGCCCAATACAGCTAACGTCACTCGTGGTTTCAAGATTTCTCCAGCAACTAAACCACAGACTTTGCAATACTCCTGTGTATATCCTTCGCCAACTTTTATTGGTTTTGTAACAAAACTGATGGAATGAAATACCTACTATTAAAACCAGAACACATGAAACCAAATTCTACACGTTTTAATGGCAAAAAAAAAAAACCCTAATCCTATCCCTGCATTTATAATAACAATAATATCGGGCTCAATTATTGATGTGGAACTCCAGTTGATATTTTATTCACGCATTTCTAAACCGTGCAAAAATAGTGGAATATATTTTATTCATAAAATAAAAAGCCAGCAAAGAGAGAAGAAAAAAACTGTTTAAATGTGTAACCAACACATCAACACGGAGATATCAGAAAACAATAAATTATGCAAAATAAAGGTGGATATTTAGAATCGATCGATACGCAACTGATCCACAAACACACACAAAGCTTCCACTTGAAACCCCTGTTTAGAGATCCCGCTGTAAACTGGACGTGCAACGACCAAGAAAAGCGAATGAATGCAAACGGCACACAGTCTGCGTATATCTGGGCCCCTGTCGGGCCCCTCCGTGTATTTTCCACGTAAATTAACGGGTTAATGAACGTAATTACAGAAAATGTAATAGGAATTGTTGCTTTTGTTGCGATTTGTGCAGAAAAAGGCAAATGGAGCAATTAAATAAGAATGTAAAATGAATAAAGGAAAGCGGAGAAGGAAGCAGTCGGTAAACGAAAAAAGCAATGATCTCTCGTACGCGCACGATAATTGGAGGAACAAATTAGCAGAAATCTGCTGGTTGTTGGCTTTGATATGCTGATTACATTGTCATCACTTCCGGCCAAAACAGGAAGTCGACTTGGTTTATCTTGGTGATGAAAAATCTGGCAGGTGTTGATAAAATCGGAAGAGAGAGATTTGCAGGTGAAAAAAGCTCTTAATATTTTATGATTAATTTGATGAGTGATTGTGCAAACAAGAAGACGCATAATATTTGCAGTGACACTCCACTAGAAAAGTATTTGCTACATCTCGCCAGCTATATGCAGTGGTGCATACTGGTGGTAAAATAATGCAGGGTCTTTGAGAGCAGAGATGCGGCCCGGGCCTAACGTTTATTATTTCAATTGCAGCCTAGTCTAAAGGCTCGTTTACAGTGCTGCAAAGTGACTAGCAAAATTTAATTATTGCACGAAGTTTCTGTTCGCAATGCTTCATTGCGAACAACATTACAGTTTGTCGCAGATACATTTCCCTTATAAAAACCCACATTAAGCCTATAAGTATAGTGGAAAACTTACAATATGGTATAACTTTCCCAGAGCTTACGCTATAACTGAAAATAGGGTAGCCAATCCGGTAGTTTCCACTATTTACGTCACTGACATCTTTCGTCGCCATTTTGAATTCTCCGCGCAGAGCACATGTTACGGTCTATCTAATTGATTTCGCTTTTAATTCATTTAAATTCACGATAATAAAGTTGAAGCATCGTATTGAAACAGTTAAAAACAGGAATTCTCTCTTTTTACGCTAACGGAATAATACTAGTTTCGGTAATGACGTGACATAAGGTTAACTCTAATTTTATAACTGTAACATAAAACTTCAACCGTAATCCAAACTCTAAACACTTTTACCTTACGCTAAATTTAGTGTAAGAAATGTCATAATTGTAAGGGAAAAGTATCTGCCGCAAACGGTGTATTTGGCAGCATTATAAGCTAGCGTTAAGAAAGTTAACGGTACGCTAGTATCCGCTTCCAGCTTTTTGTTTCTAACTCGAGAACCCCTGGGCTTTGGGGGCCCATTTGTTCTGGGTGTGTGTAACCAGCTCTCAGATAAGTTATGACAGTTGTACAACTTGTCAATAGGTGGCTGCAAGTGTATGTACTACACTCTTGGTACCATGAATCAAACTAGGATAATTGCTTGCAATCTCATTTTGCTAAAGTTGTTAAAATTACGAGCTATCTAATTATCTTGAATGTTGCAGGAGCAGATTGATGCATGTCATGCTACTGTAACATGATTATGTCATCATGTCACATTCAAATATAATTTGCCCGCTACCTTTAACTGAGTTTTCTCTGGTTTGTCCAATTTTTACTGCAAATGCATTCTGGCACCAGCAAAAAACGTCCCAAAAGACGTTCCATACCCTGGACAGACGAAAGTCGTTGTAATAGAGAAAATTCAAATTAAACTTTTCGTTTTTTCTTTTTTTAATTATTAGTTTTTGTATTAAAAAGCAAATTAAAAGCTCAATTATGATGTGATAATTAATTTTTTTTTAATTTTTTTTTTTGGTTGTAAATTACAGAAGAGAAATTTGAAATGCTTTTAATTTCTCCGTTTAATTAGAATGTGTGTGTCATCAGAAGAAATGAATAAACTCTGCTGAGGTAGCGCCGTAATCGAAAGTGAATTAGTGAATGAATGACGTAATTTGTTTGCAACTTGGAAAAGCAACTATGCATCGCTGAACACCTTCCCTTGGGTTGCTTTTGCCAATGCCTAATTAGTGCAAAAGCAGAGGTCAAAACACTGCAGATAATTGAATTTTTCTTCGCGCAAAAAAATTCAAGATAAATTATTATAGGCCTAGTTTTAAATGACATGCAGATTTCGTAAAAATTAAATAATTGGATGAATTCTTCCGAGTTGACGCTAATTTCAATTACAAAGAATAGCAACAGAATAAAACTAGTTTATCGTGTTTAAATAAATAAATAATGCGAATACGAATCCCGCATTTTGTGTAAAATAAAATCGGATGAACGGCGTGCTTTGTTTTAGGGACAAGTTACGCTCACGTCATAACAGACAGAGACACCTTATGCCGATTTTTTAAAGTTTTTTTTATTGTCTTTTTTAAAAATAAAAATAAAAATAAAGAGTGCTCTACTGGAGCAAATCTAATCCTGGAACCAAACCGAAGAAGCACAACGGCGACTCAAGTGAAGCATTTCAAGTGGAGTGTTAACCGCCAATTTCCCGTCGGCTCAAGACTTATAAGAACAAGATTGAATTAAAGCATTACAGTCGGCTTTGTAACAACATTTACTCAATTCAAGAGACTTAAAACCCACTCAGGGAAATCGTTCGCAGCAGACCAGGTTGCTAAAGTTGTCGTTATTGACAACTTTTTAAAACTTATAGTGGTTGCACGACACGAGATTTTTTCAAAGCTTCTATTTATTTGCTTTTCGGTGTTTCTGACATTTATGTTAAGTATTACCATGCACCTTTAAAAACACTACAGTTAACACCCGGTATCTTGATGCTAAATTCGTACTGCGCATCCCATTCTGCGCAGACGATTTTCTAATTCCAGTTGTTATTTAGCAGTAATATTAGGCCTATGCTAAAATGAAGTAAATAAACAACTCGTCATTAAAAGTAATTTACAGCGTATTACCAAAATATTGTTCTTATATTTTCTCTGTGTGCAATCGCCATGTTAAATGCATGCGCAGAATGTGATGCGCAGTTTGAATTTCGCATCAAGATACCGGGCGCGAACAGTAGGTTGTGTACTGAGGAATTGTGGGTAAGAAGCCAGCATTAACCGAAAGTGTTGTCACTAAGCTTCTCTTTCCCTTCCTGTCAATGCTATGGCTGGCTGAAACAGGGAGCTGACGAGAAGTAAAGTACGTTCTGTCGGCGATGCCTTCTTTTCATTAAGTATGGGCGCCATTTGCAGAGTATTGATATTAGCGTCATTAATTTCCTTGTTTCCAACTCAATCACATATTAGTTTCTACTTCCAAGTTAAATAAAAGCCTTAAAAAAGCAAAAGTTTTTTTGTCTTTGGGTGTACATGGATTGACCACAGAGAGATGTACTAAATATTTATGTTGATCAGACCTGTCATTGCAACCAACACAAATCCACTTTCAACTTCAGCAGACGAGATTGTGTAGAGATCAGGAAATGCCAGATATCTAACAACATCCGCTTAGTTTAGATCTGTAAATTTCACTGTACAAGGACTCTAGAAATTTCTGCCTGGGGATTTTATCTCATCTCTCTATGTGAGTATGAGGATACTGCAAGACACAACCATAAACCATTGACCCAGCCTTAAATATATGAAAAAAAATATCTTGATAGTCCGGGTCCCAAAAACATCTTAAAAAAAGAAAGCCCCTCTGGACAACGAAGCCAACGCATTTATTTTAAACCTGAATTAGATTACGTACAAGTATTCCATCACATCTGCCATTACCACGCAAAACCCACAGGACTTTACATCTGGCAGTCATTCGTTGTTTTAAAGCGACAAGATCTTTTCTGCAGCAAAAATGCAGTCTGGACTTCTGGTCGGATTCACACCGTCAAAAACTAAACACCAAACGAAAGAGCAGAAAAAACTGCACCAGAAACGTCAAATAAACAATACTGCCCACAACAAAAATAACTAATATATATTTAATTGAACAATGTATACATTTTTGTGAAACACTTAGTGACAATCCTTGTCTTGTGGGGCCGGTTTTATTTGGCCAACCCTTTTCAGAAAAAAACATGGAAGGTCTGTTGTAACATTCAAAATAGCATTCGTACCAGAATGCAATCCTACCACTGCGTATTCATATGCATCAATCTTCTCGTGATGTCAATGTACCGCATGTGGTAGCCGTCTACTGACTACTGTAATCACAAACACTACAGGCAAGGCCAGCTCAAAATAGGATCGAGCGATGCAACCACACCGAGCGCCAAGACGAATGGGACGCACTAATGCACCCAAAATTCACCGACGAGAATTGAAAACAATGACCGACGGGGCGCTGATCGACTTTGAGTCGGCCCTGACCACTCTTATCACTACCCAAGTTGGAGTGTTCTTCACTCCAATGCACGTCACTTGTTACTTGTTAATTTGTGACACTGCCTTTCTGCAGCGCCACGGATTTAGCAACTAAATACCGAATTATAAGCCAAATCGAGCGCTACAGATCGGCCGCTTATCGGAACGGTCCGTACGCGTAACAATACGTTACTTTGAATAAACTAGTCAGTCATGTAAATCTCAACTACACCAACGGTCACGTTATTTGCATGGTCCATTACAGTTTCAAATACTTAGTCAAGACAGACTACAATTAACACAATGAACGATTAAACATCGCATCTAGATAGATGAGATCTCAATATCTGCATTACCCATCAATCCTCGCTAAACTTTCTCGGTTGCTTATACTTCTTGATTTTCTACCCATCCATTCATCTAAACAGTCGAGACAGCAATATATCTGTATATAACTGATGAAGCACTGCTATACATCATGAGACAATCCATCAATTCTTATTTTGCATTTATTTTTTTTGCGGTGGAAGTATAAATATATTGTAGCAAAAAGAAAAGAAGGAAAAAAAAGTGAATGGACAGTTTTGTTATTCTCGAGGGCAGTTGCACTCAAGACAAAGCTGATTGCTCAAACCACAATTCCATTACTTTTCATTACTACGGTTTATGTCACAACTCACCTGAACACGTTTTGACCCAGGTAAACATACCATCAGTTCTGTCGACGCCTCCAGCATGAAAAACCACACATCAAACCTAACTGGCTGGACCAAGAAATAATATTTTTTTTTTTCCATTATTTTTTTATTTTTTTATTTTTTCAAATAAAACTTTAAAAAAAATATAAACTTCGCTTTATGAAGAAAAAATAAAAAAATTCTGTCGTTTATTTTTAATTTCGCATAATTCGTTTTATTAATCGATATTTCTCGGATTAGGAGATGTAGATTTACTTCATATTTCATTCATAACGAATGTGGGTTTTGGAGAAAACAAGTTTTCGATGCAAATTTTGATCGGTTTAAAACCGAACAAAAAAAGGTTAAATTACGTTTGATTTACATTTAAATGTATCTCTTCATTATATGCAATTGAATGCATAATTTAGCAAGGACTTGTTGCAAAAGAATATTAACTTCCGAACGGATAAATTCTGCACTCTTAATTTCCTCGAGACGAGTCTTTTCATAACCAAACCATTAAATAAACACTAAAGAAATAAAAATAAACTCAAAATGCACCATCAACGACGAAATTTCATTTTTTTTCCTGCTAAAATTGCAAAATACGCATCGAAATTGTAAAAAAATAAAAAAATTCATTCAATTTCCAACAAAAATACCCATTTTTCAACATTTTTCAACATATAAAACCTCTTTTTAACTAAAATAAACGAAAAATCATTGGCAAACAGAATATACCTTATGATACTAAAGCTAGCAATACCCAGCATTGCTAACTCCGCTCATGTAATGCAGAGAAGCTCAAGAGACAAAAGATAAACAACGTTAGGAAGATAGTGATTAATTCACTTCCAAAACCCTCTTTGTGGATTAATGCCAATATATATTTATCGTATACATTAGATTTATAATTTACCAAACCCAAACTAAATATCTCTTTTCCCTTATTCCATTTTTTATAAAAAATAAAGGAAAATGGCTATACAAAATGGGTATACAAGATGATCGATTAGTAATTGATTTTAATTCAAATCGTTACAAAAATTTCGAAGTTGTTTGAGATAACTTTCACGCCATATTTGCCAAAATTCCCATATCATAGCTCTTCTCTTTTTGTCCAGTTTCAGTAAGTCACGTTACACTCGATCTTCGCTTCAACTAACGACATTGACGCAATACATTCGTCCCATTCATCCACGGGCCCTAAATTGAGCATACGTCACTTTAAAGGTCAAGTTAAAGATGCTTTAAATATATAAATAGTTAATGAAACAGTACTTGTTCTGCGGCTTATATCAATGATGTGCTGAAGGTATTTTGAAAGCAAATCAATCTGTTAATTAATATTAAATTTCTTGATGTCTGCCGCTTTTATGCAATGCGATCCGAAGGCAACGGAGCATTGGTTTAGCATCTGTCCAAAGTAGGAATTAAAATAAATAGAAAGCGCGTTGCAATTAAGGATTAGGGCGGAGAAGAACGTGATTTATTGCAAACGTTACCATTTTATTGATGAGGAACCTTGAACCGATCCATTCAGCACTTTTGCCATGAATTATTCAGGTCGTATAGACAAAGGCATCAAAGAGTTAACACGATTTATCTCAAAAATAAGATAATAAAGGGTTGGAAGAAAAGTCATGTGCGGAAATGAGTGGGATTAAATTAGTGAATAAATAAACATGCAGCAGGTTGAACAGATTATAAATAGGAACATGATACATTAAATATGGGTTAAGTTGGGTTCTAGTTTGTTTATATTTTCGTGTTAGCAGAACAGCGAAATGCATTAAGTTTGTTTTATTTATTTGAAATCTAATGCAATAGGATTTGAAGGGAAAAAACGGAGGATGGCTAAAGAAGCAAGAACTGCAGTGTATAATAAATGAATAAATTATATACATGCATGTAGGTTTGTAAAGTATATTATTTTTCATAGAAATTTAGCAAAAATGAACAAATTTGCTGAAAAATTTTTCAAAATTCTTCAAATTTTGTCTAAATTTATCAAAAAAGAAGATATTTGCTTGAAAATTAATCAAAATTCCTCAAATTTTGTCTAAATTTATCAAAATTCCTCAAATTTTGTCTAAATTTATCAAAATTCCTCAAATTTTGTCTAAATTTATCAAAAAGGAACAAATTTGCTTCAAAATTCATCAAATTTTGTCTAAATTTATCAAAAAAGAAGATATTTGCTGGAAAATTAATCAAAATTCTTCAATTTTTGTCTAAATTTGCCAAAAAGAAACAAATTTGCTGAAAAATTAATCAAAATTCATCAAATTTTGTCTAAATTTATCAAAAAAGAAAATATTTTGTCGAAAATCAATCAAAATTCCTAAAATTTCGACTAAATTTATCAAAAAAGAAGATATTTGATCGAAAATTAATCAAAATTCCTCAAATTTTGTCAAAATATATCTGAAAAATGATCAAATTTGATCTGAATTAATAAAAAAATGCATTAAAAATCTCACAAATTTCGTCGAAATTTTCATCAAAACTTCCAAAAGTTTAAATATCACCATGTAAATGACCAGCACTCTAAACAAAGACGATTGTCATCCGATTCTCCAACCTAAACATTCAACCACACATGGCGCCAACAAACCCAAACACTAACAACAACATCCCTAAACAATAAACATCCACACAACAAACTCCGATCAAAACCCATCACTTATTCTCACCCCAACCACAATAAACCTAAAAAATCCCGCTCGAATGAAACCAGAGAATAAAATAAAGGTAAAAACTCATAACCCTTTCCATAAACCCGATAAAAAGAATTGACCTTAATGGTTCAAGACTCCATTCCCATTCTCGGAAACCCTCTAAGAATAAAAGAGCATCGTTTAATCAAAAATAACTCGTAGCCCACGCGCACCTAAAGTTGAGCGGTCACGTACTGTATCAAATCACAAACTTAAGTCGCTCCTTCGAATTAAAAAAAAAAATAAAAATAATAAAAATAAACCTCAGTCACCTATTATTATTGAAATTTCATCATCTCGTGATGCAGTCTGATGACTGACGAGAAAATGAGCAAAAACGAGGAAGTTTTAGGGGCGGAAAAACGTAATAAAAGAATCAACTATTTAATTAATCCAATTAACGTTTGTAATTTCTTTTTATTTCATTGCCAGCCCCCTTTTTTATTTTTGCCTCCCTCTGGTGTTTGCAATTGTTTGTTTTGTTTCCTACGATTGTTCGTGTATCAGATAGGAACTGCCACCTGTACTATGCGGATCACAATGCACAAATATGTCCGGTATTGATCTGCATGGATTTTTTTAGTCATTTTTTTGTGTTTTTAAAGAAAAAATTTCGAGGTATAAAATGTATTTTTTTATAGTTAACTGATGTGACCTAATTTGCAGATGTTTTTCAGTTGGAAAATTGTATTGTTTGGTATGAAAAGGAGGCCACACGTGTCCTTTAAAGGGATGATTTCTCCGCCCACTCGTTTATTTTAGAGTTTTAGCTGCATTTTTCCACGTTTCTGGGTTGAAAAGGGTTATATAGTTGAGGATATATAGTTATCGAGTCTCGAGTGTCATTGAACAGCTCTTGGAAATAAGTTGTTTACCTCTTGTTCAGTGTTTCCTGTGGTTGTAAGATCTAAATTGCATTCTGTGATTTTTATCCAACTCTTCCCATTCCTGCTGTGACTTGTAATTGAAAACAATCCATAGGGGGCGAGACTGAAGTTGAGTTTCACTATTTCCATTTTGGTTTTCTTTATTTTTCTCAATCAGAAAATTTATGATTTTTTTTATTTTTATTTTATTTATTGTCAAATTTGTTTGCTGTTTTTGTGAGTTTTAGATTTTGTTTTTATTATTTTTTTGGATTTTGGATTTTGTTTTATTATTTTTGCTAATTTTGGATTTTTGGATTTTTGGATTTTTGGATTTTTGGATTTTTGTAAATTTTCAATTTTGTTTTATTATTTTTGTTAATATTCATTTTTGTTTTATTATTTTTGTTAATATTTATTTTTGTTTTATTATTTTTGTTAATTTTCAATTTTGTTTTATTATTTTTGTTAATTTTAAATTTTGTTTTATTATTTTTGTTAATTTTAAATTTTGTTTTATTATTTTTGTGAATTTTCAATTTTGTGAATTTTGGATTTTGTTTTATTATTTTTGTGAATTTTCGATTTTGTTTTAATATTTTTGTCAACTTTTCTTCTATTATTACGCGGGGGAGAGGAAAAGGGTTGAAAAAGCATAAATTACAAATTTTGCTAGTAATTACAAAGCAAAATTAAAATTATACCAAGCAAATAAATGTTGTATAATTAAAATGTGTTTTGTATTTTTTTTTTAGTGAAAAATGAATAAAAACAATTTGATACAAAGCCAAAATAAAATTAGAAAAAAAAATTAAATCTTAAAAAAAGAAAAAAAAGAAAAAAAAATTTGAATTTGAACACACCCACTTCGAATTGCACCATTGGGAATATTGTTGCAAAAAAGCAAAAAAGAAATAATCGAAGTGATTAAATAGTAAACACTGTAATACATTAATACCAAACAGAAATAAATTTACGAAATATTTATAAATTCTTTAGAATTCTTTCATAATTGATTCAATTATTAATTCCCTTAATAAATTCACATAGAAATTGATTTATGCAACATACCATTGTTGAAAGTTGTGGCTTGGCTCGGCACGACTCAGGTGTATTTTCGCGAGATGCTTTTAGCTCTGCTCACAAGACGCCGAATGAAACGCCGGGTGGGTGGGGCACACTCACAAGGACACTTCCATTCTCTGAAAAGGGGTAAAGGCAGTTGGCATTTTCGTCAATACAGAATGTTGTTTTTGTTCGTTTATTGAAAGATTTCGGGCGAAAAATTCTTCATTTTTTTTTTTTAAATGTGGGAAATATATTCCAAAAATTATTTTTTCAAAACATTTTTCTCATGGGAATTAAACACGAAATCACAACATCAAAATGTCTAATTATATTTCGATGCGGGTGAAAAAACAATTTTTTTTTCAATGTTTTCTTTGTCATGGTTTGTCACCGGAACCTGAAATATTTTTGTTTGCCAACTGTCAGAGAATCAAACCACGTGATTACGTATGCTTGCCGATGTACGTTTTTGGGTCCACAGATGTCGCTGCTGAACTGTGAAGCTCGTGCAGCTTATCAACTCCGAAAAAGAGTATTTTACATCCTGCAAATGCATTTTTTTGCTCGTAAATGTTGTAAAGATGTTATTTTTGAATATTCATGATAGAAATGGATTTCTACTCTGAGTGCCCGTCCTCGCAGCCATTTTTTGGATCCCTAATTGAAAAAAAAACAAATTATTTTTTGAAAATTTTTTCTTTAGCAAAAATTTTTGTTTTTGAATTAAGAGCCCCCGCAGCCCCATGAGGCCCTTCTCCTCCATTGTTGACTCATAGCGGAAGTGCTCTGGGCCCCCGAAGCCTCAATACAGCCCTCCATGTTGGATAATTACTCTTACCTTGTTGTCATGGCGACCAAGTCGTCTTTGTAAAAAACACACGCTTCGCACTATGTTCACACCAACGGATCGAGTTTGGTTGGATCTGATCCGCCCAATCAGATCGGCTCTGAACAAAACGCTGGGTACACCCAATGTGAGGTACCCAATTTGGGTAATCAAGATTTCCTGGATTGATTAATTAATTTTTTTTACAATTTTCAGTAATCAATATAATTTTTATTATGACACAAATATTAAAAATTAAACAAAATTAAACACAAAATTGTCAGCATTGAACATGAAATTGACATAAAATTATCAAAATCATTTCAAAAAATCATCAAAATCATTTTAAAAAGTTATCACAATCGATTTAAATTTATTATAAATTATTAAAATCGACATAAAAGTTCGGTAAAAATCGACATAAATTCGTTAAAAATTGACTTAAATTCGTTGAAAACTGACTTAAATTCGTTGAAAACTGACTTAAATTCGTTAAAAATTCATCAAAATCGATTTAAATTCATTAAAAATGGGTGCTGTGTTTTTCAAACACAGGCGTCATTTCTTTTTTTCGATTGTTTACCTCTTCCTGATTTTGTAAAACCAAAAAGGAGAAATGATTTCTCTAAACAAAACGAAGAAGTTATATTTGTGGAAAAAATAATTCACGATCAATGTCATCAAGTATATAAATGTGTTAAATAATTTCCCGTAATAACATATCTTATAGAAATGTAAAACTTTTTATTAAAAAATAAATAAATTTCGTTTTACTTGGGTACCCAAATTGGGTACCCTATTTTGGGTGTACCCTGCCTTTTGTTCAGAGCCATTCAGATCCAACTGAACAGACTCCCAAAATATTCACTTGGATGGAGTTGTGTTCACACCAAAATGTGATTCAATCAAACGTTCAAACCAAACCAGGTTTTATCGAATCCACATGAATGGAATGCTACAGACTGCTGACATTATTTAATGAATTCCAATCCGAATCCAATCGTCGAATCGAGTTGTGGGAACTCGATTGACGAACGGAGTTGTTGGGCACACGGATCTAGATCCGTCAACAGAGTTCAGCATTCGCACCAATCTTGGATCTAGATCCGCAGCTTCGGATGCGATCCAAAAGCTTTGTGTGAACATGGTTTTAGACACCCTCTCTTCACCATATTGTTTTTGTTTCAAACGAGGCCCATTGGTCTCCGACCACCTTGATCTTGATCACAGACAAGAAGCGGGATTCGATATTCCTTAGTCCTTCTAGCGGCGTACAAACAACCCAAACTGCTGGGCTGGCAATAAAGGAGACTGTAAAACCTATCTGGGGTGCACAGGGTGTGTCTTTTGTTAAGTTACTTCCCAAGGCCTTACGAGAGTTGTTGGACCTCGTTTGAATAGTGCAAAGGTCAACTTGCCACAAGGCTGTAGACTTCGACTTTATGAGTGATTGGACTTTGGTCCGATTAGTATGCCGGTCGACTTTGTGCGGGGGTGCAGGATCACCATGAGACAAAATGGAGCCACAAGCAAATAATTTTTTGGAGTCCATACAACCTGGGGAAAAAGAGTCCAGTGCTGCTTAGGGAATGGACAATACTGTCATACCGTGAACGACATATAGGCTGGGTCTTTGACTCGCTGCTTGAACAAAGGCATTCTGACCATGCTGTCCAGATGGTCATCCAACAACAGACAGCATGCGTCCCAGATGGGAAAGGCATGAGCCTCTGATCTCTAGACAACTGAATAAAAGGCTACAAACCACAAAACCGTTTTTTGCGTGTCATTATCTATCAACACGATGTCTTAGGCCCGGTGCTAACGGGACGACTTTCATCTTGATGGCGTCCGCCAACTCTCACAATTGGAGGCCCATCCATGTAATTTGTTTCTGTAAAGAAAAGATAACTTTATTTCGGAATTGTGTGACCAGCTGCCCACGCAGGCTGATCACTTACCTGCAGCACACGGCACTCACACAGCTCTCGCGCGATCTTGACGCCATCCGGTCAAAACAGCACAAATGAGGTTGTTTTGCGGGCTAATGGCGGACAACTAACGTCTCGCATTTACATTTTTAGAGGACACTATAAAAATTAATATCTGAATTTTTTTAAATTATATTTTCAGACATTATTTTTAAATACAACGTTAAATGTAAATGTACAGGTACTACAGGTTTATAATTTTTGCCAAAAATGTAAATGCGAGATGTCAGTTGTCCGCCATTTGTCCGCAAAAAAATTTAAGACTGCGATGACAGATGGCGCCTACTTCACATTTGTACCGACAAACTTAAAATTCCAAAAAAATGGCGGATAAGGGTGCGTTTAAATCGGTTTGAATCACATTTTTTAAAAATCCAATCCAATCCAAAAAATTTCGGATGAACAAACCAATTATCCGATCCTATATCCGTAAAAAATGGCGGTCCATCCAATCCTATCCTCATTCAATTCAAACCGAGTGCGGATTGCGGATAGGATTGAATCCCAAACGTCCAAACGTCTCAAACTGATGAATTTACTACCTTAAGGTATGTGAAAAATGCAAAAACTTCCCTTCAGAGAAACTCACCCGTCCACGTCCGTCAATTCCAACACATTCTGTAATTATGGTTTACAATGTTCCTAGAAAAGAAATAAAATCATTGTAACGACAATTCCATTTATTCATGGTCAGGTTAAGTACAAACTTCAAACGTTTCCCCCTCTTGTACCAAATGGAGCAATAATTCCTTTCAAGTGATCAGGTAAGTGCACTAGACCGCACAGTGCAGTGCACACACATCGATTGATTTCAACCGGTGTATGTTTTCAATCGCAGTAAACCTTTTCCCCCCTTTATATTGAGTAAAATGGTGGATAAGTTTGAAAGTTGATTGATTAAGAAGAGCTATGGGCAAAAGTAGTGACATGTTAGCTGCGCTCTTAATTGGCACACAGGTGCAGGAAGGTGTAGAGGGAACTGAAGCAAACACACGGCTTCCCTGCCAAATCCAATTTCTCTATCCATCTCTTCCCTCTCCAGGGGTTCAAATACCAATTATCGCGAGAAGTAGGCGAGACAAACTACCCCACCACTCACTATCAGCTTCGATTCAAGCAGATATTTCTTTCTCCGAACACACTTTGAGTTTATTTTAATGAACTATTGGAGAAAGTTTCAGATCTTATTTATTACATCGATCGAGTGGTACTCTAAGTTGGGACATTTTTGGTATATTAGATGCCCAATATACAGTAGGCCAAATAATTATCCATCCATCCAGGATTTTTTCGACTCATTTCTTTGAGATGATGAATTCAGATTGAATTTTTATTGGCGAAACCAAAATCAGGTGTCATTTATATACTGTGTGACGGCGACGACCTTTATTCATACCAAATGTTAGTACCGGGGATAAAATGTGTCAAGTGAACGGAGTTAGAGATAAATACAAAACAACATGGTTCTCAATACAAGACACTTTATTGGGTCCGGATATAATTATCTCAATAATTATTACGGCCAATACAAATAAAATACGGAGTACTAAATAATATTTAATGCCGACATGTGGCCAGTTAATCATCAAATTGCCCTAAAATAATATCATTACTGTTATGCTGATCCTCGGTCCGGAAACGAGATAACTTCCTTGTTATCCGGAAGTACAGTTGTCCTCAGGGTTGGTTTGGCTGCGTTCTCGAGTCCTGGTCGGTATCGCGTGTTCTTGGTCGTGTAATGCATCACCTCACCATGCGGGACGGTATTTAAACATGGCCCCACACAGCAGTATAGCCACACATAATACTACTAATAAGTAGACTGTTTTGCCACCATCCGCGATGGAACAAGTCAAACAAACACACACGGTGCTACTCACGGTTACTAAATACTTTCGTATCATACATGACCAGTGATCCATGCATGAAGATACTCGTCGCTCAGCACGGTTTTGACTCAAACATTAGTATTGAGACCTTCATGTTCAATTGACGGGGGTTGTATCTATTCGTACCAGAATAATACAACGGTTTCAAGTGATAAGCAACAAGAAACCAAAAACCAGAATAATCTCCCTTACTTCCCGTTGCCAGGAAATATAGTATACTCTTGGTTGGATTAAGGTATTTTATCAATGTTTCAATAGGAACATGGGCTTCATGAAGCCCTCCAATCCTCTGACACCGAAGTGAATACCTAGGACTATATCTTGGATTACACTAATCCAAGATGAGAAACAGAAAGTGGATACCCGGGACACAGTCCAAGACATGAACTAATTATTTAATCCAAATTGTCACATCTCCAAGAACCAGTGACCGATTCTTCTCATGATTTTTTACAACAATAATATAAAGTTATATTATTGTGCATAACAATAATATAAAGTTATATTATTGTGCATAACAATAATATAAAGTTATATTATTGTGCATAACAATAATATAAAGTTATATTATTGTGCATAATAGTGGTAGAAGATATGAGCATCTTTATTTATATATTTATTCTTATTACTTTTCATTCGCATATTCAAATTTACCGCCGATTCGTATTCACGACATCTAGTGGCAACATTAAGCACTGATAATTACGGTTAGTTAATAACCGTCACAACTGTATTTCTTCGATTGTAAGACACAAGCCAGTTTTTAGAGATGTTTGAATTAACTGATTTGTCATTTCTTGTCCATTTTTAAACTTTAAATTTTTCTTTTCAAATGTTCGATTGGGCTACCCATTCTAGCACTTTAATCTTATTTCCATGAAATTGTTTGTGATGTTTAATAAAGCTGTGCAATGAAGTCTTTAGCTTGAAAATTGAAAAGATCAGTTGTGAATTGCTCTGTTGAATCGCTGGAAACAACCTCTAAACATGAGACTGATCAGGTGGTCAGAGCAATCCATTGCAGTCCAAAGAAGTGTCAAATGTAATAAATGATAGCTTTCTTTCTCCATTACTAAATCACTGTACAAAAAAGAGATACAAACAACCGCTTTTTTCCCTCCAAATCCCACATAACACTACTCCAAAAACAATTTAGTCCGTCTCTCTTTTCCATCCAATTGATGCTCTCCCCTCCAAGTCCCAACAGAAATTATGTAAAAACAATTAATTAGCAACAACAAAATCATTGGGGGTATTCAAAGTTTGTGTTTCGGTGCTTTTTGATATTTTTTAACCGCAAAACCAGAAGGCAACAACTTGTCTACCGTATTACCTCACATAAAGCGGCATGCCATCGGCATGGGTTTACCAGGTTTTTAAAATTGCGTACAAAAAGTTTGTACCGGCATGCCGGTATAAAACGTACTAGTATTTTAATTAAAAAAGAACATTGACAATACAAACACATCATTCTCCCACCTCTTCATCACTAACATCTTCACTTGCACTTTCTTCATTATCCGTAAGTCCTGTTGATTCCAAACCATCCAAAATATCATCACAGTACTGTATATATACAGTAAAAACAGAAACTTTGAATGCACCTATTATCTCAATGACGGTCATTGAAAACAAATTCTTTGGATTTTTTCAAAACATAATTAACACAACACAAGAGTTAGCAGTTATACTCGAGTTGCACTCAAAAAGGCACCTCACAATGTGTACTCTCATTGGTCGAGCCAGTTTACTGGTGTAGTGATCCGGAAAAGTAGACCCAAACACCAGAATTGCATTACAATGTACAGACATTGCAATCGATTGCCTAGGCAACGGCCTAAAATTCAAACTTCCAGACGATGTAAGCAATAAACACAACAAACATGAGTTTGACATTTTTTAATGTGTGAAACTTCATTTTAATGATGGAAATAACATTTTTTATTAAATAAAATCAAAATAACATAAACTAAATTAGTCATAACAATCACAACAATAAATACAAAACAAAAATACTTCTCCAAGTAGTAGTATACAGTCTGGAGTTAGTAGTAAACTGGCTCGACCAATGAGAGTACACATTGTGAGGTGCCTTTTTGAGTGCAACTTGAGTATAGCACTACTTGTGTTACAAGATAACTCAAGTTTTGGCTTGAGATTCTCATATTTTTTTAGTCTTATTATGAAGACCTAGCTTAGACTCCAGATGGCATTTTTGATTGTAAAAACTTTGCTGTCTCATATCTGCAGTTGATGACAAGTAGTTGAATGCTTTCTGGTTGGTTTCTCCAAATGAAATTCCATTCCTTTCTAACCCAGTTGACAAGAGAGTCTGGGAACTTGAGTCTGACAGCCAGGTGTTGTCATACTAGAGAAGGATTTCTCAAGTTTGTATATGACCAAAAGAAAGAAAAGAAATGTAAGAAAAATTGATTATCAAACTGGAAAAGAAATTTAAAAGACCAAAGTTAAGTGAAGCAGAAATTAATTGCCATTTCATATTTCCATCACGGTGCACAAGTTTGGCAACCAAAATCCCCAAAGACATTGGTGAAAACACAAATTGGATGCATAAGTGAATTCTTTTCCCCTTTTTTCTTCTTTTTAAACCACCAATACAAAATTACCTGGCCAATTGTCTTCCTGATTGATCTTTTTTCATTTCCCTTGTTGACTTCTTCATCTTGAAAATGAAGTGACATCAAGTGAAAAGTGGTCCAAAATTGGAAAATGATTGAAACTAATAAACAAGAGTAAGTGCTGATGTAGGAAATGTTGCTTTTTTTTCTTCTTCTTCTTCTTCTTTTTGCACATGGGTTTCCTTAATGTGGTGCTTCAGATAAATGTGTCAACATTAAAGGCGAAGTGCATTTACTACAACTTGCTCTTATTTCATTTTTCAGGCATTTTTTTTTTAATTTTATTATTTCATCTTTATAAACATTGTAAGAGGCTCTGCAAGCTAGATGTCTTTCTTCCCTGCTTTTAATCAAGTGTTTAACCTCAGCAGAAGGTGATGTCAAATTACCATGACCTCATTAACAAATGCACTTTTCCTCAGGAAACAAATAGTGAAAGTCATAATATTCTCACCATTTCTACTTTTTTTTTAATTTGGTCAGAAAAAAAATTTTTTTTTCAAAAAAAAAATCAAATTACTTTTAAGAAATGTTGATAAGACTTAATTTCCATTGGAAAAATTCAATATGGAGGAAAAAGAGTTCTCCCATCACCCCTCCATTACTATTCATACCCATTTAAAAACTCATTTTGTATTAATCAATGAGATTAATGTGGCAAAAGTTTTCTTAATGATATTTCACGAAGTTATTCAGAAATTGGAAAAAAACTTTTTGTGAAAAGACATATACGACAAACTTTTACGGTCTATTAAAACAGAACAAAAATAACACAAAAGTGCCTTATAGATTTTTTACGTGATCAATTTAGTTGGAACTTGCATGACCACACATCATTATCTCAGATGCAGATTGTTAGTTTGCAAGCCATCTTTAATTATAGTATTTTGTGGCTTCACCGGTCTTCTAATAGTCAGGCGATCCATTGGCGTCACAACCCTTGCTGTTGTGATCCCAAAAACATCGTTACAAATTCTCTTATTACACAAAGACTTTGTTTTTTTTAAAATCGCAGCACTTAAGGAAATAAATCCAATAACAGGTTTTGTAAAAATAATAAATTGTTCAAAAGTTATAGCAAAAATTCAACATGAAATGTAAATACGGTATAGCCTGGATTATCCGAACTAATTGGGGACATGGGTTGTTCATAAAACAGCATCACTCGGACAATCGAACATTAGGTTTATACACATACTGTACTGTGTATGGAAATAAAAAGTCATTAAAATATAGTCAAAAACCATTAAAACCGACCAAAGATGGATAAAAAATCGTCAAAAAATATTAAAAAGCGATTAAAAACAGGTGAAAATTGTCAAAAAATATTAAAAAGCGATGAAAAATAAGTGAAAATTGTAAAAAAATCGATAAAAAAATCGGTAAAAAATCGGTATAAATCGGTAAAAAATTGAGACAAAAATTAAAAAATCGGTAAAAAATTGAGACAAAAATTAAAAAATCGATAAAAAATCAATAAAAAATCGGTAAAACATCGATTAAAAATCGGAAAAAATCGTTAAAAATTGGTAAAAAAAATCGATAAAAAATTGGTAAAAAATCGATAAAAAATTGGTAAAAAAATCGATAAAAAATCAGTAAAATATTGGGAAAAACCGATAAAAAAATTGGTAAAAAATCGATAAAAAATCGCTTATTGCTGTTCGGATAACTGATAGTTCGCACAGTATAACCGGTGTGCCGATAATCGAAGCTCTGCTGTAATCATGAAATCAATCATATCAATCACAAATTTAGAATCAAAAACCAGATTACAAAATCAAACTAACACTACCGGTAAGCTTATTAAAATCAACTGCATTATAACGAGGGCCTACTGCATTTTGATTTAAAATTTCAGTTGAATCCTTTCTCGGATATTATTAAAACACAAATCTCTTGAAAAAAAGTTACTATTTTTTTATTATTAAAAAAAAAAAAAAAAGATTTTTTTTCTCTCTCTTTAGTTCACCATTTGGCAGTCTTTATTAGATTTTTGTTGTCACGGAAAGAACCGCATATTTCAAAACACTGAAATAAATTTAAGTCACACACACACACACCCCGCAAGAAAAAAAGAGCATAAAACAGCTCCCGAAATAAAGATTTATGCGTTAAATCGAAGCCGATGGGATTTGCGGTGTCGCTTATGAGTCTCGGGTGAAAAATTCAACATCAATTGTGTTTGATCTTGGTGACACCGAAGACAAGGTCAAATCAATGCCTTCTCCCCCCGAAAAAATATCAAAAAAAAAATATCAAATTACAACAACCAATTTTTCAACTGGACGATGAGTAATGACACATTTCAAACATAAAATAGGCCCAAACTCGCAAACAATTCCTGAAATTACGTCCCATCAATATCCCCTTTATACATTCGACTCAAAGTCGCGAATAATATTTCAGCTGCGAGTTCGCAACCAAATTTAGCCGGAACGTTTTCCAAATGAATGGATTCCAGGTAATGCGATTCGAATCCAAACTGCAGTAATATAATAAATTGAAAAGTTTTTTCACGCCTCAAGAAGCCAGCTTTAAAAACTTCTACATCGTAAAATTTGATTACGTCATCAATTATAAGAGCGACACACTCAATGGCGCCAGTTCTCGCTATGGGCCATTAAATCATCACCGCGATAAAAAGGAACGGGAGAGCAAGGAAGGAAGCGGCACAAGAAGATACACAGTTTGCTACCACTTTTACGTGTTACTCTTTATCCACCAACACACTGGCCGAGGCCTAAGAGAGCTCAGGTGGGGCCCGGCCAGTCACGTGGGGCCTATATAAACAAAATACTTAAATGCACGGAGTATTATTTTTATTCTTTTCTTGATTTACAATCATTCAAAATAAAATACTCCCTCTGTCCCAAATTATGGTATACATTTCTCTAAACAGTTCTTGACTATCGTTGGTTTCGTATATTTCTAAGACATTTTAACTGAATATCCTTCAAAATTAAGTGCGCTTGCTGACCAATCGTTGGCATTATTGATAATTAGTTCTGTCCTTCCGTTATTGCTGAGTTGCATTTTCTCAAAATGCACTCAAAAACTAAACACCAAACAAAAGAAGACAAAAAAATCTGCACCAGAAACATTAATTAAACAACACTGCACACAACTAATGATGATTAATATACAGTATATTTAATTGAACACAACACTGCACACAACTAATGATTAATATATATTTAATTAAACAATGTATACATTTTTTGAGATATCCTTGTTCCTTAGTAATCTCCTTGTATTGTCGGGCCGGTTTTATTTGGGCCATCGAACTTCCCGAAGTTCCCTTAATGGAGTATGGATAATCCATGGGATTCTCCTTCCTGCCTCTCGGACTCTGTAAATCATCTCTCGATAAAACAAAAGGCTGGATGTGGATGCTTAAAGTATCTTGGAGGCCCCGGGTCCAGTCCAAGTAATCCTGTTGGTCCATCCTCTAGCTGGGCCAAATCTACTTTGCGGCATTTCTAATTTTTGTAGCAAAAATCGCTATCGACTCCGGCTTGGTGTCAAACTTTAATGAAAAGAACTCGTCAAGTTCATGCATTATTCTTACTCGTGTCACCAAGGACGACTACTGGAGTAGTCGTCCTTGGTGTCACCGGTTCAAAATTTTGCTTCAAAACATCTTTGATTAGTTAATCGATCGTCAGATTGCGCCACTAACCACAAACATTTCAAACACACTGCAAACGCTTGACAGCTGGACAGTGTGATGTGGTGAATGACACTTCAAATTCGCTATTCTTCTGTGGTTACATTGTTGCCCACCTCTGGTCCAGACTGAAAATTTTTCTCTGCTTTTCTTTTGTACGAAAACTTAATTGCGGTGATTATGATGTGGAATTTCATCTTTAAGCAGACGTGAATTGAGATATAAAATCTCAGTGCACTATCCCATACTTCACTGCTACTAAATTGCAGCGTATATATTAGCTTAGCTGTGTGAGGAACCAGAGGCGATAAAAATCACATTGACTTTGAAACCTGTAGATGGCGCACGGTGATAAGGTAAACGACAAACATCACAAACTCGCTTTATATTAACGTCTGGCGAAGAAACAAATTTCAACAGTGATCAGCACAACACATTAAACACTTCGGCAGTCAGCGAAAAGACGAAAACTCGTTAACTGGACCGAATAAAATCAATGTAATGACATTTCTCGATGTATTTACATCGGATAAGTAAACAACAGACTTCCAAACTTGCAAACAGTTAGAAATGAATTGAAAAAGGCAAAGAAAATAAAAATTTTAAATTTTGACATTTCCCAACAGAAATTTCTTGAAAATTTCCCCACAAATTTTCAAAATTAAATTAAATTTCACAGATTTATCAACATTTTTCACAAATTTTCAAAATCCATTTTATCAGATGAATTAAATTGAATTAAATTAGTTTTTGAACTGCTCCATTACACATCTTAAGCTTCATCCAATCTCCAGCCAACCAGTTCCAAATGCCATTAGTGCCATCTAGCGCAGAAACTTGAAATTGCAAGTAGAATTAAATTGTGCGAATCGTAGTGAGACTCGAGACGTTTTCTTTTTATAGATTTCCTTATTCCTTTTGTCTTAAGCAAAATGGATATGGGGTGTTTAATAAGCACGTAAAAAAATAATAATCCCATCATTTGCGATCAGACATTGCCATGGGATTAATATGCAAAGTTAAGTGCAGTTAGATGGTCAGCTGCAGGAAATGGAAGTATCCTCTCGGGAGAAGGACACACGAGGCAAAAGCCCATCATGGCGCCCATCACGAAGTCTTGATAAGCTTCATTTAACATGGCATGTGTCCCTAGACACCCATCTTGCCGTGTGTTTTCTTATTTTTATTGCAAATGGAGCGGAGACGGAAGGAAATTGATCAGATGGTGCTGGCAAACTGATGCAGATGCCAAGAATCAAATGCAAATACTTCTTTACACTATTTTCAAACATTTCTCGGCCTGTTTTTTCTCAATTTACTTTAGAAAAAAAGTTATTTGATAAAAATGCGGCACCACCTGGTGTCTACTGTTCAAAAGAAGAAAAAAAAGTATCGGGAGTTCACATTTTGTGCTTGCAGGGAGTTTTATCCGATCGACTGCTTCTGATAATTGCGATAACATAAAGAAATCTTTTAGGTTTAATTTTAGATTTCATTCGACTTTGCAAGATAAAATACCCAAGTTTTGTGCTTTAACACCTGGTTCTCTGATGATCGTGATATATCCTGTTTTTGAAACTTAGTTTAATTACTTTCTTTTGTTAATTTAAGAAATGTTTTTCAATAAATTGTAGAGCTGGTAGTATGGAAAACTGAAGTGGCGCTGTTGTATTTGAGTGTCTTGTCTTCACGCCAGGTGAACGTTCACCTGTGCGCCCACGACGTCCAGATGACGTACTTGGCGCGAACCAATCAGGGTTGAGCGCACCACTTTTGTACTTGTATATATCATGTGTTATGGATTAAATAAATCAGTCATTCATGTTAAACCTAACCACGCGTCTCGTTCTTTATAACAAACTGCTTCGAACCTAAAAACTACAGATTATGGGCCTAACACGATTCCACTGTGCATAAAAACATCAAGTTTTGTACCAGAACGATCGAGGAAGTTAAAACGCATTTAACACGAACCGTTTACGAAATACAAGACTGAGAAACGATGGCAAACCACGGCGGAAATTCGAATCGAATCGAGGCACTCGGAAAGGAAAACTTCGACACGTGGAAGATCCAGATGGAGGCAATCTTGGATCAACGAGACCTCCTCGCACACGCAGAAGGTACATCAAAGCGACCAGAGACCATTGAAGGCAACGCGAAACGTATGAAGGAGATCGAGACGTGGGAGAAAAGTGATCGAACAGACAAAAATGACATTTTGCTAAATATAAAGCAATCTGAACTTCGAATGGCCAAAAATTGCAGCACCGCGAATGAATTGTGGAGGAAGTTGCATAGTGTGTACCAATCGAAAGGACCGGCAAGAAAAATCACGTTGTTAAAACGACTCGCGACACACAAGATGGCGGACGGAGAAAACGTGGAGAGTCACCTAAAAGAATTCTTCGAACTAGTAGACAAATTGCTAGACATGGATTTTAAAATGCCCGAAGATTTCACAACGATTCTACTGCTACTGAGTTTGCCAAATTCCTACGACAACTTTCGATGCGCAATAGAATCCCAAGATAAATTGCCATCGCTGGAAGTTTTGGAGGGAAAGATCAAAGACGAGTCGATCGCCCGTGGAAAGGGAAAAGAAGACGTGTCGGACGCCATGATGGCCAGAAAAACGTTCCAAAAACGTAAGCAATCGAAGAAATATGGCGACGAAATTCGAATTCAAGCGAGAAACCAGCTTTTAAATACAAGTGCCACGGTTGCGGAAAAATTGGCCACAAAATCGCCGATTGTCGAAGCAAAGGCAAGAAGGTGCGGCGATCCGGGTTTTTACTTATTAAATTATATAAATTCAATAAGCAATCGTCGGTGAGATGCCGTACAGGACTTCTACTCTGTGGCCAAATGTTTGTCTAGGGGAATGATTTTACACAGAGTAAAGGAAAAATTAGATAGTTTTAATCGTTCAAAATACAAAGGAGGTATTATTTAAAATGTTTGGGGTCGATCTGGCTTCTTCTTCAAATGTACACTCACAGTTGACCGTTGGCTCCAAGATGGCGTCGATGGCGTCGTGTGAGCGCGGGATTTTAGCGGAGTAAACTCGACGCTAAAATACGTTGCTAAAATATACTAAAATCCTCGCGGAGCAAGCTCAACACGAGAACACGTCTTGCACACAGCGGTTTGATTATTACGGAGCAAGCTCGACGTAATAATCCGTCTTAACACAGTTCGCTTTGTGGAGTTAAACTCAACACAAAGCCTTCAAACTAACAGAGTAAACTCGATGTTAGTTCCACACAGAAATGGCTTAAATTACACGTAGTAATTCAAGCAGAAAGGCGCTATTCCGTACAGTTGGCACGGACCAGCAATGAATCTCAACTCTTCCAGATATCACAGATCACACTTAGCAATGGTTGGCATAAGTTTGACACAGATGTGAATGGTTTGGAAGCAGAATCAAGAATGCGGGAAGAGTGGGCCAAAACCGTTTGGCTCACTCCTAAATCTGCTCAGAAAAGCTGCGCAGATGACGAGTTGCACAAAGATCACACACGGCCGCCTTCGAGTCGTGTGCAACAATTGAGCCGGGCACGCGCGAGGGGAAGGGATGCTCCGCCCAGGCACACGCCTAGCAGCATCATCAAAGCAATGCACGCTGCAGCGCGATTGGTTGACGCTGTTGCTGGGCCAAAACTTGCTGCAAAACACAATATTATTTGGGTAATATTGTGTCTTGTTTTATATTTTATTGATGTATGTTTTATTTCAATTTACATTGAAACAAAACATATAAGCTTGTTGAATATGTTTATAAGACAATTTGGAAATATGGTGCGCACTCAAATAGGAATATTTGAGGTCACCACACTTCCCCCCCTTTTAAGAAAGAATCCTATTCTTTTCCAAAAGAGACAGGTAAGTATGAGAATAAATACACAAAGTTTCAAAGTAAAATGGAACAGGATATATATTTATTCTTTTTTATTACAGTGTAAAAATAAAAAAAGGAATTATTTTTAATGAACGGGCGTGTTCCCTAATTATTTCGGCAACATGTCCGTTGAATGATCGTTTGGATCTTTGTGCTCTGTGACGGTGCACAAAGGTCGGCCGGCGTTTGGTCCTGACCGGAAGCCAGGGTTGATGTGGAGCCACACTTGCTTGATGCGGTCCACACCATCCCTTCGTCCAAAACCCATCTCGAAATACTCCTGCGGGTCTTGAGGCGTAATTCGAGCGAACACCAGGCGTTGATGTAGGATCCACGGCTGTTGTTCCTTGATGTGGTTTTCCAGCCACGCGAGGACTCGGTTGCATAAATCCTCGCTGTTCTGGAGAATCGTTTTCGTCGCGCTCGTTATGTAGCAGAAGGCGTATAATGAGCGCAAACGTTGATAGGCGGTGAGGTGGGTGGCCATATTCGATCCCCTATCTCTCGGCGGCAAATCCTTTGGAGGAGGCGGCGGTGGCGGCGACTTTTTGCAGATCGAGAAGGATCTGGATCTGCGCAAAGCCGGGGTGCGCGTCTTTGGTCTGGCACCGCTGGCCACAGGCACGACGAACTCGCGATCGTCGCTGTCGAGCCATTCCATCGGAGACGAGATGTTGCAACTCGGTGCCTCGGTTGCACGGGAAACACTCGACGTTGCCGTGATGGCAGCGTGGAGTGGAGCTGCGGATGACGGTGGTGCGCCAGCGGGACGGGCGGTAGCTCGTTCTGCTGCGCGTCGCTGCTTCAGCGCAGCCCATTCCTGCCGTAGTCGAATGGCGGATCCAGCCGGAGTTTCGCCAGTCGCCTCGGCTTGTTGCGTCAATTCGGCGAGCATCGTTGGAGGATCGGGGCGAACTGACTCCCAATCCTAACGGCACGGTCCACAATCGAGTGGCGGCCGCCAGAGCAATCTGTGGGTCGGGAAAGACTCCTTGGAACAGGATTCGAAGAAGTCCCTCCGACAATTTCCTGTTCATCTTCTGCAGCGTCCGTTGCAGTTGCTTGTCGGACTTGCACGACGCAAGCTCTCGCGCAAGCCATTGCCATTCTTTCTCTCCTTCGCGGATCTGAGCGAGTTGGTATTCATCCAGATGCGCGAGGTACATCGTTTGGGCTGTCTCGGGAAACGATGAGAATCGCCTCCAGAGATCAGCGCACTCCTGTGCGGGAAATGGTTCTTGAGAGACGTATCCCTCAAAACGGATGACCGATGTCACGTGTGGCACGGGCACCGATGGGTCTGGTCGCATGTCGCTGGTGACTGGGCGGCAAGCGAACGGCAAAGAGGTGTTGACGTCTCCTTGACCGGCTTGCAATGCGGCGATGCGTCGATCTTCTTTTGCTATCTCGTCCGACCAGTCAATCCGGCCGGAGGAGGAAGCGCTAAGCTGTGAAGCGTTGGACTTTTCTTCACGCGACGAGAGTGAACTCCTCGTGGAAGATTGGCGCGATTGCACTCGAGGTCGGCTTCGGGATGTGGGTCTCGACACGGACTTCGAATGTCTTTTTGGCGGCGTCGGCTCGCGTCGGTGATGTGAGCGATGACGAGTCTTCTGGAGTGGAGGTAACCCTCCAATGGCGCCTTCCCCCGACGACTGTGTTGGGGAGGAGCGACGGCCACTGTAGGGCGACCTCGATGATCGTGACCTCGACGTGGAGCGCGGTGGCACCACGTGGATGGTGGAAGCGACCTGTACCCGGGGCTCAGGCTCTGGATACGGGTTTGGCACGAAATCAGCATGGAAACATCCGCCCATGGCTAGCTGATGCATCTCCGATTGGCATGTCGGCACCCAACGTTTCTTTCCGTCCGTTGTTACACGGAAAGATTCGTGGTAGAGGCGTACAACCTCGGCCTTGGTTTGGTCCAAGCGTTGGAAAATGTCCTCCAAAATCTGTCGACGCTCCCACGCAGGAGCGTTGAAGTAACGGCGATGGTCTCGCGTTTCTTGATTGATCACTGTGAAGGCGAAGTCGAGCAACACGTTTCGCAGTGGTCCGAAGGTGTCGCGCTTCATTGCCCACTCGAGGGCGTCGCGATGACCGAATCCATCGATTAAATAGGCGATCCGAAACTTCGTTCCCCATCGCTTGTTTAAGGCCTTGGAGAACTTGTGTCGGGCCGCCCAAAACGTTAGTCTTCCTTTAGACTTTATGATCTCCGGTGGCAAAGCGTGTCGCCAGACACCAGGAGCTGTCGGAACATCGGGGTGCAGTTCGAGATGCGTCTCCCGAAGCTGGATGATCTGTAAAATATTCGAAGAAATAATTAAAATCCATTTTTTCGTTAAAATTAATTATTTCCGAATTTTCAGTGAATAAAATCACGGGTAAGATTTCATTCGACAGTTTAGATTCGTTAAACTTTTCAAAATATTTGAAAAATTGTGAAAAACGTTGTTTCCGACGGCTATGTTTCAGTGTTTGGAGCGTTACCATAGCAACGCCTCAAAAATGAGACACAGCGCCATCTGATGATAAAAATGGCGGCGCCTTCTTGCGAAGGCGTTACCAACGAACTTTTCGCTTTTTCCGAGTGAAAATGCACTTTTAATTACTTTTCATGACTGAAAGGTAATTTTATTTTAATTTATTTACCCGGTCGTGTCTCTGTGCGCGAGTTTCGCCGTTTGGATCGGCGAATAGGCCTCCTCGTAGTCGGGGCTGAGACGGCGTGACTGGCAAACGGGCAGCAGCGTCGGCCAGAGCGGCTTGAGCTTCGGCGGACGCTTCGGCGGACTCTTCGGTGACATCCACGGATGCATTCGAAGTGTTTGCGGAACCAAGCAGCGTCGAATTTGTTTCTAATTCGAGGCTGTTGGCGCCGGCTTCGCTTCCTTCTTTCGGTTCCTCTCCTTCCATTTGAACGACTAATCCAAATGGAAAAGAAAAAACGAAAATTAATTTATTAGTTTTTCTTTGGAAAATTCCAAAGAAAAAACTACTTACAATTGAAGATTCGGGAGAATTTATCCAACGGTTTCTCTTTTGGTTTTGGGGATGAGCACTTAGCACACGTGTGAGATCGAAGTGAACTCAGACGCGAAGTGATCGTTTCAAATACCGGAAGTTACGTTTGGGTAACGTCGCGGTTAGTGACGTCATCCAATCTTACTGTTTGATTGGTTTGAGTATGGCTTGGGGAATTGCTCCTTACGTCATACGGCTGATCCCTGGATCTCGAGGTTATCGAGGGGAGAAGACACATGTTGTTTTTTCCTCTCGGTTTACGAGTCCGAAGATTATATCTCTTTGTCGGCGAGGGATTTATTGTATTTAAATCGCCGTCTTCATTGTCATCGGAGACTGAGTCAGATGAGTCTTTTATTTCAGATGTTTTTTGTTTCTTTTCTAAAAACACCTTTTTATTCAATTTTTTAGCAATTTCAAGTTTTTTGAAACTGTCACGGAGCTCAACGTCGTTATTCACGAGGTCTGACTCCATTTGTGGTTTGGATGAATTATCGACAGGTATTTTCTTTAATTCATCGTCATCTAACGTATTAATTATATTTTCAGTCTTTTGACCGACTTCTTCGCCTTCTAACCATACTTCCTGGTCGAAACTCGGGAAATACGGAGTTAATTCAGACGAATGGACAGCTGGAAATATTTCGTTATTCTCTAGCTTTCTCAATTCTACCGAACCTCCCTGTAATACTTTGGTTATTACATAAGGTCCTGTTCTTTTATCAGCGATGCCAGCTGCAATGCCGCGGGCAGCGCTCGACAAAACATGAGAATCTCTCCAAACTAAATCGTTTAATTTAAAATTGGAGAACTTCTCACCTTCTTTTTTAAGATTTACTCGTCTACGCAAATCTAACACGTGTGACATCATGTGCTGATATGATTCGGCGATAACAGCTTCCAACTTTTGCACGTATAAATGTGGGTTTTTTGGATCTACGACCAAAATCCCTTCAGGTATTCTTGGATCCCAAGGTACTCTGAGTTCGCAAAAAAAGTTAAGAAATGCGGGAGAGAAGTCTCTTCCTCTCGTCACCGTAGTTCTCAAACTAAATGCAAATTCACGCAAATATTCGTCCCATTTGGAATGAACAGATGAATAAATTGCAACCAAATATTTGATGTCACGGTTAACCCTTTCAACCGGGTTAGCTTGTGGGTGATACGTTGAAGTTGGTGTTGGAACCATCTTGAACTTTTCACAAAATTTTTTAAAGACTTGGGCACGAAATTGCGGGCCGTTGTCAGAAATAATTTTACGAGGGAATCCCATGCTCATGGAAAGGTGATAAATGCAATTTGCTACTTTTCCAGCAGTGGGGTTACACATTGGATATAATTCTGGCCAATGAGTTGCCACGTCAAGTATGACTAAAATATGTGTGTTGTTTTTGCGCGTCCGAGGTTTCGGGCCGGTCAAATCAACACTTAGACAGTCAAATGGGCTGTAAGGACCCATTTGCGCTGCTTCAATTTGTCCTTTCGTTCGAGGTTTGCAAGCTTGACAACGCTCGCAATGTCGAATGAATCTCGTAATGTCCGATTTCATGCCTTTCCAGGTATAAATTCGGCGTGCTCGATAAAGAGTCCTTGCAATTCCTGGGTGGCCAGAAAGTGGGTGGCCATGCATTAGCCAAATAATTTTATACTTCAATGTCTGAGGTACAAAAACTTTGAGTGCTCTCCCATCCTCCCCCAATTCATCAGACATTGTGGGATGAAATTGCATTAATAAGTCATCTTCAATTAAGAAGGTGGTTGCGTGTTTTCTATATTGTTTCCTCTGGAGTCGCGTTGTGACGTCAGGCGGAAATTGATTACAATTTAAAAAATTACGCATCAATTGGCAAGCTTTATCTTCTTTTTGGGCCTTGATTATGTCTTCCCTTGTGGAGGGTTCACAATCAAGACGCTCTACGACTTTGGCGACAAATGCTTTTATTAAAACATTTGACGAAGGAATTTGAAATTTCCTTGAAATTTGCGCTCTTATGACGTCATCTGATTCCTCAGAGGGGTCATAAATTTTAGTCCAGTAGTTGACGAATTCGTGATCTTCCTTTTCCTCCAGCGTGGAGACAGGAAGTTCATGAAATTTTCCCATTTTCCAATTTCGTTGAGGTGATGGACAGTAAGATAATAATTCGTCATTATCTTTATCATCTTCAGGATTTTCCGGTTTGTCAATCGGTGATCTGGATAAAGCATCCGCTAAAACATTTAGTGGACCTTTAATGTATTGTATTTCGAAAGAATAGCGCATCAGCTCCATTTGCCAACGTGCTAACCTTCCGGCAGGTTCGTCTAACTGCATCAACCATTTTAATGCTTGATGGTCAGTCCTTACTATAAATGTGGTAAATTCCAAATAATGTCGAAATTTACGTAATGCCCATATTACCGCAAGGCATTCTAATTCTGTGGCGCTGTAATTTATCTCAGCAGGTTGCAAACTTCTGCTGGCATAAACACAAGGCACTTCGATATTTTGATCATCGATTTTTCTCATTTGCATAAGCGCGGCGCCTAGTCCTTTCCTGCTAGCGTCGGTATGCACAATAAATGGTTCTGTCAAATCAGGCATGGCCATTGTCTCTGCATTCGTTAAAGCATCTTTTATTTGATCAAAAGCTTCTTGCTGAATTTCTGACCAAATAAATTCCACATCCTTTTTGAGTAAAGGACGTAGAGGTTCTGTCATGACTGCTAGATTCTTGAGTAATCTGTGAAAAAAGTTCACCATTCCCAAAAATCTTTGCAACTCTTTCAAATTTGAAGGAGCTGACATTTCTTTAATAGCGGCGACTTTTTTAGGGTCGACACTAACTCCTTGAACACTTAACTTGTAACCAAGAAAAGTTAATTCTTTTCTGCCAAATTTCGATTTTTCTGGATGAACATGAAGATTTGCATTTTCAAGTTTACTCAGAATTTCTTCCAGATGAATCATGTGTTCTTCAAAATTTTTAGATATAATGATTATATCATCGAGGTATGCCCATGCAAATTTTCGATAGGCGTCCCCCAAAATTTTTTCTATCAACTTTTGGAAAGTTGACGGCGCATTTACGAGACCAAAGGGCATGACTCGAAATTGCAGTCGACCCAAAGGGCTCCAAAACGCAGTTTTAGCACGGTCGTTCGGATGAACCTCTATTTGCCAATAGCCTTTTGACAAATCTATCGTTGTGACCCATTCAAATCTTCCGAGTTCTCGCAAGATTTCCTCAATGCTGGGCATTTGAGGAGGGTCGTATAATGTATGTGCATTGAGTGGTCTAAAATCAATGCAGAGTCTCGGATCACAATCCGGACGCATCACTAGAACTATTCGCATTCCATAGTCTCCAGTGGCTTGTTCAACGTATCCATTATCCAACATGTCTTGACAGATTTGACGGATAATTTCACGTTTTTGTGGATTTACGCTTTTAAACGGAACTCTAATAGGAACTTTAGTGTCCAGTTTAATTTCATGCCTAACGAGGTGTGTTCTACCTGGTCGGCGTGATAAAATCTTTTCATGTTTCTTTAATACTCTTTCAAGCATTAAATTATTTTCCATTGACAAATTAGCGTCGCTAACAAGTCTTTGTACTATATTTTCTTCATCGGCAACTTTAGCTTGACATGCAGTGGCGGAACCAGCTTTCATGTGATTTGCTTTAATAAAGTCGCGTTTCATGATTTCTTCGGGTGGATCAAGGAACTCTTGATAACGATCAAGAATCGCTTGAGGAACAAAAGGTAAATCTTCTTTCAAAGACTTGACAAAATTCCAAGACATTGTCTTAGGATTTGGTTGTATGTTGAGTCGATTCATAAAATCACATCCTAATAAAACAATAGGATATTTATTTCTTAAAATTATGAATGGATGACTTAACATCCCGTGAGTCCACGCAAAAGAAAGTAGGAGAGTTCCTTCAGGGACTACATCTTCTGAAGCAGTTGTAACTCTCACATCCGGTCCAATTGGTCGAATTTCATCTTCCAGTTTCAGCGAAATTACTACGGAGTAGGCCATGAAGCTTCGATTAGCTCCAGAGTCTAACATCCCTGTTATCATACCGTTTGCCGTCTGTAATCGAATTGTCGGCAAATCATTGCTGTTTGGTATGTCCGCGTACTTGCATCTAAAACGTCGCGGTGGCTTAATTTCTATCGGCGGATTCAATGGTAATTCGTCCAATAAATCATTAGTGGCTAACGTTGCAGCCATTAATTTTTCAATACAATCGTCAAGACCAGGTAAATCAATTTTATCTGACCTTTCAACAATTTCAAGTGTTGGCCTAGCTTTTCCATCTAGTAAAGTAACAGCATCTTTTATTTTAGATTCCCAATCAATTTTTATTTGTTGAACTTTTTCTTTAAAAAATTCTTCAGTGATGTTTTCATTTTGCAGCACAAGCCTCAAACTGGAAACATCAATTTTTGGAAATATTAAATTATTTTCTAATTCTAATTTAATCTGTGTATTTAAAAATTCATCTAAAATCTGAGATGGTGTTAGTTCGTTTTCCGAGACGGTAGGCGTCGCATCCACTAGACCGTCTGGATGCGCGCTTACAAGTTTTTTAGAAGTTCGCCGATTGATTTCATCGATTTCTCAAACTCTTCTATAATCTTGTCTTTGCTCGATTTTCTGTCAGGACATTCTTTAACCCAATGTCCCAATTTTTTACAAATATTACACGGGTCAGTAGCGGGCGATTTCGCGACTTTTGGCGAAGGCGAACTTGAACAATTGGCCTCGTCTTTTTTAGGGGTCGGCGACTTCGATCTACTGAGTGCGTCTGTCTTCGGTGAACCAAAAGTAACGTTTTTAGGCGCCATCTTTGGTCCAAATTTTCGAGCTACTGCGTTATTACGGGCTAATAAAGCAGCTGCAGCCTCACTTTCTGGTTCCGAGTCAGATTTCTCTGGTTCAGAAGCAGTTTCCATTTCAGTCACTTCGGCTAAGTGAGCTTTAGGGGTTGGATGTGGATTTTTCCCATCCGATCCCTTTTTAGATTCCTTAGCAGTCTCTGCCAAAAAATCTCCTCGTTTTGGGGGTTGCAAAAGAGGGGTATTAGCAAAACGTGTATCTTTAGCTAATTCCTTTCTCCGTTGCTGTCGCTTAGCGTACGCAACTTTTTCATCAGCTGGTAGATAAGCTTTATAATTTTCGTCAATCCTTATTTGATTGGCTCGCATAAATTTGGCTAATTCAGCGAAACCACCCGGATAAGGTGCTCGTACTGAAAGTAGAACATTTTTTGAATAATCTGTCAATCCACGTCGGAATTGACGATCAATGGCTGCATCTCCCATCGTATAAGGGAGAGTGACCAATAAATCCTCAGTCCTTCTTAAATAAGAGCGAAGACTTTCGCCTTTATTTTGAGAAAGATTATCCCACATTTGTAATAAGTCTTCACTTGACTCTCCATACTCAGTCATGAATTCTTCTACAAAGTGGTTCCAATTTTGAAATTGTTTAGAATAAAACCATTTCTCAGCTCGGTCTATAAGAGCTTTAGGTACTACTCTTTTCAAAGCAGTGTGACATGCAATGCCATTCAACCTTGAAATTCGTAAAACTTCATCTAAAAGAGTGGATCCAGCTTCCCATTCTCCATCGAATAAAGCGGGTTTGATGTGATCCCATCTAATAGTTCTTTCATCAACTAGATCGTGAGTCCAGTTGTTGGCAGTGTATTGTGCAATTTTTTGTCGTAATGCAATGTCAGCATTATCGGCAGTAGCGTCAGATCGATCAGCAGATCGACGATCAGCTAATAATCGATCAATTTCTTCAGCAGTGTAATAATGTGTATTACGCCGAGAAGAATGGCCTCGATGTCGACGTCGATGAGATCGATGTCGATTATCGCGTTCTTGTTGCGCATTCACATCAGAATCCGACCTTGAATCAGATTGTGAATTTGAAGGCGTGTTAAAATGTGGCGTTTCAGGTGGGTCGGGTGGGTCGCCGTCATCGTCTGGCGGTCGACGTCCACCTCCAGGTGGTCCATCTCCATGTCCATCTGGATTTCCTCCATCTGGTGGATTTCTCCTATACTGACCCCCACCGGGCGGGCTTTCATGTCCGTCCGGCGGTTCGCGTGCTGGATTGGTGTCTCGTCGACTTCTTTTCGACGAATCTTGCTGCTGAGCCAGTGGTATCGTTCGGGCGACGTGAATACCTGTTTCATGTCGTCTGTTTCGATCGTCTACCATTCCCAACAGTCGGTCACTATTGTGAAAAATAGGGTTTCGATTACCAGGGAGCGGATTGCGATCAGCTCTCCGTTCCTCAGAATCTGAAGGACGTTTTCTTTTTGAGCGATGGCGACGACGCGAACGTTGGTCGTCATCACTCGATAATCCAGATTGGCTACTTAACTCTGAAACAACAGAAATTGTTATTGTTTCGGGAGTCAAAATAGGGACAGTTGGCGCAGTCATTTCTGGTTGCACCAATTGGTCAGTATAATTTCTTGCTTGCAAATGATCTTTCATTTCTGCAAGCTCTTCTTGAGCGCGCAACAAATCAGCTCGGAGAATTTCATTCTCATTTATTTGATTTTGCGATTCTGGTTGTAATCGCTTAGCAGGGCCGCTGGACTTGACTTGTCCGCTCGTACTGGGTTGATCCAGCGAGTGGAAAATCTCGTCTTCACGCTTAGCTATTTTGCTTTCGCGAGTACGCTGTGTTTTAGCACGTGTGTCTAATTCAGCAGCATATCTCACTAGTTGATTATGATTGCGTTGGTAGTGGTCTGCCAAATCAATCAGTTCTTTATTTTTCTGCTCCAGCTTACTTTTAGTAAGCTCGAGCTGTCTTCGCGCCTCCTGATGTGAGCGAATTGAAAGTTCATTTCTAACGTTCATTTTAGAAAGATCTTCCACTTCACCTTTTAATCTGTATTCTCTAGCTTTTTGGGCTAGAAATTCCTCATTTTGTCGATTGAGTTCCATGTGTTGGAGCTCAACCTCCGCTTTTTGTTGTTGAAGCTCAGCTTCTTTTCGTTCCATTTCAAATTGTAAATTTGAAACGGCTCGGTCAGTGTGAAGTCGTATCATGGCGCGATGAATCTCTTCCACCGTCATGTCGTCCGTTATTTGGGTGCCATCCTGGCGTGCTTGATTTCTCAAAGCATCCAGCATGGTCATGCGAGGAGGTGATTCGTGAGACGATTCACTTTCCATTTCACGTAACGTATTTTCCACTTCCTCCAGTGGAAGTGGCGGGAGTTCTTGGTCGTTAGAACTCGCACTTGAAGCGCTTAATGCTTTAGCAACTTCATTTTCAGCATCCTTAAGTTGTTTCGGATCTGGAACTGGTGTTATTTCTTCAGAAATAATTTTCTCCATAAGCATTTCAGGCTCGAGAGCCGGCAAAACCGTCGCTGCTCGTTTCTGAGTGCTTGGTCGACCTCGCTGTCGTTTTACAATTTGCATTGGCGTCGCCATTTTGTCAAATTGAAAAAGAACAATGGAAATAAAGGATTTTTTTCGCAAAAATCGGATTTTAACAATCAAAACTATCCCGGACGGGCCCCCAAGTGCGGCGATCCGGGTTTTTACTTATTAAATTATATAAATTCAATAAGCAATCGTCGGTGAGATGCCGTACAGGACTTCTACTCTGTGGCCAAATGTTTGTCTAGGGGAATGATTTTACACAGAGTAAAGGAAAAATTAGATAGTTTTAATCGTTCAAAATACAAAGGAGGTATTATTTAAAATGTTTGGGGTCGATCTGGCTTCTTCTTCAAATGTACACTCACAGTTGACCGTTGGCTCCAAGATGGCGTCGATGGCGTCGTGTGAGCGCGGGATTTTAGCGGAGTAAACTCGACGCTAAAATACGTTGCTAAAATATACTAAAATCCTCGCGGAGCAAGCTCAACACGAGAACACGTCTTGCACACAGCGGTTTGATTATTACAGAGCAAGCTCGACGTAATAATCCGTCTTAACACAGTTCGCTTTGTGGAGTTAAACTCAACACAAAGCCTTCAAACTAACAGAGTAAACTCGATGTTAGTTCCACACAGAAATGGCTTAAATTACACGTAGTAATTCAAGCAGAAAGGCGCTATTCCGTACAGTTGGCACGGACCAGCAATGAATCTCAACTCTTCCAGATATCACAGATCACACTTAGCAATGGTTGGCATAAGTTTGACACAGATGTGAATGGTTTGGAAGCAGAATCAAGAATGCGGGAAGAGTGGGCCAAAACCGTTTGGCTCACTCCTAAATCTGCTCAGAAAAGCTGCGCAGATGACGAGTTGCACAAAGATCACACACGGCCGCCTTCGGGTCGTGTGCAACAATTGAGCCGGGCACGCGCGAGGGGAAGGGATGCTCCGCCCAGGCACACGCCTAGCAGCATCATCAAAGCAATGCACGCTGCAGCGCGATTGGTTGACGCTGTTGCTGGGCCAAAACTTGCTGCAAAACACAATATTATTTGGGTAATATTGTGTCTTGTTTTATATTTTATTGATGTATGTTTTATTTCAATTTACATTGAAACAAAACATATAAGCTTGTTGAATATGTTTATAAGACAATTTGGAAATATGGTGCGCACTCAAATAGGAATATTTGAGGTCACCACAAAGGAAAGCGCATCAAGAGCCGAGAAGTCCAAGTACGAATTATTTTTCTGCGAGCAACACGAGACAGCACTGATAAGCGAGAAGTCCCGACCGAGAAATTGGTGTTTAGACAGCGGCGCAAGTTCCCACATGTGTTCGAGCGACTCAACATTTTCGACGATCGAATTCCTGAAAAACCAGAAGCTGAATTTGGCCAGCAAGGCGAGCACGAATATCGACGGAAAAGGAACCGCGAAAATCGTCGTCAAGACTGGGGACGGAAATATGAAGTTGGATTTGGCAGAGACTCTTTTGGTACGAGATTTACGAACGAATTTGATGTCAGTCGGGAAGATCACAGAACGAGGCCACAAAGTAATTTTCGACAATAAATCGGGAAAAGTGATAAATTCAAATGGAGAACTCGTACTCACCGCCGAAAAAAGAAATGGATTGTACTACATCGTCGACGAGACCGAGGATGCTGCGACCGCTGCGGAAATTAAGGTTGGAACTGGATCAAAACCCGAAAAACCCGCAAGTACAAAAATCCAGGAGTGGCACAAGAGACTCGGGCACCTGAATGAGTCAAGCCTAAAAATACTAAACGAAAAGGCAAACGGAATTGACTTTGAAAAGGACGCAAAGCTGCCGACTTGTGAGACATGCATCGAGGGGAAGCACGCAAGTAAAAAGTTTCCCATTTCCATGTCAAAAAGTGAAAAACTATTGGAGTTGGTGCACTCGGACGTATGCGGACCAATGCCAACGAAGTCCATGAATGGATCGAGGTATTTCGTGACGTTTACCGACGATAAATCGAGATGGTGCAAGGTGTACTTTTTGAAACACAAAAGTGAAGTTTTCGAGGCATTCAAGTCGTTTAAAACTTTTTGCGAGAAGGAAACTGGATGCGCGCTCAAAGTTTTACGATCGGACAACGGGAAAGAATATGTAAATAAGAAATTCGACGCATATTTACAAGAAAACGGCATAAAGCGCCAAACCAGCGTCGAACGAACCCCGGAACAAAATGGCGTCTCGGAAAGAATGAATAGAACTTTGATCGAGGTGGCACGATGCATGTTACTGCAAGCAAAATTGCCCAACACGTACTGGGCGGAAGCAATCAACACTGCATGCCACATCCGAAATAAATGCCCAACTAGAAGTTTAGAAAATGAAATCCCGCATCAAGTTTGGACCGGAAGAAAACCAAATGTCGACTATTTTCGAGTTTTCGGGAGCAGAGTTTTCGCCTTGGACAAGAAACCGAACAAGGGGAAGTTCGAACCGAAATCAAAAGAATGTATTCTCATCGGATATTGGGACGGATCGAAGGCGTATTGTTTGTGGTCGAAAAGCGAAAATAAAGTCATAAAAAGCCGCGATGTGAAATTTGTCGAGAAGTCAAAAAATGAGACGAATGAAGAATGTGAAGAAAGCGATAATAATAATAATTTTAATGACAATTTCATTGATTTCAGTACAGATCCAGTCGAAGACAGAACCGAAAATTCTGAGAATGAAATTGAGAGCGCAAACGAAGACGAATCCGACAATGAAGACGAGAGAGAGACGCAACACAAAGAAGCCGAACCTCGTCAGAATGAAAACACGCAAATAATTCCACGACGATCCGGAAGAACACCAAAGCCATATCCGAATCGAAACGGGGACCCACCACGGAAGCCCTACACGAGAAGAAACATAGAACAAATAATCGAAGACGAAGTTGCACACATCGCCACCCCCGACGATCCGAACACGGCAGATGAGGCGTTGACTGGAGACAACTCACAAGAATGGAAAGAAGCATTGAAAGCCGAATTCGACGCGCTAATCGAGAACAAAACGTGGATCTTGTGCGACCGACCGAAGAATCGAAAGACGATCGGAAGCAGATGGGTTTTGCGCACGAAGTTCGATGCAAAAGGATCGGTCGAGCGAAGAAAGGCACGCCTAGTCGCGAAAGGATACGCACAGCAACCAGGGGTTGATTATTTTGAAACTTATGCACCTGTTGCACGACCAGCATCAATTAGAACAGTAATGGCAATCGCTACAGAACTGGGATTGACGGTGCATCAGATGGACGTCGTGACGGCTTATTTGAACGGTGACATCGAGGAAGAAATATATATGGACATTCCCGAGATGTTAGAAAAAATCACCGGCTTGAAATTCGACAGGAACAAAGTATGCCGACTCAAGAAGGCACTGTACGGGCTGAAGCAGTCAGGCCGGCAGTGGTACAAGAAACTAGACGAAAAGCTACGGAAATTTGGCCTGAAGCCCACCAATGCGGACCCGTGCATTTACCACAGAAGAAATGGCGACACCATCACATTAATTGCAATCTACGTGGACGATATCATCATTGCGACGAATTGCATGAGCAACATGGAAAAACTAAAATCGAAATTGAAAAACGAGTTCAAAATGAAGGACTTGGGGCCAATCCATTATTGCCTTGGGATCGAGTTTAGACAAGATGGAAAAACGAAGTCGATTGAGATGTCGCAAAAGAAATACACAAAGGACGTATTGAATCGATTTGGGATGCCGGAATGCTCCACGAGTTCGACGCCACTTGATGCAAATCAAAAGCTGCAAAAGAATAAGAAGAACGAGGATGGGACAGAAGAAGAGAAATTGGACCCAAACGAGTACCCCTATCAAAACTTAATCGGATCCTTGATGTATCTCGCCGTCTGCACCCGACCCGACATCGCATACACCGTTAGCGCGCTCAGCCAGTACAACACCTGCTTCACCGCAACGCACTGGACTGCAGCAAAGAGAGTGTTGCGATATTTGAAGTATTCAACTGGTCTCGGTTTGAAGTACGAAAAGACCAAAGAAAAACTTTTCGGATACACTGACGCAGACTGGGGAGCTTGCCTGGACGATCGACGGTCGTACACCGGGTACTGCTTCAAACTCGCCAACGCAACCATTTCCTGGGAAGCAAGAAAGCAGCGAACCGTCGCAACATCGTCAACAGAAGCGGAATACATGGCACTGGCGGACGCGTCGAAGGAAGCCATCTACTTACGAAATTTCCTCGACGAGATAGGATTCAGTAAGAAGACCGATGGGCCAACTTTAATCTACAGTGACAATCAGGGCGCCCACAAGCTAGTTCGAAACCCAGTATTCCACCAGAGAACAAAGCACATTGACATACGCCATCATTTTATTCGCGAAACTTGCGAACGCGGAGACGTCGTCATCGAGTTCTTACAAACAGAAGACATGGTCGCTGACGTACTAACGAAAGGCTTGTTCAAGCCGAAACATGAAGAGTTCGTCGCGAAGTTTGGATTGAAGAACATCGCGTAATTTTTTGGGATGTGCGGAGACAAGCACTCAGGGGAAGTGTTGTATTTGAGTGTCTTGTCTTCACGCCAGGTGAACGTTCACCTGTGCGCCCACAACGTCCAGATGACGTACTTGGCGCGAACCAATCAGGGTTGAGCGCACCACTTTTGTACTTGTATATATCATGTGTTATGGATTAAATAAATCAGTCATTCATGTTAAACCTAACCACGCGTCTCGTTCTTTATAACAAACTGCTTCAAACCTAAAAACTACAGGCGCTCGAAAACTAGCGACAAGTAGCTGCACTAATGAATATAACGCTATCTCAAGTGGTGATCCCCCAAAGTATTGGTACGACGTAGACAAACTCAGCCAGAGAACACATTAGATATACATAGATAAGATAAAGTTACACGTGTTGCATGGGAGGCGTTCTCTGGTAGTACTCAATATTAATAGATGGACCAAATACCAAAATCACTAATAACCAATTATTTACAAATTAGAATCACAGAATACCAAATATTTACCGAATATTAAAATCATCGAATAGCAAAATGTTATAAAATGTGGATGTTACCTTCCGAATACCGTAGCCATCAAATTGAAACTCGTTCCTATTTAAGTATGGAAGCAATTTCTGTACTTCTGTACTGCATTGTAAAGTACTGGAGAAAAAAAGCATGCTTCCTGAAACCATGATTCACTTTTATTGTCAAATCACCGAAAAACGAATATTTAACGAATATTAAAATCATCGAATGCCGTGTCATAAAAGAAGGTAGATGTCACCTTTCGGATACCGTATTAATCACATTTAAATTGATATCAATTTCTATTTAACTTTATCTCGCCAAATTATCTATTAGTACATACTGTAGCAATTTTTATACTTTGCAATTTCTGCAGTGAAAAATACTGGGGAAAAAAACATGATTCCTTTTGACCTTCCTCTAAATCCATTCGTACTTGCAATCGTCGCAATTGTATTCTGGCTAACTTTAAAATACATGAAATCACCGAAAAATTTGCCACCTGGACCTTATGGAATACCAGTCTTGGGATATTTGCCATTTCTTGGCAGAAAACCTCATCTTGTGCTAACCAAACTTAAAGAGAAATACGGAGAAATTTATACGTAAGTATAACCTTTTTAAACCAGATTTAACCTAAAACTGTCTAGTAGAATGTGGCGCCAAGAAGCATTACAAAATTACATCACTTTTGGCTGAATTGTTTGCCTTTTGAACCATATGAAGTTTGGCCTTGCTGATATGATACTGAAGTTTTTTTTATGTAGTTTGGTATTCATTACTGTAATTCGATGTGAGCAGACAGAATACAGGGTCCAAATTAAATTACTAACCAGTTGAAGCAAAACAGATGAACCGTTTAATTTACATTAGTCTTATGTTTACCACTCGTCAGGGCACACTCCTGTTTGGTAGTGACATCATAACACTGAAAAACTGGTGGTGCCTTCTAGTGAGATAATGTCAATAAATAAATATGTATTAGAAGTGGGATAAATTATATTTTTCTGTACTACTCCCGTATTAGGGTAAAAATTACGTAAGAGACCCAACACAATTTTTGTCTTACGTCATTTACCGTTTAAGAGTCTCGTGCCCAGTGCGCATATTTACAAACTGCAGGTGCTACAGGAATCTTTGCGGCCAGAAATGACTACGGTAAGCATCTCTAACGGAACAATTATTGCAGGAAGGCAAGTCCCCTGCTCAGATTGAGCTTACCTCACCTTAACTGGATCATACAAAGCAAAACAAAGCGAAACAAATCAAACTAATACCCACAAAGACGATTAATTCAAAATTGTAACACTATTCAAACTATTGACGCCGGTTATAATCATTTTAGTGACGCTCATTTTAGCGGTTTTTACCCAAAAAGTCCCATATTAGCGATCCCGTTTTAGCGACACGATTTACCACGACAAATCGGCTCAAAAAATTGGTTTGCACCAAAAAACCAGCAAGGTTAGGTTCGCTTGTTAGCCCTTCCTAGGAATTAAACCTAAACTATATGGTTAGGTTAATATTAGTGTTAGTATTAGTGCCGTTTTGTGTCGCTAAAATGGTGTGTCGCTAAAATGTAGTACATCCATTGATGCATTAGTCATTCCTGGTCATGAAATCAGCACAGGAATTCCTGAAGCGCCTGGAGTTTGTAAATGAGCGACCAGCGCTATCTGTACAACCCGGGAGGTACAACATAGGTGAAAAATGTGTACGAGATTCCTGATTTCCAAAGATTCCCACAGATTCTACTGATTCCCACAGGTTCTACCGATTCCGACAGATTCTACTGATTCCCACAGATTCTACCGATTCCCACAAATTCTACTGATTCCCACAGATATAATAACCTGTTTTCAGAATCAACATTGCAAATGAACGTGTTGTAGTTTTGTCATCGTTTAAACTGATCAAAGAAGTGTTTCAACAAAGTGACAACTATACAGAAAGACCTCACAACTATTCTGTTCTCATGAAATTTGACTCGCAAGACGGTATGTATTAAATCAAAATGAATATGCAGTACTGAAATATATATATTCGTATGTACAGTGTGGGCCGATACCCATACGGAAAAACCATCCCAATAGTAAAATGGCTTGGGGATGGTTTCCTGTATGGGAATCGGTCTACAACATTAAATTAAGGTTATCATGGACCAATACACTTATAAAAAAGCATTGGAGAATTGTTATGCTTCCATTTGCAGATGATGAACCACCTTTGACATGGATATTTCAGCATGCAGAAAAATGATTCTAAGCATAAAGTCAAGTCAATTGCTCAGTGTTCCAAACCCATCACATTTAGGTTTTGATTTGGCCTGCACAATCACATACAAAATTTTGGTTATCCAACAAAATATTGAAATGCATTGTTCATATAAACAATGATTTTCTGAAGAAACCCGTTTTTTTTTGTGATTTTTTGAATGTAGTACTAAACTCACTTAAAAATTCATTTTTTTTTAAATAAAGCCCAATTTTTGTTCTTTAAGCCACATTTATTTGTTTTGATTAGAAGCATATTTTAAGGTTTGAATTTCACCATTTTATTTTTTTTTAACATTCACATGTACTGAGCCACATGTATTTTTTAATACATGCGGCTCACAAGTCAGTACACATGGGTGCGGATAGTATAGGATTATATTAGTTTTACACTATTTTTCTTATTTTTACACTAAAAATCCCTGACTTTTACACTAAACTTCTGAATACCAACACTATTTTCCCTTATTTCTACACTAAACTTCGGAATTATTGTAAAAGTAAAATTAATCCTATCCACATCGGAAATTTGTGTTTAAGTTGTCCAAAATCTAGAGTTTTTATGCGTTTTTTTTGCGGTTTTTTTGAGAAATTCATACACAACAAGAACTGGTTTAGGTTAGTTTAGGTTAGGATAGGTTAGGTTAGGTAGTAAAAAGAAAGCGGGGTCGACCATCTAAGTCAAAGAAAGCTCTCTAAGTGCAATAATTTAGCGCAATAAGAATGTAAACTGTATTAAAATCTAGTTTAAAAATTTATTTTTTAGTGTAAAAAAATAAACAAAATATTAACAAATATAAACAAAATTTATTTTTTTTAGTGTAAAAATAAGGGAAAATAGTGTACAAATAAATGGAACCTATTATTAATCTTTTAATATGATTTTTACTCGTGAATTAAATTTTTTCTAGGTATTTTCGGAAGTGGTGGTGCTCCTCGAAACGAATTACGTCGGTTCTCATTAACTGCTCTTCGAAACTTTGGAATGGGTAAAGCAAGTTTGGAACCAAAAATTCAAGTATACTAAATACTAATGCAATACCAAAAGCCAAGTTGATTATCCTATTAATTGCAACAGTTTTTTTATTTCATTAGGATGAAATACAATTTTTAATAAACAATATTAAAACCTTGGACGGAAAACCATCTTACTTCCGAGAAATGCTTAGAACAAGCATTACTAATATAATTTGCACAATCATGTATGGAGAAAGAATGGACTACGAGAATAAAGACTTTCAACAACTCTTAAAGTTATCAAACGATTTTGTAGTTTCGGTAGGAATAGACCAATGGTCGGAATTTCTGCCAGACTGGATAGTCAAAGTTCTTGGAATCACAAAACCGACGTCAGTACCAAACGCCATTGAACTTAAGTGCACTTTAAAGACATTTTTCATTTACTTGTACAGAGTTAAAGGAGCTTTGCTGTACAGAAAGATCCTAGATGAAGTTAAAAAATACGATAAAATTCACGAAGGCATAAACAACCAACAAAGTTTTATTGATGTTTGGAGAACTGAAACTGAGAAACCGAATACAAATCCAGCCAATTTTAATGGTAAACAAATGCAGACTATACTCAAAACCACCCCAACATTGATCTATTTCACTGGTGTAGGGACACAAAAAAGTAGCTCAAAACACCAGAATTGTACTCGAACTCCAGACATTGCGATCGATTAACAACATTGTCAAAGGTGATGCTCTGACACAGAACTACTTTTCCGCGTAGTAGAACACAGTACACAGTTAGGCGTAAACCGGCTGAAATAGATCAACGTTGGGGTGGTTTTGAGTATATTAATAAATTAAGCTATTCATTCAAAGAATCGACTAAATACGTGCAGTCCAAAACGAGTTTTGCATACGTTTTAGAGTTTTTGAATGCACCTACTGTCATTTGTCAGTGTTGTATTGTTTAAGTATGCCGAAATTGTTATTTGTTAAAATCTCTGCCATCTTATTCCAACAAAAAGTTATGGAACTATACTCAAACCCACTTCAAGGTTGGCCTAACTCCCATTGGCCAAACCTTATTAAGCCTAGCTTGAGACTGTGCACTACCGCAAAAAAAAATAGTTCAGTGCTTTTTTTTATTGTCTCTGGTCTTCTAATTATGAAAATGGTGTAATTTTGTTTGTATTTTTTAATAAAATGTGTTTTTCATATGTTAGATAAAGTTTTATGTTGTTTTCATTTCAACTTATATTTTTGTTTAGTTTATTTGTTGCTTTGTCAGGAGAGCAAACAATTTCCTAGCAATAGGTAATTGATTACAATGTCTGTGCATCTAATGCAATTCTAAAGTTTTGATCTACTTAGAGAAATGGCTCGGCCAATGGGAGTTAGGCCAACCTTGAAATGGGTTTGAGTATACAGAGTGGAAGAAAAGTCTGTCACTCTACTAATATTTCTGAAAGCGTTGACAACGCATCTAATCTAATGATAGTAAAGTATTAAAGTTGGGTGGGGCAATTTTTTGGTGACCCAAAATTTGACCTCGGACCCTTTCTTCAAGGTAGTTGGAAAATTATCTTGGAAACCATTAGAGATAGACAGAAATTTCCAATTGTAAACTTGTAGAGCAACATTAATTTAGTATAAAAATGACTACTCCTCAAATCTTTTGTCCTCAAATTTTTTGAGAAAATCGCAATCTCCTAAAGTAGACATAAGTCAAAAGCTAATGGAAAAATGGCCAAAATTGAAAAAGTGTCAAAACGTGCGGATTAGACGTAAAATGACCTAAAAAATTGATTCTCCCGGTTAGACTTTACATATCTGGCACCGTTGCAGAGTTATAGGCAGAAAACTGAGTTTTAGGAAAGAAAAAGTCGTCAAAACCTCAGTTTTCTGCCCACATCTCTGCAATGGTGCCAGATATGCAAATTCCAACCAGGGAAATTCATTTTTAGGTCATTTTTACATTTTACATCTAATCAGCACGTTTTTGCACTTTAGGACATTTTCCATAGGTTAGCCTTTAGGAAATTGTGATTTTCTTAAAAAAATTTAGTACAAAAGATTTGAGGTTTCCAAGATAATTTTCCAATGACCTTGAAGGAACAACCCGAGGTCAAATTTTGGGTCACCAAAAAATTGCCCCACCTAACTTTAATACTTTACCGTCATTAGACTAGATGCATTGTCAGCACTTTCACAAATATTTATAGTAGAGTGACAGACTTTTCTTCCACTCTGAAGAGAAACAACAAAAGCAAATAAACAAATCATTTTGAAAAATTATTAACCAATTATTCGGGCATTTTTGGACTTTTCTACCGCTGACTAATTATTCATCTCTTATCATTCCTAGAAAAGAAACTGGCAAAAATATTGAGCGAATTGTTTATTGCTGGTAGTGACACAACAAGCACGACTTTGGAATGGGCTCTTCTGTATATGGTAAAATACCCTCACGTGCAAGCAAAAGTGCAAATGGAAATTAACGAAGTGATTGGAAAGGATAGACAACCAACAATGTCAGACCAAAAGTTAATGCCGTATACAGAAGCGACCTTACTGGAAATAAGCAGGATGGCCTCACTTACACCTTTAATTGTTCCTCACACGTGAGTAGTAGCTTACAACATCATACAAAGACTTTATGTAATTCTGCATTAATTTTCAGTTCAAGTGAAGATGCAACCCTAGCTGGTTATTTCATTCCAAAGAAGACAACCATATATGGCAATGCATATGCAGTTCATAACGATCCAAACTTGTTTCCAGAACCTGAACTTTTCAAACCAGAACGCTTTCTTACTGAGGATTATCAAGTCAAACACGTGGAAGAGTTGATTCCTTTTTCCATAGGTAAACAAATGTTGCTTCCGAATTTCAGTTAAATTTTCACTAACCAGTATTTTTATTCACATTAGGTAAGCGGCAATGCATTGGCGAGGCACTGGCCCGAATGCAAATGTTTCTTTATTTTACAACTCTGTTACAACAATTTTCATTCACTTCCAAAACGACAGTATCGTTGGAATATTATTTTTCAATTGTCTTAACCCCTGTTCTTCAAAGTATTTGTGCAACAAAACGTTAACGTCTAAAAATCATCAACCAAAAAATAAAATGATTTTACCTAATCTGTCCTAACCCATTAGTAAATGCATCAATAGATCATTTGTGTCTAAAAAAAAATTGTCCCTTTAAACGGGGCACCCCTCTAGACCCACGAATGTCTGGTCTAAAAAAAGAAAACTACTTATGACGTAACTCTAATTTCAACTTAATTTGTATACACAAAATAAAAATAAATACTAATCGCATGCATCCTGGAGCAATGATTCACTTTTATTGTCAAATCACTAAAAAAAAACAAATATTTACCGAAAATTTAAATTATCAATTCCATGTCATAAAAGAAGGTACATGTAAATGTCCCCTTTCGGATACCGTATTTTTCAGATTTTAATTGATATCAATTTCTATTAACTTTAATCGTGCCAAATTATCTACAGTACGGTACATACTGTAGCTTAAAGCAATTTTATACTTCACAATTTCTGCAGTGAAAAATACTGAGGGGAAAAACATGATTCCTTATGACCTTCCTCTGAATGCATTCGTATTTGCAATCGTCGCGATTGTATTCTGGCTAACTTTAAAATACATGAAATCTCCGAAAAATTTGCCACCTGGACCTAAAGGAATACCAGTCTTGGGATATTTGCCATTCCTTGGCAGCAAACCGCATCTTGCACTAACCAAACTCAAAGAGAAATATGGAGAAATTCATACGTAAGTACAACCTTTCTAAACCAGATTTAACTTATAACTGTCAAGTAGACTGTGGCGCCAAGAAGCATTACAAAATTACATCATTTTTGGCTGAATTTTTTGCTTTTTGAACCTTGCTGATAAGATACTACCAGTAGCTGCATTCAAAAACTCTAAAACGTATGCAAAACTCGTTTGGTGTTTGTACGTGACGTCATTCCCATTGATTGAATGTAGCTAATGTCATTTTTTTTTCTTGTTCTGTACGGTAATTTCTCAGCGGTTTGCTTTGCGCGAGGATTTATTACTAAATTTTAAAATGAGCGGAAAAATTAGATGGGATTCTCAATACTGTGCGGATTTCGGAAGCAAAACAAAAGGTTTTGCATTACGCCAATTTAATCTGCGCAGTGCTGGCTCAAGAAATTTCAGCACCTTAAACAAGATTCAAAATTGCACCCATTTTGGTAGGATGGTATCAGACACCAAACAACAAAAACACCAAAGTCCAGCTGTAAGATTTGAATTTTATCATTTATAATATTTTATATAATATTTGTTTGTCACTGTATCTTAGTGTTGAGTTTGTGTCATTTGAAGGGTCTTTATATTAGTGTGTTATGTCATGTGTGTCAGTATAGTAATGTTCTTTTGTTGTATTAGTTTACTTTTTTAATCAAAACATAACGATTGTACAGTTGCTGCTTGTTTTTGGTCAAGTAAAGATCTAGCAGTATTTGTGTCCAAAAGGAAACTTTATATTATTTATCAGTTGGTTTTCATTAACCAACAAGAACCCACAGATTGCAGATTGCAAGTGGTTGATCATCCATTATCACCGTTCTTTTCGAGAGCTCGAGTCACTCAAAATGTAGCCCCCAATTACAAGGATTCTTCATTGGAGAAGGAAGAAGGCGATGAAGATATTGTGTCAGTAAATTACAAACAAAAAGCAGTTAAAAGAATCCCGAAGCAAGGCGTACGAGTAGCAGACATGATTGGCTTTGCCCCAGTCGTGACAGGGTAAGCGCAACGAAGGCAAGAACCAATGACATCTGATTCTAGAGCTCAAGTCCAGATCAGAAGAATGATGGAACGACGAGAAAAGAAACCAGAATAGAAGCGAAGAGGGAAATCAATAGAAATTTAAAGATTTAAATTTAAAGTGTTTATTCAGGAATTTATTTAAAGTTTATTGAGCATATTTTAAAGAATTTGTGTGACTCGTTTATGATTAAATTGAAGTAGGAGAGAAATGTTGTGTACTTCAATTAAGATTTATTATAATAAAGGGTTTCATTAAATGAGCGATTATTGTGATTATTTGATTATTGCAATAATCATAATCACACAATTATTGAGGGCCCAACAAAAATCTGACTATGTAATTATTGGTAAGATGGGCGGAATTGTTTAAATTATAACCTAAATACGTAGCAATTGTTAAAAAAAAGTTCCTACAAGTAATAATTGCAACTACCTAAGTCGTTTCATGCGTTCAGTTTAACCTAAACTGAGCAGACTTTGTTAAATTATCAGCTAGAGACCGGATAAATGCATAAATGCATGCAATATATTTTTATTCAATATAAAGCCAAAATCGGCTATAAATGCATATTTTCCGAAAATCGGAAATAAATGCATATTTTCCGAAAATCGGAAATAAAGGCATATTTTGCCGTTTTTCCGAAAAAAAAATGGCGATTTGTGTCACTTTTTTACGATACGTAACGTGTACGTATCAATTTGTGCCTTTTTTAAGAAAAATATTGCGTACGTTTTGTGTATTGTGGTGACCCTGAGCCACTTTTATTCAATTTAATGTGTTTTTATTTAATAAAAGAGTCACCACGAAAGAAGTGTATTTTGCATTTTATTTTGGTAATATTTGTGTTTGGCATGCGCCAAACAATTGCATAATTTAGGGGAGAAAATCTCCCCTAACACGGTTCACCCCAATATTATGTGGGGTGAGGCGTTAATTAACCGCTTAGTGAGACAAAATCCTTTGTTTCACTAAATTACGACGTCTGCGCAGCATCCGCTGCGCATATTTGAAGCGTGCCTGGCACACGCCACCCTTCCCATAGCCAACGGTTATGGTGCAATAATAACGGCTTTTGGCGCAACAAAATCCTTTGGCGATTTGGCCCACTCTTGACACTGACACACCAACAACAAACACCCACACGATCATCGCTACGAACTTCAAACAAAAGGATTCTAGTGCTGACCGGGTTACACGTTTTGGTGAGTTAAGAGACATTGCTGTTTCCACTGAATAAATTCGGTGGAACCAGCCACATTTGCGTACAGACATCGAATTTCGGGTAACGCCCGAGAAAACCAGCTCACCCGCCGCCGTCGAGTCGCGTTGACTTGTTCCGTGATTCGCCTCCGTCGATCGAGCAACCCGTCGCCGTCAACCATCGTGAGAAGACAGTGAACCACCTGCGAGCTTTACTCCGGAGTTCACTGTTCATCGCCATCGAACGAGCGAAGGAAATTTGTTCCCACTCGTTGTTGATTATTGTGAGAGCGCCATCGAGTTTACTCTGGTACTCTCATCGTCGTCATCAACGGCAAATCTCTCGTAGAGAACCATCGCCGATATTCGTAAGCCACCTGCGAGCTTTACTCCGGAGCTTACGAATAGAAGGTCATCGTTTTCATCGAGAAATAATATTTTTCAGGCGAGTCCGACTCGCCATTTTCCGAACGCAACAAGCAGCCGTTTGTTGCGCGCCAAACACTCGTGCCCAACGATCAACCGTCGTTGTTGGCGCCTTTTTCCTTTGTTTCAAGTGAGCGTAACCGTTTCACTTGACACATTTCCCACTCCTCTTCTCTTTTTCTCCCTAGTTTTAACCACTAATTTTAGTAAATTCATTAATTATATTTCCTATAATTACATTTGTAATTTTTGCACCAATAAAGTTCATTTGTATTTTATTCAACTCAAACTGTCGTTTTCCTTTCATAAAATTACCCCTAGACACCACACAGGCAACCGAGTATAAGGCCTATAAACGGTATCTCAATTGCGAACTGCTCTTAACAAGGTAAGTATTTGTTTTAGAGCGGAAAGCCCGGAGGATCGCAACAGTATGTTTCATGTGTTAGCTAGTTGCAGTGTATTTGGACTATTAAAGTAGAAAAAGAAACAACATTAAATAAGTGAATAACCAGACCTGAATACATGTGCTCCTTGCATGGAGAAAAACCAAAGAAGAAGCCCTCTTTTAATCACTTTAGAAAGAAGTGCCATCTAGTGGCAAAAATACATTAAAAGTGTAATAAAGCCATCTGGTGGGAAAATACACAATCAAGATAATAAACAGTTATATAAACAAACTAAGAGATGCAATGAATAAGAACTGTTTACATAACAAATACAATCAACTGATTAGTAATATGATAAGGTTTACAAGCGGCCCCCTCATATTACTTAAGCATTAATCAAAATAAACACACATAAACTTTGAACAGAATTTAAGTAAAGTAGTCTTATCCACTGCTTTAGTCATTACATCCGCTGGATTGTCATTGGTATCAACATAACGGATAATAAGACCATGATCTTTTACTAATGCACGGACGAAGTGGTATTTGATGTCTATGTGCTTAGTACGTCGATTTTCGATAGCAGATTTCGAAAAGTCTATAGACGAAGTGTTGTCACAATATACAGCATGAAGTTTAATTCCATCGGCAGGTGGCAAGATTTCACAAAGAACACGCTCCAGCCAGATAAAGTCTTTAACCGTCTCAGCCAGAGCAACATATTCAGATTCCATGGTGGAGAGCGACACACTTTTTTGTTTGAAGGCTCTCCATGAGATAGCAGCATTTCCCAAAGTGATTACAGTTCCGCCTATGGAGACGCAGTCGTCACGATTGTTTGCATGGTCCGCATCAGCGAATGCTTTCAGTTGTGGTTCTCTATCGCAGACCAAGATCAAGTTGTAATGCCGGCTATACTTTACATAACCTAAGAGATCCAGCAGGGCCCTCCAATGTGCTTGCCCTGGGTTGGACTGGAATTGGCTTAACACATTCACCGCGTAGGAGATGTCTGGTCGAGTGCGTGAAGCAATGGAGGCCAAACATCCTAGTAAACTACGGTAAGGGAGGTGGCTCATTTCTTCCACTTGTTTGAGGGTTTGCGGACAATCTTTCTTCGATAAAACTGTCGCCTTGATAATTGGAGATGATCTAAGAGTAACTCCAAAGTGTTCAAAGCGTTCAAGCGTTCTAGAGATGAGAGTCCGTTGGTGAATCTGAATGAGATTATTTTTATAATACTCAAATTCTATGCCAAGTAGCTTTTTGGTTTGTCCGAGAATCACCAAGTCAAAATGCCCCTGAATAAGAGGAAGTCCATTCATTTCGTCGCCATTCATTTCGTCGCCCCCGTACTTTTTTTTAATAAAGGCTGTGTTGAAAATTTTTTTTTCATTTCGTCGCCCTTATTTCATCAACAAATCATTTCGTCGCCCTTTCATTTCGTCGCCCTATCATTTCGTCGCCATATCATTTCGTCGCCATGTCATTGTTGTGGCATTTCGCTAACTTGTGGCCAAATTCTGGCAAACTTGAGGCCAAATTCTGGCAAACTTGTGGCCAAATTCTGGCAAACTTGTGGACAAAATGTGGCCAAATTCTGGCCAACTTGTGGACAAAATGTGGCCAAATTCTGGCAAACTTGTGGCAACATTGAGGCCAAATTGTGGCAAAATTGTAGCCAAATTGTGGACAAGATGTGGCCAAATTCTGGCAAACTTGTGGCCAAATTCTGGCAAACTTGTGGCCAAATTCTGGCAAACTTGTGGCCAAATTCTGGCCAAATTCTGACCAAATTGTGGCAACATTGAGGCCAAATTGTGACAAAATTGTAGCCAAATTGTGGCAAAATTGTAGCCAAATTGTGGCAATATTGAGGCCAAATTGTGACAAAATTGTAGCCAAATTGTGGCAAATGTTTCGGTTACTTAGGCGTATCATTTCGTCGCCCTTCATTTCGTCGCCGTGTCATTTCGTCGCCCTTCTGTTCGGTTTGGGTTGTTTTGGTTGTTCAACCGTATCATTTCGTCGCCCTTCATTTCGTCGCTCTTTTTACGTTTTGGGTGTCATTTCGTCGCCAAAAACGGCGACGAAATGACACGGCGACGAAATGAAGGGCGACGAAATGAAGAAACCCCGAATAAGAGCAATGGCATTGTTGGCATGTTGAATTGTTCTACCAAAAACCACCATGTCGTCGACATAGACGATGAGGATAACATGATTAGCAAGTTTATAAACACAGTTACACCAATCGAGTCCGGTAAATCCCAGTTGGCGAAGAACTTTATCTAATTCGGAATTCCACTCTCTTCCTGATTGATGTAAGCCATAGATGGCTTTAATCAGCCTACAAACTAGATGCTCTTGTCCCTTCTTTACATATCCCTGTGGTTGGGTCATATAAACTGTATTTTGAAGATTTGCATATAAATATGCGCACTTAACATCTATCTGGACGTGAGCCCAACCTAAGATTCCAACTAGGAGGGTAAATAGAAAACGAACAATCGAGAAATTGACGACAGGCGAAAAGACTTCATCGTAGGAGTCGCCATATATCTGGGTAAAGCCGCGTGCAACCAGGCGTGCCTTGTATTTCATACCAGGTTTTACGGTATAAACCCATCTACAGGTAACGGGTTTCTCTTTCGCTGGATGCTCGACAAGTTCCCAGACCCCTCGATCGATCATCGTTCCAATCTCGTCGTCCATTGCCTCCTGCCACTGTTCTCGCTGAGGAGAACGTTGGGTATCATTGTAGGTATGTGATATGATGATTTCAACGTTGTTAACTTCCTCATTTTCAAACTCCAGTGCATTGAGTTGAAGATTATCCACATCATTCTGATTATCTCATCTAGAAGTTTCTGGTGGGTCAGGCAATGTTCGAGTAACAAATTCCACTTTATCTCGGGAGAATTCCAAATTATGTTGTGCACAATAGCGCTCGATTTCCGGTATAGAACGCAGTTTTGGCTTGGGTTGTCCTTGGATTGTATACTCATAGTCCACTTGTGGACTTCCTTTTCGTGGCTTAATTAGCTGTTCCCAAACACAAGCTGTAGGCGCAGATGTCAATGGCATCTTTGTTGGTACCGGTGCTGGTGGAGGCACAGAATTGACTTTGACAGGTTGCTTTGGAGAATGAGTTGCCGTTTCTGCGGCCATCGGCGTGGGGTCATCTGGCATGACGACATAACCAGGGCCCAGCTCGCGTTCTACCCCTTTCTTGCTTTCGACGAATTTAACGTCGTTGGACTGGACTACTTTCGATAAATCCGGAACCCATATGCGGTAGCCACGTGTGCTAGTGGGATAGCCTAGCATGATTCCTCGATGTGACTTGTTATCTAATTTGCCGCGGACTGGGTTCCGCACATAACACAATGAACCAAATTTTCGAAAATGTCCTACTGCTGGTTTCCGTCCATATAAAAGCTCCAAGGGTGTTTTGTTTGTCTTATTCTTAATGACCCTATTCCTGAGATAATTAAACGTCATTAGGGCTTCAGCCCAAAATCTATGCTCTAGATTCCCATCATTCAGTAAAGCACGCACGCCATCCATTAACGTTTGGTTAATCCTTTCGGCTACTTTATTTTGTTCAGGGATATAAGGGTTTGTCTTTTCATGTTTAATACCGATGCCTTCCAAGTATGTGGCGAATTTGCCCGAACAAAATTCCATGCCATTGTCCGTTCGAATGGTGATGACTTTCTTCTCCAGAATTCGCTCAATTCGAGTCACATATGCTTGGAAAAGTCCAAAAACTTGATCCTTTCTCTCCATTGGATAAACCGTAGTATGGCGAGAGTAATCATCGGTAATTGTAAGAAAGTAGGTGCAGCCGGATAATGAACGTGTTAGAAGTTGACCACAAACATACATGTGTAAGAGTTCCAGTACTTTAGTTGACCTGATCTGTGGGATCGGCTTGATAGAAAGGCACTTTTTCTTTGCGAGATCACAAACTTCACAATAGTCCAACTTTCCAGAAAGTTCCTCTAGCCCTCTAACGGCTCCATGTCAAACCGTTTGCTGCACACTTTCCAAATGAATATGTCCAAATCTTTCATGCCATAATCGTAAATCGGGGACAGTGTCCGGTTCCGATGTCAATGCGGATTTCCCAGGATATCCATCCGCGTTTTCCTTAATTAGGACTTGGTGACGTCCAATGTCCGTTTTCACAAAATATAAGTTTTTGTGTTTGACAGCTTCCATGACTGGTATAAAATCTTTGCCACAATACATTCTAACGCGGCCCGATCCAATGCTAGCTTTACATCCGAGGTCGTCTAGCGTAGAGGCAGAAATCATGTTACGTCGTAGATCCGGCAAATAAAACACATTTCGCAACGTAACAGGCTTGACACTCGTCCCAAAAACACAGTTGATCGAGACATCTCCAATTCCTTCAATGTCTATAGTCGAAGACTTTCCAGCTTGCATTATTTTACCATTCGCTAGTGGTTTAAATCGGATGAAGAATTCCTTATTCTTGCAAAAGGGGCTGGTGGCTCCTGAATCGTAAACCCACTCCACATCCTGTTTTACTGGAGTCACAGCTTCAGCATCACAAAGTTCCATCAGGTAACCCAACTCTCTAAATTTCGCTGTGAAGTCACTCTCATCACTTTCGCCAATTTCTATTTCATCTTCGCTCAATTTGGTCTTAGCGTGGCATTCACGTGCCCAATGTCCCTGGCGGCCACAGCGACGACACGGCCCCCGAGTCGAAGGTTGCCCACGGCCACCACGGCTACCACGAGAGCGTCCTCGATACGTGCCGCCCCGCTGTCCATCAGTTCCAGAATAATGGCCAGGTTTGCCTTTTGTTAAATCAAGGCCGAAAGCGCCTTGGACTTGCTGCTCTCCGGCATCACGCTTCACCTGTGCAATCCGACCTTCTTCCGAAATCAGCTCTTTCTCCACTTTATCCAGTGTAAATTCCTTGTCTTCCCACCGATAGATTGTCTGTACAATCGTTTGAAACTCAGGTGGGAGACACCTAATCAGTTGAAAAGACTGGTAAATGTCATTAACAGAATGTTTAAGTCCCTCAAGTAACTTTGATGTCTTGCGTATTCTGGCAGCAAAGACTCCAATGCTTTCTGTTTCAGCATTATAGCGTAAGCTAAAAAATTCGTCCAATAATTGCATCACTCGGGCTCGGGAAACTGGTTCAAAATTAGTCTTTAAGATTTTCCAAGCTTCCTTGGCATCCTGAGTGTTGCTTAAAAGTTCCCGGTATTGCTTCTCTATTCCATAGTAGATCATGCTATAAGCTCGGTCCTTGCGGAAAGCGTTGTCTTGTTTTTCTCGCCAAGTTGCAGTTGCATCGACCAATGGAATGTCGGTACCACCAACAAAGCCCCAACAACCCTGATACATTAGGGCGACCATGATCTCCTCCTTCCAAGTGGCATAATTGTCTTTGCCGAGAAGAGTCACTTTGTGTCCACCAACTTTCTCCTCTTCCATTTTAGCAGTTGGAAGTAAATTCGGCACAAAATAGCACTCAATGTCGCACAAAAACTGATGCACAAGTCGATGCACACAATAACGCAACACAATAAATTGGATAACTGTTACACACAAGCCAGGTGCAATGCTTGTGGGTTAGTTCGCTTTTAATAATTAAGTTAGTGTATTTCTGAGACAACACTAAGCTAAATAAGAATTTGTCGCAGCAAATTCGTAATTTTTCACACAATTTTTCACAATAAATAGAGAAATTCTTACTAATAAATTCAAATGACAACAGATAATCAATCAAACAGAGTAATTTTCCATAATTCAGACCAAAGTTCTCAAAAACAAATTCAGAATAGTGATAAATCATTAATCAAACACAATTCAGATCAAAAATAAATTCAAAAATTGAACAAATCATCAATTGAACACAGTTCAAATCAAAAATTCTTAGGAACAAATTCAAAAGACATCAAATTGTGATCAAACACATAATATTTCAAATTCCAATTCAAAAAGGCAATAAATCACAAATGAAAAACAAATTTTCAAGCAAATCATTAATTAAACACAAATTTTTAAGCAAATCATTAATTAAACACAATTTCTCAAGTAAATCATGAATTGTACACAAATTCTCAGGTAAATCATGAATTAAACATAAATTTTTCAAGTAAATCAATTCATAAACAATTTTCAGGCTGTCTTCAGGTTGAAATAGTCCAGAAATGGTCTCAAAACAGGTCCACTGGTACAAAAACGCGTTACGGACGTTCCTGATCTTCATACACTTCGTTTCGTCGACGTTTCGTCAAAGTTCGTCTCGTTCGTTGCCGCAAACGTGCTCCGTCCGGATAGTAAACAGGTACACCGCCCGTTCGTCAAAGCGTGCACCGCTCGGATCATCAAAACGTGCTCCGCACGTATTCGTAACGTCTCGTCGACGTTTTCAATTCGAAAATATGCCGCAAACCTCGTAAATAATCCAACCAAGTGCTCCAGATGTGTTGTCAAACTCCTTCAGGTCCACAAACAGTTTGGAGACATCAATCTGTACAGGTAAACACATCTGAGATGGGCGCCGCCATATTGGATTCCAGAAAAACCAGGTAATGTTACTTCTCCAAATCATGCAAACAGTCCAAATTGGCATTCCTGTGGCCCATAACCATGTTAGCTAGTTGCAGTGTATTTGGACTATTAAAGTAGAAAAGGAAACAACATTAAATAAGTGAATAACCAGACCTGAATACATGTGCTCCTTGCATGGAGAAAAACCAAAGGAGAAGCCTTCTTTTAATCACTTTAGAAAGAAGTGCCATCTAGTGGCAAAAATACATTAAAAGTGTAATAAAGCCATCTGGTGGGAAAATACACAATCAAGATAATAAACAGTTATATAAACAAACTAAGAGATGCAATGAATAAGAGAACTGTTTACATAACAAATACAATCAACTGATTAGTAATATGATAAGGTTTACATCATGTATCGTTGGATACGTATGATTTGCGTTCGGAAGTGAGGACTTTGCCAAAAACAGAAACCAGGGGAAGTCACTAAATGTGTAAAATAAACAAATAAAAAAATAAAAAAAATAGAAAAGAATGAATCATGAACACTTGGAAATGGTATTAAGTTGTTATTTAACACCTGATTTCAATCGTATAAATTATTTTATTTTGCATATTTTTATTTTTATTTTGCATAAAATAGAATTTTTAGTGCATATTTTATGCACATAAAACATATTGTATTTTGCATAAATATCCGGTCTCTAAATCACCTTGTGTAATTGAAGCGGGTCTGGCGCCGCCATGTTGGTTACAGTCGAGAGAGCACTTATAATCGGCCCAAGTCAGAAGAAATCATGGTTTGGGATGATTACTTGATTAGTTGCTTTGTGACGGTTACACTGTCATACACTTTACTAGTTTAGGACGATTATTTCGCCAATAGATGGCGCTGATACGTTTTAGCGGTAATTTCAAATTTCAACAATTTCTTGAGTGAATAAAATATAAATTATTATTTATATTTTATTCCACTATAACTTCAGACACTTTTAAATACTTTTGGCTGCTTAAATACTAGTTGATTTATTTGTCACATAATTCTATTGAATTGTGCAAACTTTACACCTGGTGAAGTCACCCTTCATCACCCACTGTGAGTTGGACTCCTTTTGGATTATAGACAAAAGGACTTAATCCAAAATGTGTCCTGCGTATCCAGTTCCTGTAGTGGACCTAGTAGAAGACTATGTCCTGAGTATCCACTTCCTATGATCTAGGATTGGATGAATTAGACTGCCCAGTGATCCCATTGGATCACTGAACAGCTATTCTCCTCACCGAGTATATATTCCCTTGCAAAACGGATATAGCTCGCTCTTGTTCTTGTTTTTGTTCTGATACTGATATTTACTTTGTTGTGACCCGACTGGACCGGGGTCAACGAAGAGTTTCTCTCGTGACCTCGTTTCGGGTGTAAGGGGAGCCGCAAGCGCGTCTCCCTTCCCTCAGTGCATTGACATCTAGTCAATGGACAGGCGTCTGCCCTGAGGGAGTGGGGATGGCTCGTCCACCCCACCATTGGGTGATTCCGGTCACCTGTCGACCCCGCTTTGTGCAAAGGAATGTGCCTTGCACTGAGCGGGCAGAACCAACACAACCATCAAACGAGAAACACACGTAAACCCGTCGTCCTACAAGATCAGGCCCAAGTAAATATACTGGGATTGACCAAGGACAAAGGACAATTTACCGTGAGTACGTTTGGTCAGTGTCAAACTCCGCAGAGTAACCTGCGAGATAAGATTACCACACTATTTTAGCACACCAGCTAGAAATAGTAAAAACCACTCCAGTTTAGCGAGTTGTGCAGACAAACGGTCGCACAAGCCTAAACTGCAGTAAAACCACGACGAGCGTTCCCGCCGCTGTGTGACCGCCGGGAGCCAGAAGAGTCCGCCGCTGTGTGATCGCCGGACACCACACAAAAACCTAGACAACAGCCCGAAGTAAGCCTTTTAACTAAGCATTCACTCGCGCCCGACCAGCGTGAGCCCGAAGGACCAGCCAGAGACGAGCCGAGGACGCCATATTGCCACGCCGGCCCAAGACGACACCACGTTGCCACAACGAGGACGCCATCTTGGACACGACCGAGACAACAGACGACCTCGCCGATTCCAGCCAGCTTTCATCATACCTTTACCTTTCCATTTCCCTTCACCCATTCCGATTTACCTTTTACCTACCTTTTATATATATATATATATAAGATATATCTGTACATTGTCCCACAGAATAAATCTATATTATATTTTACCTTTTATATCTGTGTAATCATTTCTTTGGGTAAACCGCTTGAGCAAAGCGGTAGTGAGTTAGTCGAATTAAGTAATCAACCCACGAGTTAGCGACGGTTAGAGTTGAGCGCGACACGTGGGGGCCTGTCCGGGATCAAGTCGAATAACTGATTCTAACCTGTGATTACATCATACCCAAAGCAAGAAATGGCAGATAATACCCGAGTAACAGATTCCGACTCCGACGCAAACAAGAGAGCCGGCAGTCGTAAAGGCGCCGACTATCACTTGCGATCTGGAGGTCCCTTACCCAAAGCCTCAGCGCACGAAGCGAGGCAAAAACGGCGTAAGCCTAAACCCGATCGTAGAAGCGCATCCGAGGCATCGCACCCGTCTCGCACCGAGACGAGGCAGCGATTGGACGAGACAGAGCGGGGTGAAGAGCAATCTCACTCCAAACTGCCGCGTTCTAACCGTGACGGCGAGACGAGCGGAAACGAGGTTTTATCCCGTAACCAATCGCCTCGTCTAACGCACGACACCGAGGTGGGCAGTCCGAAAGCAGCGTCTCCGATACAAAAGACGGCCTCAAATACGACCGCTAATTCGGCACTAAACACGCCAATTACGCAAAGCCGCCCAGCTTCGGTCAGGTCCGAAGGACACAAGTCCAACTCGTCCTCTGTCAAGCGTGTTTCAAGCCAGCCTTACAGCGTCTCGGGCACCTTGATTGATGCGATGCAGTTGGCACAAGCGGAGGGAGTGAGATACACCCTTCCGACGGGGAAGATTACCGTGTACGAAACGTTACAAATCGTACGTGCAGCTTTAAAAGCGCACAGTGTATCCCCACAAATCACCATTGTTGAAGGTGCACACGCTCAACAATTGGTTGATTCCGCTCAATTTGAAGCGGATGCAGAGAATGAGGCTCGACAAGCCATTCGCGAGAGACGGAGGAAGCTGGCGGAAAGAGAAGCGCAAGCTCTCGAGTACGGCAGAACCCAGCCCAATCCGACTACTCCCGAGGAGGTAGAAATAGTTGACCGAGCCCTGAGAGCACATCGATATGCTTTCCACTCGCAACAAGAAGCAGAGCGAGCATTTATGGCCAGATTGCGACGAGATGACCCGAAATCCGTCCGCAAACCAGAGGTCAGTTCATCCGAGCTGTCCGACGAGAGCCTAGAGGGAGACCCAAAGCGCACGCCGAAGGCCAAACCCAAACCCCAGCCGGAGAGAGCAACACCAGCTACTCCGCGCAAGAGAGATGCGTCGGCCAGAGAACAACAAACTCGGCCCCGCATGCAAGCTCTCGATTCAGCCACAAATAATGCGATAACGCGATTAATCAACGCTAATAATGCTAGGCGAAATGAAGAGCAAGCTCTCACAAGCCAACAGCATGATAATCCACAAGGGACTGAGTGGCAACAACCAGTGCCCATCCTTAAAGACGACGAGTCGTCAAGGAGACAATCGCATGATCGCACCTCTTCGCGAGAAGAAGGCAAACGCGATGAAAGACCGAAATATTTTCACTACGGAAATAGTGATTCGTCGTCAGATGGACTGGAGTCAAATGCACCCAGTCATCACGATTCGGAGAGAGGTTCCGGAGAAAGACGAAGGGAAAGAGAACGCGATGAACGCAGAGAAAGGGAACGTGACGACCGTCGTAGGGGCCGGAAAGAGTCAAACTCTTCACGGCGCAACCCGCCACGCCGCTCACCGTCTCCCGACCCCAGCTCCGACCCCTCATCCAACGACGACAGACGAAAGGAAAAATCAAGTAATCGCCGGAAGAGATCCAACTCTCCGCGCGATAGAGAGAAACGACGTCGATCGGAAAATAGCGACCACCGACGGGAGGAGTTTCAGGACCTTCCCCGACAAAGCGCGTTTACCGATTCGACGGGTCGGCAGTATACGATGGGAGAGCTTGGAAGAGCCCTACTCGGCTCGTTAAAAGCCGAGGGAATTGATCCGAGCAAACGAAACGATCGTAATCGTAGCACTGGTGACCGCGTAAAGAAAAAATACGCTGTCTCCCGACGTGACACCATGAGTGTTACCGGGAATATTAGGTGGCAATTTTATATTCAGAACCGTTTCGACGGGTCATGGAAAGCGGGAGATCGCTTCCTTGACGAAGTAATTCGAATTAAGACTGCCACTAAAGCCACCGTAGGAGACATGCTCACCCACGGTATTGTCGAGCTAATGACAGGCTCGGCACGTGAGTGGTACCAAGGATTGAAAGGCGTCAATTGGGACGACTTTTTAATGAGATTCGACCTGCGCTACGGCGAGACACCCGAAGAGGTGAGCCGAAAGATGCGAGGTCTTCGCCAGATGCCTGGTGAAACCATAATGGATTACGACATTCGCGCCAGATTGTTGTTCGAAAAGGCCCCGATGGAATTTCATGCCACGGGATTCAACCTTTTCTTTCTCGGCGGTTTGTCGGAATACTCGCAACGGGTGCTACTTGAAGAAAGGGCACCGACAGGAGGCAGCTACGAGGAGATGAGCGCCTTCCTGTTTGAGAACACGATAGATATCGAGAAAAGATATTATTCCGCTTTACCAGAAGCGGAGAAAGCAGCAACCGCTAAACGTCTCAAGTTGAGTGCGGAAAGATATGGGGCGACAGATAAAATTATGCGCCCTACTGAATATCTTAGCGGTATAATGGAGCTGGCAGAAGCTAGCGTTGGTTTACAAATAAAAAATAAACTGACATCCACGCTGCCTTCCAACCCTTTGGCCGCCCCTAAAAAGGCACCGACAGCGTCAGCCATGCAAGCGACACTGGAGGAGGTCAAGGAGGGGGAGGAAGCCGGACAAGATGCCGGAAAATCAGACGAAAAAGAAGAAAAAGACGATTATTCGACGGACGAAGAAATACGAAGCTATCGCGATACCTTATCAACGGGTTGCGATGAGGAAGGACCGCTAGTACATCTCATCCATCGAGATAGAGCGGTAGAAGAATTTCGCGCCAGGTTAAAACCAAATGCCGGCCGAATTCCGAAGTATTTTCGAAAGAATTACACGCCACCGTCGAAAGCAGACCCTGAAAAGAAAAAATCGACTGAAGCCCCAAGAGACAAATCAAATATTCGCTGTTTCAAGTGTAACCAACCGGGCCACTACTCCAATGAGTGCCCAAGAACAGCGAAAGAAGACGCTAAGTTTGACGCGATAATGAAGCAGATGGCAGAGATTAAACTCGCCATGGCAAAAAACGAGTCAAAAAACGAGTCAGCGCAGGCGGCGAAGAAATAATTTCTCGACCGTCTGCGCCATTCATGAAGAAAAAGGGGTTTAACAAAGGGTTCGATAAGCCGCCACCAGTCAAAGAAATGGGTAGTGACATAGCTAACGCCCAAATTCAAGACAGGGCCAACAACGCTTTGCAGGTAATTACCGCAAACGCTGAGGCTGAGGCGGAAGAACCGAACCTACTGCTTGAAGAATTACCTCAAGTAGTCGAAGACACAGAAGAATTTCGTGTTTTCATGTGCAACGTGGCGGTCGAATACACCAACCGCCTATGTATGTTGCCCATGACAATAGAACGTGAAAAAATTATGGGACTACTAGACTCGGGAGCAGATCGCTCGTTCGTTTCCGAAGACATAGTAGCATCATTGGGTCTCACCGATAAGATAAAAGGCGTTAATAAAAATATACGTCTAAAAACCGCCAACGGAATGGCGCGTCCAAAAGGAGTTATATTATTGACCATGGAGTGGCTCGGAGGAGTAGAACAGCACCCTTTCCTGGTCCTGCCCACATGCGACAGAATTTTTCTGTTGGGCGTAGACCTCATGGCGTCAATGGAAATACAACCCAATCCAATAACGAAATCTTGGAATTATATCAGAAATGATAAGGAAAGACCCGCAATTGTCGTGCCACCAGCTCTTGTAAAAGAAGCGGCCGACAAGACACAGTGGGAGAAAGGCCTAAAGAAATTCGTTCAAGATTACGATTTTAAAGCATTCGTAACAGAATTGCAACGGGACAATGTAGTGGAAACGCTTGTCGCCGACGCCGCTTTAGAATTAAACGAAGCGGCAGCCCTACGAAGGGTCCTACTTAAATATGAGGGGATCCTGTCGAAAAAACCGGGCCGAACGAATAGGGCTATTCACGAAATTAAATTGACGGATAATAAACCTATACGAGTTGCGTATAAGGGAATGAACCCGCAAAAACGTGAAATAGTGCAAAAAATGTGCCAAGAAATGCTAGACAGTGGCATTGTCTCCGAGGCCCAGGGAGAATACGCGACGCGAGTTGTGCTCGTGATGCGCCCGGGCTCGGACCCACGCCTATGCATTGATTACCGCCCATTAAACGCGGTGACAGAAATAGATCCCATACAGATGCCGTCTATCGAATCCATTTTGAGAGAGCTTAGCCCCTTTTCTTGGGTTACGACGATGGATCTGTCGAAGGGATACTGGCAAGTTGAGATGAGGCCAGAGGATAAGTTAAAAACAGCATTTTACTCGCCAATTGGACGGTTGATGTTCAACGTCATGCCATTTGGTTTAGTGAATGCTCCCAGTACCTTTCAGAGACTAATCGAAAGCGTATTGGGTGATATCCTGCATCAGTTTGTGTGGGCATACCTAGATGACATAGTTATTGCCTCTAAAACATTCGAAGAGCACATTGAGCACATCGACCAAGTGCTCACCCGGCTGGCAAAAGCTGGGTTACACGTGCATCCGGGCAAAAGCAAGTTCTGTCGAAAGGAGCTTGCCTTCCTGGGTTATCGCATTGGAGTCAATGGTTTAGCTATTGGCCCCGAAAAAATCGATGCGATTAATCGTTTCCCACCACCCGAGGACGTTAAAGGTGTCCAACGGTTTATGGGAATGATAAACTTCTTCGGCAGGTTGCTACCGGGTCTAGCTGAAGTGGCAGCCCCAGTTACCGACCTCCTGAAGAATGAAAACGAATTTGTATGGTCAAATGAGTGCAACATCGCATTTAATGCAATAAAGAGGATGCTGACGGAAGTCGGCGTAATGCCTCTACCCGACTTAAACCGGCCGTTCATATTACACACGGACGCCAGCAGAGTTGGGTTAGGAGCGGCGTTGCTCCAAACACACGTGCGCGACGGAGTCGAACAAGACCTGCCGTGCATGTTTATAAGTCGCAAACTCCAAGGCGCTGAAAAGAATTACAATGCCACCGAGTTGGAGTGTTTGGCCGTTGTGTGGGCCATAAGGAAATTCAGAGATTATCTCGAATATACCAAATTTGTGGTCCACACAGATCATCAAGCGTTACAATGGCTGATGAAATTAAAAGAGCCAGCCGGTCGACTAGCCAGATGGCAGTTAGAACTGATGGCATGCGACTTGACCATTCAATACAAGCCCGGCAAATATAACGTCGTGGCTGACGCTCTGTCACGGGCACCAGTGTCAGATCCAATCGACGCTGACGATGATGGCGAGGATGACTCCCGCATCATTTATTGCCCTACGAGTTGTCACCGTTGGGATTTAAGGAAGATGAATGAAATTCCCACCGCGTCTCCGGCAGATGTAAAATTCTGTGGATTTTGGACGCGGTTGTACCAACCAGCTGCTGACAATTACCCAAATGCAAAGAAGGAATTTAAGCTAGAGCGGAGAATAAATGACCCGCTTCTAAGCGCCTTCCACGCTCATGTCGGCAAGCAGATGCAAAGCAATCCCCCAACAAGGGAGGAAATAATTGTGCAACAAAAATTAGACAAAAAATGTCAGGACAGAGCTAGATTCGTACTGACAGGAAAATATCCGCCCGACTTAACCAGAAGGCAGAAGCGTCGTTATGCGCACGAATCCATAGATTACCTATTGGATGACGGCCTTTTGGTGAAGCATCACCCAAATCACCAAGATGACTTGAGTGAATCGGACACCGCAGTAAAGGTAGTAATACCTGCTTCCTTAATCGGTCGCGTGCTGTGGTTGTTACACGGGCACCCGCTTGCGAGCCATGCGGGAGTAAGCAGAACACTCTATCGTGCTACACAGCTTTTTCACTGGACAGGGATGAAAAAAGATATCGCTCTTTTTGTCCACCAATGTCAGCGATGTCAAGCGTGTAAGCCGAGGAGTAAATCACCATTCGAAACTATTTTCTTAGGGCCTTACGCGCCTTTTGATTGTTTAAGTGTCGATGTGATGGGCCCAAAACCCGTTACGGGAAATAAAAATGCGTACATTATCGTTATAATGGACGTGGCAACTCGTTGGCCCGAGTTGTACGCCGTCGCTAGACCTTCAGCAGAGAAAATCGTTGAATGTATCTACGACGTGGCGTTACGTTACGGATTTCCACGTAAAATAATATCCGATAACGGACCCCAATTTATCTCGAAAATTTGGGGTAAGTTTTGTGAGAAATTCGGGATTGTGGCGTCACATACTTCGACCTACAATCCCAGAACAAATCCCGTTGAGCGACTCAACAGGGACATTAAATATGCACTAAGCATATTCACTGACATCCACAATAGGTGGGATGAATACTTGAGGGAGATCGCGTTCAGCATACGAACAACAGTCTCGAGGACGAGAGATTTTTCTCCGGCCTACCTCAACTTCGCCCGAGAGCTACGAGTGCCTTGGGACCCACGAGTGGCAGAGTCGGTAAATGTGGTGGACCCAGAGAAACCACATGAGTATGTGTATAAATTGGAGCAAACAATTTCAAACACATACAAGCATATGATGGCGCACATTTTTAACATGCGCGACCGCATTTTACAAGATAAAAGCGGTGGAAAATTCGTGAATTTCGAGATCAATGATTTGGTGTGGAAAGATACACACACCCTCTCAAATGCAGCGAGAGGGATCACCGCCAGCTTGGCCGACAAGAGAGATGGACCGTATGTAATCATCGGCAAGCATGGCGGTAACGCGTATAAATTACGCAAGCTCGAGGACAACACCGAGCAAAAGTCGATCCAGGTACGAGAGTTAACTCCGTACATTCCGGAATTCCCGCAAGAAATGTGGGCCAAAGGCCAAGTCAAGTCTAAAACTGACGGCCAAATCGTCGATATGTTCGCTGGCGAGTCGGAAAAAGCACCGCCAAGTGACAACGAGGAGTATTTCGACGCCCCTTCACCTCCGGTAAACGAGATAGTTGAATCCGTTCCGGATCCAATTTTGGTCGGGGGGGAAACAGGAGAAACTCCTGAAACAAACACAAAAAACACGGATAAAAAAGAAAACAATAATGAGGAGGTACAGACACAAAAAACAACAAAAAATATCGTACCTGCCTCGATCCGTAACCTGCGACCAAAAAGAGATAATCCGTTCATAAAAGGCGGAAAGGTCGTAGGAAAGAAGTAAAATAAATTACGAGTCGATGGCGGCACTAAAAATAAATGTAATCGACCGATAGTGCAAGCCATCACGTCGCAGAAAATTTCGCTAAGTCCAACAAAGCGGATATCGGTCGAATTCGCGTCACGAGATGGCGTGGAAACGCGGGACCCGTAGCAAAATTATCGGCACGGGTCGGATACCGCGTGCAAAAGACCCCGTAGCAGCAATCGCGCACGGGAGTGAGAACAAAGGAGACCCGTAGCGTAACATGCGCACGGGTAGGTGCGCACTAGTCTCAAACACCCGGGTTCTGGAGTATATTACCCAGAATCCATCGCGATTACCTCGTGTTCACACGGACTTCCGCTTTTCACAGCTGATCGCTGCATTCGTGCGTGATCCTCGTTTTTAACGTTTTACCGAGTTTTTCACCGAGTTTTTGAGATAGTTTTATCATCCTTTTTAAATCGTGATTGAGATTTTTGTGCGCGCTCCTCGCCATGGACGAGGAAGAGAACGACGTGCTGGCCATCGAGCACGAGGACGAGGAAAACTGGGACCGCGATGTAAACCAAGTCCAGCCCGATCAGGTAGAAGTCGGCATCGGCACATGAGAACTAGTTCCGTGCTGCTGAAGAAGAAATTTTGTTGACTAATACCTGACATGAGTGCTTTGCACTCACAATAGCGTATAATTAATTATTAACCGCGATCGCTCACACGATCGTATTTTTTCCTTGTTAATTTGTTTTCGGGGTGCGAGCGCAGACTTCACGTCGCCTCGCGTCTCGAAAATTCCTCATGACTTGAGTCACGAGCGAGACAATGGGCTCGAGCCATAAATAATTTTATGACAAGGGGAGAATATTCTGTAAAAGAATATTTTTCTCCACAAGTAATTTGACGCATCAAATTGATGCAACTTCACATTCGTACGATGAATTTTTCGATGTGTTAGATAAATTTAATTTGACTTTAACTTTTTTTAAAAATTAGACAAAGTCCGACTTCGGAATAATTCTTTATTAGGTTTATTTATTTAATAACATTTCGACAAGCACATTTATTGTGCGATTTTAGTAATAATTTACACCCGACGAATTCTTTTTACGAATGACTGATAATTATTAATTTAATTATTAGTAATGTTCTAATTAATGTTAGAATTAATTTGAAGTAAAATCTGATGATAAGAATCCAGATTAAAGGCTCGATTCCGTCTCGCTGTGCGTTTTGGACATGAGACAGATTTTTCACGTGATGACTTCTCTTTTTCTATCCGACGAGGGACAATTCGTCCTACGTTTGCACCGATAGACAGGAATCGGTCTCGACGGACGGCTGCACGTATTGGCAACGTCCCTCGAAACCAACCATTTATCTACGTATTTAAATATTAACTTTTTATTAATTGTTTATTTCTCCATCCTTCCAGATGGCACTACGTAAAACATGGGGACCATTAGACCCCGCTTGCATCACTCGTGGCGGGATATTTCGAGGCGCGCTGCCCGATTTTTACCGACGATGTTTCGGCGAAGACGCCGACCCTTGGCGCCTGCGAATACTACATTCCCGATGCATCGCCCGACGTTGGGTACGAGACTGCACGCTCCTGGATACGTTCCCGGAGGGAATGCGCGAAGGCATCGCCACAGAGTTAGCTCGTGACGATGACCCGAAATCGCCGATTTTCCACCCCGGATTGTCAAGTCAGTACACTGGCAACCCGGCGGAGGAACACGTGCTGCATGCGTGGCGAGCAGCCGAGACAGAAGAGGCCCGTGAGGCCATCTACCAGCATTATAGACAACAGCTGGTGGATACCGCTACGGCAGTGGCCGAGCGCATCCTCCAAAACGAGGGGATGACCGCGGATGATATTCATCTGTGGTTTGAGAGGCTGCGATTGGGAGAGAGTACGCCCCAGTGGAGACCTCGGATGGGAATTTTGACGTCCCAAGCCGAGATGTGGCAGCTCCACTACCTGGGGATTTTGGGGCCCAAGAGCAGCTACCCGCGGAAGCGCAAGCGCTCCAAAGGCGCCGGGGACAGCCAGTCGCGTTCCCCAGCGACAACCAAGAAGCAGCGTGTCGCTCAAAACACGACTGAAGGCAACGAAGCTGGGCCATCCACTAGTACGGTGCGTGACCCTTCGCAGTATTCCCGACCGCGAATTTTCATAAACCGTCAGATTAAAGACGGTAAGGAGTGCAAGGAGGTTTGGATGTCTGGTGACGAAGAGCGAGTCTCTCGTCCCAGCACTTCTAGACGTCCGCTGACTCATCGCGAGCAGCGGAAAAAAGATCGCAAAGAGCGATACTTCGCGAGGTGCGAAGCTCGGGGCCGTCCCATCCCCGAACCCGCCTACGCCTCCAAGAGAGCGGGTCGACGAAGTGGTAGCCAGTCAGGTGAGCGAAGCGTCCCAGCGGCAGATACGCGGGACCTTCGCGAGATTCTGACTCAGATGAAGCGGACGAAACTGACACGTTTCGATCCCGCGATGAAACACGCCAGGAAGATGGGTGTTGTCACCGACGGGAAGGTGACCCCACACGAGGTGGCAAGGTGGCTCGCAGACTACATTAATTCGCGACCACGACCCGATGGCATGCCAACCGCCATCGTGCAGCCTTCAGGCTCCGGACAACATCTCCCGGCGCTCCAAGTCGCAATGACTGGAGTGCAGACGACGGAGACGCCACCACCGCCGACGCAGCCAACACCACCGCTGCCGACGCCGACGCTGCCGACCAAGACGCAGCCGCCTCCGAACCTGCCGCCGCCGTCGTTGTTGAATTCGAGCGATCCGCCGGATTTACCCACCGACCGCTCAGTCCCTCCCCCCGTTGGACAGAGCATTGCGCAGGAATGTCGAGCCAATTTGACCGGCATTTACAGGCCGAGCCAACCCCGATCCGGTTCCTCGGCCCTGTTTTTCGAGAGGCGAGACGAAGAAGCGCGGCTCGCGAGAGAAGCCGCCAATCCGACTATCTCCGAGCTCTCAGCGTTTCGCTTCGTGATGGAAGACCCAAGAGTCTCCGCGCCCGCCTTGCGAGGTGTGGATCAGGCCCAGCGATATTTCATCGAATGGGCAACGGCGATGATGAGTAAGCTCTCGTGTGCCTTCACTGCGGATTCGGAGCGATCGAATCCAGTGAATCGTCGCAGCCTACAGCTATCATTGACCAAGGTCATGATGCAGCTGCTAACCCCAGCACTCTTCGGAGAAGGGCGTCAGGCGATGGCCGCATGGTCTGTCGTGGACAGAGAGGGTGTACAGGTTCCCCGTGCACTCCTCGCAGAGTGGAGCTCCATTCTGCCCGACCCTGTGTTGACTCGGTACGAGCTAACCAGGGATGTGGTAAACCCCGAATTTGAGGGGTACAAGTTGCGAAGCACGGCGTTTCGTTATACCTCCGCCACCTGGACAGCGGCGCCTACCCAACAACTGCGCGCCTTGACCATCCAGACGGAAGAATCGGCAGAGGATGTAGAAATGGTGATCTCGCCGACGAGCGGAGTTCCGATTCCGCCACCGATGCCTGCGGAGATATCCCCGCAAGGACCCGCCCTGTTCGAAGTGGCGGGTAAGCCAAAGCGCTTACTGTGCCGAACGCCACCCGTCAGGTCCGTCGAGCAAACGAAGCCGACACCGCCCGGGACCTCACCGGCCCGAGCGGCGACAACGACGCAAGCCGCTATTCCCGCGGCCACCCAGAAGCCGAAGCCGGCACCGCCTCCGCCAGACTATTACGGGCGAATCATCGAAGAGTTTCCCCATCTCTCGATGACGACGGCGACCAGGAGGTTTATCCTCGCGCAGCGGGACAAAGGCAAATCAGTCTTCATCTGGCTTCACAACCAGATCCGGAAGACTAGAGACCTCATCTTCCACCAGAGGTTGCTGAGAGCCCACCGTGTGCCAGTGACGCCAGCGGAAGCCAATGCCATCCGGCATACGAACACCGGCTTCTCCGCCTACATCCCGAGCGTTTGGTTACACGAGAGGACGCGTGCCCCGCATGAGCCAGTTGACGGCCATGCATTATGCTTCATTACGGAGCATGAGGACCCCCGAGATCGGTCCTCGGCGTTAGTAGGCGATCTACCCGCGCCACCCGGCACTCAACCGCCTGTCCCTGGAGTGAGTTACGCCCAGGTGACGGACTCAGTGTCGGGTCCCCCAGGAAAGAAGTGATCGCTCAGCCCCACGGTCTGAGCTCGGAGGGGGAAGTGTTGTGACCCGACTGGACCGGGGTCAACGAAGAGTTTCTCTCGTGACCTCGTTTCGGGTGTAAGGGGAGCCGCAAGCGCGTCTCCCTTCCCTCAGTGCATTGACATCTAGTCAATGGACAGGCGTCTGCCCTGAGGGAGTGGGGATGGCTCGTCCACCCCACCATTGGGTGATTCCGGTCACCTGTCGACCCCGCTTTGTGCAAAGGAATGTGCCTTGCACTGAGCGGGCAGAACCAACACAACCATCAAACGAGAAACACACGTAAACCCGTCGTCCTACAAGATCAGGCCCAAGTAAATATACTGGGATTGACCAAGGACAAAGGACAATTTACCGTGAGTACGTTTGGTCAGTGTCAAACTCCGCAGAGTAACCTGCGAGATAAGATTACCACACTATTTTAGCACACCAGCTAGAAATAGTAAAAACCACTCCAGTTTAGCGAGTTGTGCAGACAAACGGTCGCACAAGCCTAAACTGCAGTAAAACCACGACGAGCGTTCCCGCCGCTGTGTGACCGCCGGGAGCCAGAAGAGTCCGCCGCTGTGTGATCGCCGGACACCACACAAAAACCTAGACAACAGCCCGAAGTAAGCCTTTTAACTAAGCATTCACTCGCGCCCGACCAGCGTGAGCCCGAAGGACCAGCCAGAGACGAGCCGAGGACGCCATATTGCCACGCCGGCCCAAGACGACACCACGTTGCCACAACGAGGACGCCATCTTGGACACGACCGAGACAACAGACGACCTCGCCGATTCCAGCCAGCTTTCATCATACCTTTACCTTTCCATTTCCCTTCACCCATTCCGATTTACCTTTTACCTACCTTTTATATATATATATATATAAGATATATCTGTACATTGTCCCACAGAATAAATCTATATTATATTTTACCTTTTATATCTGTGTAATCATTTCTTTGGGTAAACCGCTTGAGCAAAGCGGTAGTGAGTTAGTCGAATTAAGTAATCAACCCACGAGTTAGCGACGGTTAGAGTTGAGCGCGACAACTTGAGCACATATTATACTTCTCTGCGTTCCGACAATCCGTTGAAGAAATACTTTGTATTTAGTGTAAGTATCTAGAGTGGGTAGAAGACTCACAGACACATTGCCCGCCTCTTCATGCCAACATTCCATTGTAGAAATGTAGTAACTAGAATGAGTAATTCACAGACACATTTAAGTGTAGAATCTAGAGTGGGGTACAACTCACAGACGCACTCCCTCCAGCTTCATGCCAACATTCCGTTGTAGAATGCAGAATCTAGAGTGGAGTAAAATTCACAGACGCATTGGTAATGTAGTATCTAGAGTGGAGTATTTATATTTCACAGACGCATTATCAGGGTAATCGACGCGGAGTAATTTCCCGGTTACTCTCCCGCCAGCCAAAACCGAGTGGAGTAATTTCCCAGCAATGGATAACCTTTCCTGCGAGAAACTGCTTGATTCAATTCGCTGTTGGTTGATGGAACATTTGAGCAAGGCTTAAATGTTGCTTGCACTTGGGGCAAAAATAGCTCGGCGCTATTTTAATTATTTCTTTATTTTTACAGTTATCTATTCAGCTTCGTAAACACAATATCATGTTTAAATTCAATGGAATTTACATGAATATTTATTCCAATTGTTTCATCATTTTTTATGATCGCGCTGTGTAATTATTAATAATATAATAATTACATTGTGGCAAAGTCAACCGCACCTCTCGGATATAACACACCCAAGCCTAACCATTACACACCCCTTTTAGAACCGACCCGGAACCATTTGGAAGCCAGAACCATGTATAAGACGACATCTTTTACGTCCCGATAACAAGACCATTACACATTCTTGTTATCCGACTGAAAACCGCAAGTGATATTATTTCAGGGCTTTTGCCAAACCAAGTGTATAGTTTAACATGAAGTTATTTAGCCATTTGTAGGCATAGGTTTTATATAGTCTTGAATTCGTAATAAACTGTCATATGATTTGAGAAATCACAAGCCTCCGTATTTTACACTTTCACACGAGTTCTCGTTCTAATTCTCTAGCAATTGTATCTCGCAAAGTTAATCGTCACAGCTTAGTTGTTTATTTGATGAAATGATTATTCTCGGGATTGGTTGAATCCAGTCACACTGACACATCTAGTAATCAACTAATCAAAGTAATCAAAGCAATCAACTAATCGGTCATTTAATGAAACCCTTTGATGTGTTGTTTGGGAGTCGTTTGGGAATCGTTTGGAGGTTGTTTGGAGGTCTTTTGGGGATCGTTGGAGGGTCATTTGGGGGTCGTTTGGGGATTTTTTGAACAAAAGTTCCATGTTGCTGGGGTTATTTCGTGTTGTGCTAGGTTTTTTTGGTATAATTTATAGTCTTTTGTTTTCTTTCAATTCTTATGTCCCACTGCGTCTCCTCTTCATGCTTTTGGTCAAGTCACATATATTGTTTGCCAGTCTCTTTTGGTGCGGTTGTGCTCCCTACTTGCGTCAACAGCTGGAGGGAGTCCAGCGGCATTTAGCCTGGAATATTTTTCAGCGTTTTTTGGGTGCGGGTGTTCTGTACACCGACGTCTCTGTTCTTGAACAATTGAAGTTGATCACCTCATCGCTCGCTATGCAGAAGGCTGATTGTGTCTTTGCATATCGTATTTTGAGGGACCTTTTGTATGCCCCTGACATTCTGATGCTTTTTTGCCTGAGACTTCCTTCCCTGCGTCCTACCCATTCCATTGCCCTTTTTGCTGCTGTGCGCCGTATTATGAATAGTTTATGACTAGATATGGTCTTACCCACTGCAGTATGGAGATTTACTACAATGGGAGGGACGCATACTCACTTGAGAATAAGACAGAGACTCCAGACTGTTGAGTTGTAGCCTTTAATCGTTGTCTAGAGGTTGAAGTCTCCTATCTATCCATGTGTGGCAGTGCTGTTAGGCACGCTAAACCAGCAACCAACCCGTCACACACAGGGCCTAAACCCCATGGTAATGTGGTCGGTCACTCTGGATGAACATTCTATCGTACTCACCCAGTACGATCCATGTAGCCACCCATGAAGGCTGCAACAGGCTCCAATTCTTGTCCCTGAGCATCACAGTGATGAATGGTGAGAGGAGCAGAGTCGGCAGCAAGCAGGTTTGCCTATGCCGGCGTTGGAACCTTAGCGGCACACACTTCTCTTCCATTACCGCACGTCCTTCCTCTCTGCTCTCCCAGCAACATCTCTCTCTCTCTCACCACACAACTCAGCTCACTCCGCCCCAGCTGGTTCAATCTGCCCCGCAAGGAAAGACGACCTTGGGGCAACTAGATGGTGTGTGGAGTGATGAAGGTCACCGAGGGTGGCCAAGCGGTCACAAGTTGCAACTATTATTTGTCTGAGAGATATTTTTTCTTCTACTCTGCGTGATGTGCACATGTGTTTGGCGAATTCAGTGAGTGAATAAGTTTTTTATCTTCTGATTTTGCATTGCATTGTTTAACGTCTTCTTTGTATGTGGGGTGTCCTTCCTTGTAGGCTTATCGCTGTTGGGGGCACCTCCTTAATCTTTATATTTAGTATTAAACTATTTATTATTATTATTATTATTATTACGGAGTATTATTTATTAGCGCTTGAGCATGTAGCGCTTACGCTCTTATGCATACTGGTATACTGAATAGTCTCGAATATATCTATTTTCTGACTTTGAATTAAATAGTTGATAGTGGCATGAAGAATTAAAAAAATTAGCTGTCTGATTATTTTTTAGTATATTTGTATTGGTTTTACTAATTACCTGTTTACAGAATCCATATTGCAAGTGAACGTGTTGTAGTTTTGTCATCGTTTAAACTAATCAAGAAAGTGTTTCAACAAAGTGACAACTATACAGAAAGACCTCACAATCTTTCTGTTCTTTTGACATCTGACTCGCAAGACGATATGTATTAAATCAAAATGAATACTCACTGAAATATATAAATTCGTATGTACTAGTACAGTGTGGGCAAAAAGTCACACACCAACCTGAAGTCTTAATAACTTTTTTCAATATTTTTTTTCTTCTAATATTCACTGTATTCATGCAATCTAACGTGTGCGCGAGCTTCTTTCCATCATCGTTCTTAATCAGTTTACATCCTGTTCCATCGTTGTACTGAGGTAAATTTGACTATTTCCAAATACAAATTCGAGTTGCATCTACTAGTACAACAGCCATGATGCTGGGGGCACACTAGGCGTGATGCGATTCGGCCGCCTTGCAAAGCGAATTTGACGTCATCAAAAATCACATCAGGTCACACCAGATTGGCTGCAATCAAAATCGCAGACCACAAAGTACATGCACCAAGTACTTTTTGGTCTGCGACTTTCATCGCTGTCAATCAGCTGTGACCTGACGTCATTTTTGATGACGTCAAAATGGCCTCGCGACACGATTCGCATAAAAATGTGCAGGTGAATCTAGGTCAGCCATTATGGATCCAACCTAAGCTCAGAACTAGTTCCAGGCAGTGTTGGGCGCGGTACACCTAACGTGTAACGCGGTACAAGTACGCAGTACTTGCGCCGACGCTGAAATGTACGTGCTGCTTCCTCAAAAAGTACCGCAGTACCGGTACAGTACCGGTACCGGAATTTTGCGGTACTCTCGCGGTACTCGGGAAAACGCGAAAAAACACGAGATTCATGTGTTTTCTCCCGTTTTCCACGTTAAAGTTAAAAAGTGTATGTTTACACTCTGATACTTCTATCAACTATTTTGTACTGAAGAATGTTAAATAAATATTATTTTCGATTCGATGGGTTTGGATTCAAGTGATTGTAGCAGATGTAAAAAAAAAAAAAAAAATAAATAAAATAAAATGTCCCAATACAGAGTGTGTCACCGAAGTGACCCTCTGGTGGCCAAACATTGCGCCACCTCCAATTTCCCCCTAAACGTTGGCTTCTACAGGAACTCCAGTTTCCACAGTCCCCCCCTCCCAGGGACGTTCCAACTCGTTTTCGATCTCGAGGGGACATAGTCGTTGAATCGGTCGACGAAGTCTTGTTCGGTTAGGAAGCTGTAATTCACAAGATCTAATTAATCCGTCGCGACCGACTTTTACGTCGGTTATTCTTCCGATTTTCCAAGTAAGTCTTGGCTGGTTCTGGTCCTCGATTAAAGCCAAGTCGCCTACTCGAAACTTCGTGTTGCTCGAATTTCCTTTTTGCTGACGAAGCTCGACGAGGTATTCGTGAGTCCATCTTTTCCAGAAATGGGCAATAATCGTCTGGCGTTGTTTCCAAATTCGTAAAATCTGGGCCTGTGTCTCCGGTCGATCTACAGTGCTAGGAACGTTAGGTAAACTGATTAGACGCTTTCCCACAAGAAAATGTGCGGGCGTGAGTGGATCCGGTTCGGTTGGACTATCGTAGACGTACGTCAATGGCCGTGAGTTTATCACAGCCTCTACTTCAACTAACACAGTTGAAAGCCCCTCGTAGCTCAGAGACGTGCGTCCGATTGTCTTCTTTAAAGCGATTTTCACCGACCGCACCATGCGTTCCCAAAAACCGCCCCACCACGGCGCGGTCTCAACGATGAACTTCCACGTAATTTTCCGCACGTCTAGAAATTGTCGAAATCGACCCACCAACACTTCGTTTAAAAACACATTCAACTCGCGATCGGCTCTTTTGAAAGTTTTGGCGTTGTCTGAATAAATGGTCGTCGGGATCCCTCTCCTGCCCACAAATCGTTTAAACGTGTCCACGAATCGATCCGTTGATAAATTTGAAAGTATCTCCAAGTGCACGGCTCTCGTGACCGCGCACGTGAATAATGCGATATAAAGTTTTTCACCTTGATTGGAGTACAGCGGTCCCGCAAAATCCACGCCGCTTGTCTCGAATGGTGCACTCGGAGTTATGCGGTCAAGTGGCATCAGTCCCCATCGCTCCTTCGCCAATCGTCCCTGCATTTTTCGGCAGAGTACGCATTTACTCAGTACCGCCTTGATTGTTTTCCTAGCTCGTGGGATCCAAAATCGTTCGCGAAAACTACTGAGCGTGTCTGCCAGTCCTCCATGCATTGTTCGTTCGTGCTCTTCTGTAATAATCAAATTCGTTATATAATTGTTACACGGCAAAATGTATGGCTCTCGGATGTCGCGTTCAATTTCTGCTAGCGCCCATCTGTGTGTTGCACGCATCAATTCGTTCTCGTCTATCGTCGGGGAAAACTGTAACAGCGGTGAGGTTTTCTCTACGAGTTCTCCTTTCTGTAGACACTTTAGTTCTTGATGAAAATAAAAGTTTTGCAAATATTTTATCCAGTATCTCTCTCCTTTTTCAATCTCGTCTCCGCTCAATTCTCCCGTGATTTTATCCTTAATTCGCAAGTTTTTAACAAACCGTAATACCCACGCAGTCGTTTTCTTTAATTTCAACCATCGACTGAACCTTGTGTAGTCAATTATCTGGATTGGTTCACTTATCGCGTTCACTTGGACTTCCTCGTTCGAATCCGTTGTTTTCATAATGTCAGTTTCCGTTGGCCAATTCGAATCGTCGCCACTCAACCACTGCGGTCCTTTCTGCCAAAAATCACTATTTGTTAGTTCTTGTACCGTTACGCCCCGTGTTAGTAGGTCTGCCGGATTCTCCTTGCCCGGGCAGTGGCGCCAACAGCTGGTGTTTACTGTCTCTCCGATCTCTTTTACACGATTGAAGACAAATGTGACTGGACGGTTCTTCGTTTCTCGCAGCCAATGTAGCACTATTTTCGAGTCGGTCCAAATTGTTACATTGTCGTATCCGATTGTCGACTGCAGCGTCGGCACAAGTCGGGCTGCCAGCAATGCTCCCATCAGTTCTAGTTTAGGAAGGGTTAGTTCCTTGAGCGGTGCTACTCTGCATTTAGAAACGATAAAGGAAATGTTAATTGCACTTGTATTCGAGTCCAGGACTCGAGCATAAGCTACCACGCCATATGCCCGAGGACTGGCGTCGCAGAAGATGTGAATTTCTCTCTTTACATTAATTCCTCCCCAGTTTAATAAATACCGTGGAATTTTTAAATCATTTAGATATGGTATTTGAGCACACCATTCTTCCCAAGTTTTTTTCACATATTCTGGGATTTTCTCGTCCCAATCAACCCCAAGTTTCCATAATTCCTGGAATAAAATCTTAGCCGTGACCACAAAGGGATGAGCAAATCCCAATGGGTCTAAAATCATAGCTGTTGTTCTAATAATTGATCGTTTTGTGTATTTAGTTAATTCGACCCCGTTAATTAATTCCGCAATGTCTAAACTTAATTCATCGGTTCTTGTGTTCCACCCCACCCCCAAAACTTTAATCTCTTGTTGAGAGAGAGATTCTTCACAAGTCGGGTCATCAGTTACAATTATTTTTCTCAGTTGTTCACAGTTAGTCTTCCACTTTGTTAGTCTCATATCTGCTTTTCTCAAAATTTCACAACTTTCACGGTACAGTTTTATAGAGGTTTTTAACTTGTTGATACTTGAAACGAGGTCGTCTACATACCGATCGTCCTCTAATCGCTTGCACGTTTCCGGATATTCTTCTTTGAAGTCCTCGACATGATGATCGATGGTGGCCGAGAGGAGAAAAGGGCTGGGAGATGTGCCGAACGGTACTCGGGTTTGCCTGAGTTCTCTTATTTTCGCCGGTTCGGTTCCATTCCAGTTTTCCTCGAGCCAAAGAAATCTCATGACGTCGCGCTCCTTTTTCTTCAAATGGATACGATGGAAAGCTTTTTCAATATCCGCGATGGCTGCAATGATTCCTGTTCTAAATTTGAGAATCACATTTAGTAATTTTGGCAATAAATTCGGTCCTTTGTATAAACAATCGTTCAACGAGAAGCATCCTTTCCCGTGTGATGATGCGTCGTACACAATTCTGTGTTTGGTCGTTGCTCTTGTCTCGTCGATCACGGGTCTGTGTGGAATATAATAAATTGGGTTATTTTCTCTGGTTTCTTGTGGTACTTCCTCGACGATTCCAGTTCTAAGTTGTTCCGCGATCACTTCTTTGTATTGTAGATACAGTTTCGGATTTTTTCTAAATCGGTTGACCAAACTCCAAAATCTCTTCAATGCTGGTTGTCGGTTGTCGTCCAGTTCTTTGGCGTTCAATTTCCACGGTAGTTCGACTTCGTAGTGATCTTTTACCCACTCGATGCTTTCCTTGAATCGCCTCAACGTTTGTTCCTCGTCTTCGTTTTGGTCCACGGTTTCGTGTTTAATTCCGATTGCCTCCAAACTCCAAAATTTCTCCAAAAGCTCATTAGTATTGTCAATTACGAGGATTTTATTTACTCGTACGAGCGCCGATACTGTCTCTTTATTCTCCCCAGATGAGCCGTGCAAAGTCCAACCGAAAATCGTTTCTATTGCCATTAAATTTTCTCCAAGTCGGTGTTGTTTTCCGGTGGTCACTTTCCAAAAATTGTCCACTCCGATCAAAATCGAAACTCCATCGTCCACTAGAGTACTGCCGTTGTTTGCCAATTTGATGTTGTGTTTCTTCAGTTCGTTCAGTATACTCTGGTCAGTCTGTCCCTTCAACGCTGGCGTGATCCACGGAGTTTCTAGTGCTTCGACTTCTAAATTAAAGGCAACATTATCGCAATTATTCATTAACAGTTTCACTCGATTTCTCTTCGCAATTGTTGGCTCGGTCGCTCCGAAAGTCAATAGTGCGATATCTTGTTCGCCAACTCGTTCCAAGTTAAGTTCTCGAGACAATTTCTCCGTAATAAATGTCTTTTGCGACCCGCCATCCAAAAAACACTGTACTTTACGCCTTTTCGATTGTCCGCACGCATCTACAACGAGTACTTGCAAAAACATTACGGATACCGGGTGTTCCTGCTCCAAAACGGCGGATGAGGTCAGTGTCTCGATTGGTTTCTTCTCTTCAGCGTCGCACAGGTAGGTGTGGTGATTCTTTTCGCATTTCTTGCATCGAAATCGGGTTTTGCACTTGGATGCGATGTGTCCCTCTTTGAGACAGCGATAACATCTTCGAAACTTCATGCACGCAGCTTTTCGTTCGGCAAGAGTCAGCGGACAGTCTGGACTCGTGTGTTCTTCTTTTTGACAGAATGTACATTTGTACGTAATCGCTGCCAACGCTGCGGCGGAGCCAAGTGGATTAGTTTTCGTATTCAGTTTCTTAGTTACCTCTTCTTTCTTGATTGTTGATATTTCTTTCGCCTTCTTGTTCATTGTTTCAGTTCTCTCTCTCATTTCAATTTCGAAGCGAAAAAACTCCATAAAATCTTTCAACACCCATGGTACGTCTCCTCGTGGTCGTGCAAAGTCGTGTTGTATCGAATCCGGGGTGGCTCTTGCGATAATCGGACACAGCAATGCTCCAAACGTTTCTGCCGCTACTCCAAGATTTTCAAGGCTTTTCACGGGTAAGTCGCAGAAATCGTACAGCTTTCTCATCGCTGCCACGTCCTCGACTCGTTTTACTGGTTCGATTTCTAAAAATTTAGACATATGAGCACTCACGATCTGTTCTTTCTTCCCGAATCGACTGGTCAAGAGGGCAATGGCGCTGTCGTAGTTTGCGTCGGTCACTTCGAGTCCGTTGATGGCGTTTTCTGCAAGTCCTTCGACCATCGTGCGTAAATAGACAAACTTCGCGGTCTTGGGTAATGCGGAGTTGTTATGAACGCTCAGTTGATAGCTCGACCAAAATTTCGTCCACGTTTCGGGTGTCCCATTGAACTTCTTGATTTCTAGTTTCGGCAATTTCATGCTCGTGCAGTGTTCCGCCGGATTCGGTACAGGTACGATGGGATTAGTTAGTGGTAAATTGATTGTTGGTACTTGCTTTTTCATTAGTTGTATTTCTTTGATGGTAATTTCCAAAGTTACTTTTGCGGCGATCATCTCGTCCAAAAATTCGTCTGTTTCCGTCGCGTCTTGTTCAATCTCGTTTGGGTCAGTAATTTCGTCAGCCACCAATACGTCCAACTTATCGATTTTCGTCCGTTTGGTCTGCAATTGTTCTTGTATACAAAAAAGTTTCACCTCGTTTACTGGATCTTCCTTTATTGCGTTCCTCAAGTTGTTGAACAATCCGCGCACGTTTTCCCTCGCTGCATTCCTTTGTTTTCTGAACTTTTCCAAATTATCCATTGTGTCGATCTTCTGGTTCGTTTTAGATAAATTCTCTCCCGGGTTTCGGCACCAATGATACTTCTATCAACTATTTTGTACTGAAGAATGTTAAATAAATGTTATTTTCGATTCGATGGGTTTGGATTCAAGTGATTGTAGCAGATGCAAAAAAACACAACCGAAGTCAATGGTTTACATTTGAACAGTGAATATTTTATTTAAAACAGGAAATAGGTAAATGTTCTATTCCCCACCCTTAATCCATTAATAAAATGTCCCAATACAGAGTGTGTCACCGAAGTGACCCTCTGGTGGCCAAACATTGCGCCACCTCCAATTCCCCCCTAAACGTTGGCTTCTACAGGAACTCCAGTTTCCACACACTCGTTCCAAGTGATGTTTAAACTCACTATATTAATAATCTTTTAATATGATTTTTACTGGTGATTTAAATTTTTTTCTAGGTATTATTGGAAGTGGTGGTGCTCCTCGAAACGAATTACGACAGTTCTCATTAACTGCTCTTCGAAACTTTGGAATGGGTAAAGCAAGTTTGGAACCAAAAATTCATGTATACTAATGCAATACTAAAGCCAAGTTGATTATCTTATTAATTGCAATTTTATTAGGATGAAATACAATTTTTAATTAACAATATTAAAACCTTGGATGGAAAACCATCTTACTTCCGTAAAATGCTTAGAACAAGCATTACTAATATAATTTGCACAATCATGTATGGAGAAAGAATGGACTACGAGGATCAAGACTTTCAACAACTCATGCAGTTATCCAACGATTATGTAGCTTCGTTAGGAATAGACCAATGGTCGGAATTTCTGCCAGAATGGATAGTCAAAGTTCTTAGAATCACAAAACCGACGTCAGTACCAAACGCCATTAAACTTAAGTGCACTTTAAAGACATTTTCATTTATTTGTGCAGAGTTAAAGGAAATTTGCTGTACAGAAAGATCCTAGATGAAGTTCAAAAATACGACAAAATTCACAAAGGCATAAACAACCAACAAAGTTTTATTGATGTTTGGAGAACTGAAGCTGAGAAACCGAATACAAATCCAGCCAATTTTAATGGTAAACACTCATGCATTTATAAATTAAACTATTCATTCAAAGAATCGACTAACTGTCATTTGTCAGTGTTGTATTGTTTAAGTATTTAATATGTCTTGACAATACTAATAAAGTTCACTGTTGGATTAGGCCCGAGTCCCAAAAGGAACTCAGGCCCGAGAAGTGACAAAGCAAGTTTTGAAGTTAAAATAACTGTTGATTTTATTATGTGATGGTTGTCAGAGGAGAAAGTACTAACAACCTTACATTAAGGGGTTTCATTAAATGAGCGATTACTTGATTACTTTGATTACTTTGATTACTTTGATTACTTTGATTACTTTGATTAGTCGATTACTTGATGTATCGAGGCCCCACATCTAGCGCTACACAATCTACCGTGACACGATCTACCGCGACAATCCGTCCCTAAAAAATGGTTTTTATATAAAAAAAACCAGTAAGGTTAGGTTTGCGGGGGGTCAAGGGGGGGGACTGCGCCCCCCCCCTTGTTAGCCCTTAGCAATTAGACAAAGAAAAATGTAGTCGCAGTTTCAAAAGTCGCTGTAGATCGCGTCGCGGTAAGATTTTGTCGCGCTAGATGACACGTGGATTCAACCAATACCGAGAATAATCATTTCCACAAATACCGGTAAGCAACTAAGCAACTAATCAAGTAATCACCCCAAACCATGATTTTCTGCTGACTTGGGCCGATTATAAGTTCTCTCTCAACTGAAACCAACATGGCGGCGTCAGACCCGCTTGAACTACACAAGGTCATAATAAACAAAGTCTGCTCAGTTTAGGTTAAACTGAACACATGAAACGGTAGTTAGAAACTACCGTTTCATGTAGAAAGGTAGTTGCAATGATTATTTGTAGGAACTTTTTTTAAACAATTGCAACGTATTTAGGTTACAATTTAAACAATTCCGCCCATCGGAGCAATAATCACATACTCAGATTTTTGTTGGGCCCTCAATAATTGAGTGATTACGATTATTGCAATAATCAACTAATCACAATCATCGCTCATTCAATGAAACCCCTTATTGTTAGAACAAGGTATAATGTTTTATACAGGGTGAGTCAAAAGTCTGGAAACACCTTTTTTTCTTGAAAATAACTGAAGATTTATCAATTCTATTGATGTAATCATACAGAAAGTTGATGGTGGGCTACTCAGTGGTGACCTTAAATATAAGCCGAATGGTCATCTTCAAGGTCATTCACTTTCTAACTTTTAAACCGATTAAGATACAGCAAAATTTCCAATTACAAAGTTGTAAAGCACCATCAAATTACTACTACTCAACTTATCTTAGTCATCTTAGGTTAGATGATTTTTTTTAAAAAAAGGAAAACAAATCAGCAAATTGAAATTTTTTATTCCTATGAAATAAAATAATTTAGGTATTAAAAAACACAGTGGTTTTTCTTGTTCACTTGCATAATAATGAAAATTTGAAGACATTTATTAAAGAAATTCAGTATTTTTGCAGTAGAAATTTAATTTTTTCCACAATGGCTGGCTTTACTTCAGCTGATTTGTTTTCATTTTAAAATGAAAACATTTAACTTAAGATGACTAAGATAAGTAGGATATTACTAATTTGATGGTGCTCTACAACTTTGTAATTGGAAACTTTGCTGTATCTTAAACGGTTTAAAAGTTAGGAAATGAATGACCACTGGATAGGCCACTATCGACTTCCTATATACCTACATCAATAGAATTGATATATCTTAGGTCATTTTCAAGTAAAAAAGGTGTTTCCAGACTTTTGACTCACCCTGTATAAGCGGGTTCACAACAAAGAGTTATGGAACTTTACTCAAACCCACTTCAAGGTTGGCCAAGCCTTGCCAAGCCTGAGACTGAGACTGTGCACTACTGCAAGAAAAAAAAGTTTAGTGCTTTTTTTATTGTCTCTAGTCTTCTAATTATTAAAATGGTATAATTTTGTTTCTATTTTTCAATAAAATGTGTTTTTCATTTCAACATATATTTTGTTTAGTTTATTGGTTGCTTTGTCAGAAAAGCAAACAATGTCCTAACAATAGGTAATCGATTACAATGTCTGTACATCTAATGCAATTCTAGAGTTTTGATCTACTTTTATGTGTCACTACACAAGTGAAATGGATCGGCCAATGGAAGTTAGGCCAACCTTGAAATGGGTTTAATTATTAATTATTCATCTCTTATCATTCCTAGAAAAGAAACTGGCAATGGTTTTGAGCGAATTGTTTATTGCCGGGAGTGAAACAACAAGCACGACTTTGGAATGGGCTCTTTTGTATATGATAAAGTATCCTCACGTGCAAGCAAAACTGCAAACAGAAATTGAAGAAAGTGATTGGAAAGAATAGACAACCAACGATGTCAGACCAAAAGTTAATGCCGTATACAGAAGCGACCTTACTGGAAATAAGCAGGATGGTGTCACTTGCACCTTTACTTGTTCCTCACACGTGAGTACTAGCTTACAACGTCATAGAAAGACTTTATGTAATTCTGCATTAATTTACAGTTCATGTGACGATGCAACCCTAGCTGGTTATTTCATTCCAAAAACGACAACCATATATGGCAATGCATATGCAGTTCATAACGATCCAAAGTTGTTTCCGCAACCCAAACTTTTCAAACCAGAACGCTTTCTTACTGAGGATTATAAAGTCAAACACGTGGAAGAGTTGATTCCTTTTTCCATAGGTAAACAAATGTTCCTTCCAAACTTCAGTTGAATTTCCACTAACCAGTGTTTTTATTTATATTAGGTAAGCGGCAATGCATTGGAGAGGCACTTGCCCGAATGCAAATGTTTCTTTATTTAACAACTCTGTTACAACAATTTACATTCACTTCCAAAACGACAGTATTGTTGGAATATAATTTTGCATTTGCCTTAACACCTGTTCTTCAAAGTATTTGTGCAACACAACGCTAACACCAAAAGATCATAAACCAAAAAATAAAATGATTTTACCTAATCCGTCCTAACCCATTATAAATTTATCAATAGATCATTTGTGTCTAAAAAAAAAAGTCTCCCTTCAAACTGGACACCCCTCTAGACTCTCTCTCTCAAAAAAAAAGAAAACTACTTATGATGTAACACCAATTTTAATTTAATTTGTAGACACAAAATAAAAATAAATACTAATCGCATGCATCCTGAAACCATCATTCACTTTTATTGTTAAATCACGGAGAAACGTATATTTACCAAATATCAAAATCTTCGAATGCCATGTCATAAAAGAAGGTTTATGTCACCTCTCGGATACCGTATTTAGCAGATTTAAATTGATATCAATTTCTATTTAACTTTAATCTCGCCAAATTATCTCCAGTACATACTGTAACAATTTTTATACTTCGCAATTCCTGCAGTGAAAAATACTGGGGAAAAAAACATGATTCCTTATGACTTTCCTCTAAATGCATTCGTATTTGCAATTGCCGCAATTGTATTCTGGCTAACTTTAAAATACATGAAATCTCCGAAAAACTTGCCACCTGGACCTAAAGGAATACCAGTCTTGGGATATTTGCCATTCCTTGGTAGCAAACCGCATCTTGCACTAACCAAACTCAAAGAGAAATATGGAGACATTTATACGTAAGCATACAACCTTTCTAAACCAGATTTAACTTATAGTTTGGCCTTGCTGATAAGATACTGTCGTTTTTTCTTCTTCTTCTGTACGGTGATTTCTCTGCGGTTTGCTTTGCACGAGGATTTATTACTAAATTTTAAAATCTGCGGTAAAAATTAGATGGAATTCTTAATACTGTGCGAATTTTGCAAGCAATAACCAAGGGTTTTTCGTTGCCCGAATTTAATTTGCGCAGTGTCGGCTCAAGACATTGCTCCCATTTTGTAGGATATTATCAGACACCAAACAACAAAAATACCAAAGTCCAGCTGTGACATTTGCATTTTATCATTTATAATATTAAACTCCGTATATAATATTTGTTTCTCACAATATTTTCGTGTTGGATTTATGTCATTTGAAGAGTGCTTATTTAGTTACAGCATGTGTGTCAATATAGTATTGTTCTTTTGTTGTACTAATCAAAACATTATGATTGTTTAACTGGTATTCAAGTTAAGCCTACTTCTGAAAATGGTTGCTGTAAAGTACGGAGTAATAGTTATTTCTTCCCGTCGCAATCACACAGTTGCCGTCAGAGAGTTCGCCTACCATGAAATGATAGATGGTACTGCGTACACAGGGGGTTATAGCACGCGGCTCCGCACAGCAGTTTAATCGTCTGGGGTACTAATATCAAACTGACTGCTTTGGCACCAAATATGATGGAAATCAGCTTGCCAAACACATGGTGCTACTAGCGGTAACTGTAAAATATATCTATTTTCTGACTTTAAATCAAATAGTTGATAGTGACATGAGGAATTTAAAAAATCAGCTGCCTGGTTATTCTTTTTTATATTTGTTTTGGTTTTACTAATTACCTGTTTACAGAATCCATATTGCAAGTGAACGTGTTGTAGTTTTGTCATCGTTTAAACTAATCAAAGAAGTGTTTCAACAAAGTGACAACTATACGGAAAGACCTCACAACTTTTGTGTTCTCGTGACATTTGACTCACAAGAAGGTACTTGTATGTATTAAATCGAAATGAATATGCACTGAAATATATCAATTCGTATGTACAGTGTAGGCCAAAAGTCACACACCAATCTGAAGTTTTAATAACTTTTTTCAATTAATTAATTAATTAATTTTTTTCTTTTCGGGCTGTTTTCGTGCCTTGTATGTACATTACGACGTACCATAAATTCGTTCTTCTCTCAATTGAGACAAGAGTAACTACTGTTTCAAAGGAAAAAGTTATTCTGATCAATTTTGATAATTCAGTAAATTAGGAAACCTCTGGTCACATGTTTCAGGCCAGTCTTAATTTCCAAAGGGAAATAGCCCAAAACAGGTGACTAAAGGGAGATACCGGTATTCAAATAAATCGAATGCACATACCGTACCGCCTCGTTTAATAGCCCGGGCGTTTAATGTTTTTTTTGGGCCGCCACTCCCGGCGTTAATTTGAAACCGAGCGTTTATACGGACCCGGCGAATATCCAGAAAAAAGTTTAAAATTAATTTAAAAAAATAATAATGATAATAATTTATCGGAAAAATTAATGATTTTGGAGCCGTAACGCTGCTTTACCAAAGAAAATGAAGCAATTGAACAATGAAGGCGTCTTATATCTGACCGACCGACCGAAAGTCTAAGGCACGTTATCTGGACTGGACGTTATGCCAATTTGATACCCGGCGTTAATACGAACCGGGTGCATATGAAATTTTGGGCCGATAACTAACAGGCGTTAAAACGGGCCGAATGAACCGGTTAACCCTAACCACACGTGCCGCATGTGGGCACAGGTATGCTGCAGGTATGCTGCAGCAATGCAGTGTAGCAATACACTGGGAGAAATAATAGGTGTAAAAAGGTGTAAAAGCATCAAATACACCTTTTAATGTTTTTTAACACCTAAAAAGGTGTTAAAGAGAGTAACAGAGACGTGTGAACGAAAATGGAGGTGCATTTAGTTGTTGCAAAGTGTAACTGAGAGGTGTGAACTGATATGGGTGTGATTCTACTCCATAGTGGGGCAAATTTACATTTGTTTTCTAACACCTCAACGGTGTGATTATACTCCATAATAGAGTTCTTTTACACCTGTTAATCAACACCTCAAAGGTGTAATATTACTACATGATGGAATCCAATTACACCTTTTTTGAAAATGGTTTCAAAGAGTAAGTTTACACCTAATGGTGTACCATGACACCCACAAGGTGTAAATGCATGAAGGTGTAATATTTACACCTTATGTTCATTACACCTCAATGGTGTAAGTTTACTCAAAAAAGGAGTCTGTATAGGGACAAGTGTTTTACACCTATAAAAGTGTAACTTTACACCTTTTAACACCTATATTTCTCCTAGTGTAGGAGAGGCATGAGATTCTGACCTCTATACACTGAATAAAGAATATAAACCATTGATAAAGTCTCTTGTGTCCACTTCTATCTAACGTGTCATGTGTCCGGCGCTGTTTAGGCATTCCTGTGCCCTAATGGCGTCTGTCCACTCTCACACTTGGAGAATTTTTCATGCCATAATGGCAAAGATATGCTCGTTGGGTCAGAATTGATTCTGGCTTTTGATAGTTAAGATTCCCAATTTGTGTTCGCTGTTTGGTCATGAATTTTTCCTAATCCATATCCTAACTTGTAAGTGTTCGTTACAAAACAGCTTAAAAAAAATTTTAAAAAATTTAATGAAAAAAGTTATTAAGACTTTAGGCCAGTTTGTGACGTTTGGCCAACCCAGTACTTGAAGTGAATAAATAAGAGCAACATAAATATCAGCAAACTTTCGAATGCGACTACTATATTTAATCTTTTAATATGATTTTTACTCGTGATTTAAATTTTATAGGTATTTTCGCAAGTGATGGTCCTCCTCGATACGAATTACGACGGTTCTCATTAACTGCTCTTCGAAACTTTGGAATGGGTAAAGCAAGTTTGGAACCAAAAATTCAAGTATACTAATGCAATACCAAAAGTCAAGTTGATTATCTTATTAATTGCAACAGTTCTTTGATTTTGTTAGGATGAAATACAATTTTTAATTAATCATATAAAAAACTTGGACGGAAAACCATCTTACTTCCGAGAAATGCTTAGGAAAAGTATTACTAATGTAATTTGCACCATCATGTATGGAGAAAGAATGGACTACGAGAATAAAGATTTTCAACAACTCTTAAAGTTATCCGACGAATATATAAATTCGTTAGGAATAGATCAATGGTCGCAATTTCTGCCAGAATGGATGGTCAATGCTCTTGGAATCGCAAAACCAGCGTCAGTGCCAAAAGCCTTTAAACTTAAGTGCATTTTAAAGATTTTTTTAAAAAATTTATTTGTACAGAGATAAAGGAACCTTGCTGTACAGAAAGATCCTAGATGAAGTTCAAAAATACGACAAAAATCATAAAGGCATAAACAACCAACAAAGTTTTATTGATGTTTGGCGAACTGAAGCTGAGAAACCAAATACAAATCCAGCCAATTATAATGGTAAACATATGCAGACTATTAATAAATTAAACTATTCATTCAAAGAATTGACTAACTGTCATTTGTCAGTGTTGTATTGTGTAAGTATTCCATAATTGCTACGGATTATTTGTTAAAATCGCCGCTCGAAAACTAAGAGGGCTGCAGTGTTGTCCTTTTCTGGGTTTGTAGAGTATACTCTTTCCACATTTAAGAGGAGCCCTGGAAGCTTGGCTCCCATTGGCCTAGTCTTACCTGCAGTCTTACCTGCAGTTGAACTACTGCTACGAGGAAAAGTAGTTCCCTATGATTTTTAGTCTTTTCCAGAATAATATAAATAATAATAATAATAATAATTATTATTATAATAATAATAGAAATAAAATATTTTTCCTATTTTTGAAATAAAGTTTTATGTTGTTTTTAATTAAAATGCAATTTCCAAACAATAGGAAATCGATTGCAATGTCTGTACTTCTATTTATATCTGTACATTTGTATAATGTATGTCTGGTGTTTTGGTTCTTTTTTCTGTATCAATACACAAGTGAAATGGCTCGGCCAATGGGAGCCAAGCTTCCAGGGCTCCTCTTGAATGTGTAAAGAGTATAGAAAGTCCTCTATCGTTTGGTTTTTGGAAAAAAAGAATCCGTCGTCAGGTGAGATTTTCCAGTTTGAAGTTGTTCTATCTATAATTTGGGCGAATGTGAATGTGGTGCCAACTTCAGCCTGGTGTTTTCTGCCCAGTATATTTTCTGCTATGACTTCATTTCCTCTTACTTGGGGAGAAAATAGGGAGCAGAAAAAATAGACTCTTATGGTATTCCTATTTTTTCTGCTGCATAAAACCCCATGAGCCAATTAGATCACTTTCTGCCCAGTGACATCATCTTGACCAGTGGTTAGGACAAAACAATTTCAAACAAAATGGCAGCCAATCTAACAATTAATTGTTTAAAGAAACGGTGTTTGCTTGTGTAAATTGCAAACGATTTTCGAAGATGCATTTAAGCCGCATATGATCACTGCATTTGTCTGCCCACTTTTTTTCCAGATGGTAACCAACAGCAGAAAATATGAATATTCTGCTAGGAAACTTTTCTGTACAAAAACTTTTCTGCTGACTGAATTCAGTCACGTGGGAACCTAGCATTAGTTCAATTTTAAAACAAAAATACCATAATTTCCTGTCTATAAAACTAAAATTGGTAAAAATACAAACTAAAATACAATTTTACTAGACTCTATTTTACTTCAATTTTAAGTGTAGTTATGCATTACATTTGTATGCAAAGTTTTATAGAAATTGAAGCAAAATTACATTAAAATTTAAGCACTCAAAAATTAAAATTTTATCTGTATTTACATGACATCACTTCACAACTTATGACATTACTTCCTGTTTAATTTTAAATTTTTGTGCTACACACACATAAAACATAAATACAAAAATTTTGAATTTCAATTTTCTGAAGAATTTTCATGAAAATAGGTAACTCACATGTGAACATATTTTTAAGTTGTTTCTTTAATTTTTCATCATTCTTCTTCAAACCATAAAATTTGGTATTTTTTTAACTAAGATTAATAATAAATATTATTTACATGCTTTATTAATAAATTACTTTTTTCTTTTACACCGCTGACTAATTATTCATCTCTTATCATTCCTAGAAAAGAAACTGGCAATGGTTTTGAGCGAATTGTTTATTGCTGGGAGTGAAACAACAAGCACGACTTTGGAATGGGCTCTTTTGTATATGATAAAGTATCCTCACGTGCAAGCAAAACTGCAAACAGAAATTGAAGAAAGTGATTGGAAAGAATAGACAACCAACAATGTCAGACCAAAAGTTAATGCCGTATACAGAAGCGACCTTACTGGAAATAAGCAGGATGGTGTCACTTGCACCTTTACTTGTTCCTCACACGTGAGTACTAGCTTACAACGTCATAGAAAGACTTTATGTAATTCTGCATTAATTTACAGTTCATGTGACGATGCAACCCTAGCTGGTTATTTCATTCCAAAAACGACAACCATATATGGCAATGCATATGCAGTTCATAACGATCCAAAGTTGTTTCCGCAACCCAAACTTTTCAAACCAGAACGCTTTCTTACTGAGGATTATAAAGTCAAACACGTGGAAGAGTTGATTCCTTTTTCCATAGGTAAACAAATGTTCCTTCCAAACTTCAGTTGAATTTTCACTGACCAGTGTTTTAATCATATTAGGTAAGCGGCAATGCATTGGAGAGGCACTGGCCCGAATGCAAATGTTTCTTTATTTTACAACTCTGTTACAACAATTTTCAGTCACTTCCAAAACGACAGTATCTTTGGAATATAATTTTGCAATTGCCTTAACACCTGTTCTTCAAAGTATTTGTGCAATAAAGCGTTAACACCCAAAGATCATCAACCAAAATATAAAATGAGTTTACCTAATCTGTCCAAACCCATTTTAAATGTATCAATAGATCATTTGTGTCTAAAAAAAAGTCTCCCTTAAAACTGGACACCCCTCTAGACTCACCAATGCCTGGTCTAAAATAAGAAAACTACTTATGATGTAACACCAATTTTAATTTAATTTGTGTACGCAAAATAAAAATAAATACTGAAACCACTATTCACTTCTATTGTCAAATCACCGAAAAACGAAAATTTACTGATTATTAAAATCATCAAATGCCGTGTCATTAAAGAAGGTAAATGCCACCTTTCGGATACCGTATTAATCACATTTAAATTGATATCAATTTCTATTTAACTTTAATCTAGCGAAATTATCTACAGTACATACTGTAGCAATTTTTATACTTCGCAATTTCTGCAGTGAAAAATACTGGGGGAAAAAACATGATTCCTTATGACCTTCCTCTAAATCCATTCGTATTTGCAATCGTCGCAATTGTGTTATGGATAACTTTAAAATACATGAAATCTCCGAAAAATTTGCCACCTGGACCTAAAGGAATACCAGTGTTGGGATATTTGCCATTCCTTGGCAGCAAACCGCATCTTGCACTAACCAAACTCAAAGAGAAATATGGAGACATTTATACGTAAGTACAACTTTTCTAAATCAGATTTAACTTATAACTGTCAAGTAGACTGTGGTGCCAACAAGAAGCATTACAAAATTACATCATTTTTGGCTGAATCTTTTCCCTTATGAACCATATGAAGTTTGGCCTTGCTGATAAGATACTGACATATTTTTCTTCTTGTTCCGTACGGTAATTTCTCTGCGGTTCGCTTCGCGCGAGGATTAATTACTATAAATTTTAAAATGCGCGGTAAAAATTAGATGGAATTCTCAATACTGTGCGGATTTCACAAACAAAACAAAGGGTTTTGCATTGCGCGAATTTAATATGCGCAATGCCGGCTCACGAAATTTCAGCACCTTAAACAAGATTAAAAATTGCACCCATTTTGGTAGGATATTATCGGACATCAAAAAACAAAAACACCAAAATCCAGCCCCGGGGCCCCGCTGAGCCTTATGTGTCTAAATTATTGTAAACAAAATATGCTTTTCATAGATTAAATTCACCTCTAGAGACAAATAGAAAAGTCAGTTAGATAATTCATATCCAGCTGCAATTGGTAAATGTTATATTCGATAACATCCTTTAGAAGAAAAAGAACAAAAAGAATAATCACACAAATGATCAAACGTGATCATATTGAAAATTTAACCGTCAAAGATGAGTAAAGCTGAAATTTTGAACGTCGAATTTACGAAAATTTATATTAAAAAACTGATTATAATTACTATTTTATCGATTTTGTGGTAGTAGACATTTTGAGTAAAAAGGCTGTATGTAGGGATATGGTAAACAACTGGTTGCTGAGCAACAACTCAAGGAAAATAGTTCTGGATCACCGATCCAGAACTACTAGGGTTCAAAAAGTCTACAGATTTGGGGCAATTACCATTGTTAATCAGCTGACCATGGAGGCTTATAATTTTAGACAATTATTAACCCTCCCCACCCCAACCTAGGGTCAATTTTGACCCCGGAAAGTGTTTTTTATTTTTTTTTCTGTTAAAAAAAAATGTTTTTCATTCTAATTTTTTTTGTATTTTGCTTTTTTATCATTTAAAACGATAAAAAAATACGAGGACTGATAATTTAAAACTTTTTTTTTTGCTAATAACTTCAATTTTGGGCTAAAAACAAAATTTTCGGGTCAAAAATGTTATTATTTGGTTCAAACTAATTTTTTTTTTATTAAAACAATGGATTTTTTACTAAAACAATGGATTTTTTACTAAAACAATGGATTTTTTACTAAAACAATGGATTTTTTACTAAAACAATGGATTTTTTACTAAAACAGTGGATTTTTTACTAAAACAATGGATTTTTTACTAAAACAATGGATTTTTTACTAAAACAATGGATTTTTTACTAAAACAATGGATTTTTTACTAAAACAATGGATTTTTTACTAAAACAATGGATTTTTTACTAAAACAATGGATTTTTTACTAAAACAATGAATTTTTTACTAAAACAATGGATTTTTTACTAAAACAATGGATTTTTTACTAAAACCATCGATTTTTCGTTACGTCGCAAGGACGAACTGGCGCATGGCCGCCGGTACCGTACCGTCCGTGTGTTGCGGTATTTCATGGTGTGGTATTGTTGCCATTTAACCTTTATTATACATATAAAATTGTGTTATTGTTTAGACATCATTTGACCAAAATATGGCCAAAATCTAATACGACTTATTCGTGTGGTTCCCTTGTCAGGATTAAGGATTAGCATCCGATACTTCATGCTGCCTGTTTATTACAATAATTCTTTTTGTTTCATTGCAATGATTTTACAAATACCATGTTTTCAGAATCAACATTGCAAGTGAACGTGTTGTAGTTTTATCATCATTTAAACTGATCAAGGAAGTGTTCCAACTAAGTGACAACTATATAGAAAAACCTGACAACTTTTCAGCTCTTGTGACGTTTGACTCGCAAGAAGGTACGTATTACTGATAGAAACTTACTAGACTACTACTGTTTTTGTGGGTGTATTCTGGGTATGAGTCACACATTTAAATTGTATATGACTATTAATAATGATTTAAATATTTTCTAGGCATATTTGGAAGTGGTGGTGCTCCTCGGATAGAATTACGACGCTTCTCATTGACTACTCTGCGCAACTTTGGAATGGGTAAAGCAAGTTTGGAACCAAAAATTCAAGTACAAATACAATCTCAAAGCCAAGTTAATTATATTTTAATTAAAACATTGTATTTCATTAGGATGAAATACAATTTTTAATTAACCATATTAAAACCTTGGACGGAAAACCATCTTACTTCCGAGAAATGCTCAAAACAAGTATTACTAATGTAATTTGCACCATCATGTATGGGGAAAGAATGGACTACGAGAATAAAGATTTTCAACAACTCTTAAAGTTATCCGACGAATTTATAAAATCGTTAGGAATAGATCAATGGTCGCAATTTCTGCCAGAATGGGTAGTCAATGCTCTTGGAATCGCAAAACCAGCGTCAGTGCCAAACGCCCATTAAACTTAACTGTACTTTAAAGATTTTTTTTAAAATTTTTTTTTATAGAGATAAAGGAACTTTGCTGTACAGAAAAATCCTAGATGAAGTTCAGAAATACGACCAAATTCACAAAGGCATAAACAACCAACAAAGTTTTATTGATGTTTGGAGAGCTGAAACTGAGAAACCGAATACAAATCCGGCCAATTTTAATGGTAAACACTCATGCATGTATAAATTAAACTATATTCACTCAAAGAATCCACTAATCAGCAGTAAGCAGATTACTGCTGGCTCCCTCACGTATACGTAAATAGTCCAAAAAATTTGTTATGTCCTTCAGACGGAAACCGATCATATTAGAACATTCAAAAGATGGGTCTCAAAAACTTTTTGATTCAATTAAAAAAAGGCTATTTTCACGTTAAAAACCTGCAATTCAAGAAGAACTTGCAATCCAAGTTGACTAATGAAGACTGAGCATATCATTTATCCATTACTATTTATAGAAAAAAAACTGGCCAAGGTTTTGAGCGAATTGTTTATTGCTGGAAGTGATACAACAAGCACGAATTTGGAATGGGCTATTTTGTATATGATAAAATACCCTCATGTGCTAGCAAAAGTTCAATCAGAAATTGACGAAGTGATTGGAAAGGATAGACAACCATCAATGTCAGATCAAAGGTTAATGCCGTACACTCAAGCGACCATACTGGAAATAAGCAGGATGGTCTCGCTCGTACCATTACTTTCTCCTCACACGTGAGTATAGTCGCTTAAACGTCATACAAAAACTTAATGAATGCGTCCAAAGTCTGTTTCACTTTAAGTATGGCACTCCTCCTATTTGCTAGTGGGATATAGAGCATCCTTACACTGAAACACACTTTACATTCGAAACACTGGAAAAAATATGGCTTCAGGAATTGTACCGGTAAATGTCCCAAAAATTCATGTGTGAATGTAAGCTTTACAGTGTGCCCGCTTAGCCACCCACGGTGACCTGCGTCACTCCACACACCGCCCAGTGGCCCTTAGGTCAACCCCCCTTGCGAGCTGGACTGACCCAGCTAGAAAAGGAGAAAGCCGAGTGGTGTGAACTGTGAATAGAGAGTTGAGCAGAGAGACCCGAGAGAGAAGACGTGTGCTGCAAAGGTCCCAACTCCGGCAAGGGCAAGCGTGCCTGGTGCCGACTCTGCTCCTTTCACAAATCACCACTGTGACATTCAGTACATCAGTAGTATGGCGATGTGCCTGCTGCAGCCTCCATGAGCGGCTACATGGGTTGTACTCGGTAAGTACTAAGTTACGATAGAATGTTAGTAAGTGACCGGCCTGTGTGTGACGGGTCGGTTGCTGGTGTAGAATGCCTAATTAAATTAATTAAATTAAATTATTGTGAAAACGAAAATTTTGAAATTTAAAAACTGTAAAGTTGTTGTGCATATTTATTGTAAAATGTCTTTTTAATTTTGTAAAGTTATTGATTAAAACAAAAAGTTACACTGTGTAAATGTGACTTTAGAAAGCTAAAAGTCCAAATTTACATTAACTTTTCAGCAATTAAAAGACGTTTAAAGCCATATTTTTTCCCAGTCTAAATGTCAAGTTGAATTCTTTCAATGACCTGTAAGACTAATTTTTTGTAGTGCAAGTGAAGATGCAACACTAGCTGGTTATTTTATTCCAAAAAAGACAACCATATATGGCAATGCGTATGCAGTTCACAACGATCCAAACTTGTTTCCAGAACCCGAGTGTTTCAAACCGGAACGCTTTCTTACTGAAGATTATAAAGTTAAACACGTGGAAGAGTTGATTCCTTTTTCCATTGGTAAACAAATGTTCCTTCCAAATTACACTTGTATTTTCTCTGACCACTATTTTATTTCTATAGGTAAGCGGTTATGCATTGGAGAGGCATTGGCCCGAATGCAAATGTTTCTTTATTTAACAACTCTGTTACAACAATTTTCATTTACTTCTAAAGCGACAGTAACAATAGAATGTATTTCTGCAATTGTTTTACAACCTGTTCTTCAAAATATTTGTGCAACAAAGCGCTAACACCGAAAGATTTAGCATTAACCAAAGTAAAATGATTCTACCTAACCTACCCTAACCGAATACAAACGTATTGACAGCATTTGCGTCTGATAAAACTGATTTGCAGAAGGGACCTTAAACCAAACCATTATTTTCTGACAATAAACACTTGCTTTAATAAGTGGCATCAAAACTGAATTGGTAATAAAAAGAATAATTTTTCATCCAATTTTTGGGAGCAATTTAATGTGTATACACAAAAGGAAAATAAATACTAATCGCGTGCATCCTAAAACCACGATTCACTTTTATTGTAAAATCACGGAAAAACGAAGATTTACGGAATATTAAAATCATCAAATGCCGTGTCGTAAAAGAAGGTAAATGTCACCTTTCGGATTCCGTATTAATCACATTTAAATTGATATCAATTTCTATTTAAATTTAATCTCGCCAAATTATCTACACTACATACTGTAGCAATTTTTATACTTAGCAATTTCTGCAGTGAAAAATACTGGGGGAAAAACATGATTCCTTATGACCTTCCTCTAAATCCATTCGTATTTGCAATCGTCGCAATTGTGTTATGGATAACTTTAAAATACATGAAATCTCCGAAAAATTTGCCACCTGGACCTAAAGGAATACCAGTCTTGGGATATTTGCCATTCCTTGGCAGCAAACCGCATCTTGCACTAACCAAACTCAAAGAGAAATATGGAGACATTTATACGTAAGTATAACCTTTCTAAACCAGATTTAACTTATAACTGTCAAGTAGACTGTGGTGCCAAGAAGCATTACAAAATTACATCATTTTTGGTTGAATTTTTTGCCTTTTTAACCATATGAAGTTTGGCCTTGCTGATAAGATACTAGCTGCATTCAAAAACTCTAAAACGCCTCTAAAACTCGTTTCGTGTCTGTACATGCGACGTCATTCTCATGTTATTCAATGGGAATGACGTCACACGTATAGACACGAAACGAGTTTTAGAGGCGTTTTAGAGTTTTTGAATGCAGCTACTGTCATTTTTTTGCTTGTTCTGTACGGTAGTTACTCTGCGGTTTGCTTTGCGCGCGATTTTTGGTTCATTGCAATGATTTTACAAATAACCTGTTTTCAGAATCAACATTGCAAGTGAACGTGTTGTAGTTTTATCATCATTTAAATTGATCAAGGAAGTGTTCCAACTAAGTGACAACTATATAGAAAAACCTGTCAACTTTTCAGCTCTTATGATATTTGACTCACAAGAAGGTACGTACAGTATTACTGATAGAAACTTAGTAACCTACTGCATTTGTGGGTGTATTCTGAGTATGAGCAGTGTTGCATGCGTTACTGGAATTTGGTAACTAGTTAACCGTTACCGTTACTTGGCCAAAAAAGTAACTACCGTAGTTACCAACCGTTACCGTTACATGTTTGCACATTAAATTACCATTACCGCCACTAAACAGCCGTTCTACCGGCGCACTTGAAGTCAGCGGTGTGTGAAATTGTAAAAAAGTTTGTTTTATCAAAGGGAATTTATGAAGAACACTAGGATTTGTGTCTTCATCCAAGAGCATAAAGTAAAATTGTAATTTACTACGGCATACGACAATTACACATAATTGGTAATGCATAGCAAAATCGTTGACTGATAACATGTATAAATGTAACGGTAACTTAACGTTTAATAAACAGCCTGTGACCGCTTAGCCACCCAGGTGACCTGTGTCACTGCCACACACCAACTTACGGCCCCAAGGTCATCCCCTCATTGGGTGAACTGATCTAGCCTAGGGGAGGAAGGAGCAGAGTGGTGTGGTGGGGAGAGGAGTGAGAGTCAGTCTGTTACCGGCCGTGAGAGAGACGAGAGTAGCTCTCTGACCGGGAGAGAGCTGAGGAACTGTAGCCATCGAAAGGACAAGACGTGTCCCGGGTTGTGAACTATGCACTCCTCGCCATTCACCACGAAGAAGCTCAGTACTATGGCCGTCTCCATAGTGCACAAGTGGTCGCTTGGGTCGAAGGTGAATACGACAACGGGTGATGGTATTCCCCATACCCCTAGACAACATTATTAAAGGCCAACAAACCAATAATAGGGAGTCTTTGTCATTTTACGTGAGTATGCGTCCCAAACCAGGTTAACCAGTCCCCAGGTTAGCTTGGCGAAGACCATACCAGTCACAAGCCGTTACCACAAAAAAGTAACGAATTACCGTTGCGTTACACTGGCCAAATTAAGTAACGCCTTACCGTTACAGTTACGTAACGGTGACGCATACAACACTGGGCATAGTCACACATTAAAATTGTCTATGTCTATTACTAATCATTTAATTATTTTCTAGGCATGTTTGGAAGCGGTGGTGCTCCTCGAATAGAATTACGACGGTTCTCATTGACTGCTCTGCGCAACTTTGGGATGGGTAAAGCAAGTTTGGAACCAAAAATTCAAGTACTAATACAAACCCAAAGCCAAGTTGATTATCTTACTAATTGCAACAGTTCTTTGATTTCATTAGGATGAAATACAATTTTTAATCAACCATATTAAAACCTTGGAAGGGAAACCATCTTACTTCCGAGAAATGCTTAGGAAAAGCATTACTAATGTAATTTGCACGATCATGTATGGAGAAAGAATGGACTACGAGAGTCAAGATTTTCAACAACTCTTAAACTTATCCGACGAATTTGTAAATTCGTTAGGAATAGATCAATGGTCGCAATTTCTGCCAGAATGGATGGTCAATGCTCTTGGAATCGCAAAACCAGTGTCAGTGCCAAACGCCTGTAAACTTAAGTGCACTTTAAAGGCATTTTTTTTATTTGTACAGAGATAAAGGAACATTGCTGTACAGAAAGATCCTAGATGAAGTTCAAAAATACGACAAAATTCACAAAGGCATAAACAACCAACAAAGTTTTATTGATGTTTGGAGAGATGAAACTGAGAAACCGAATACAAATCTAACCAATTTTAATGGTAAACACTCATGCATTTATAAATTAAACTATATTCACTCAAAGAATCCACCAATCAGCAGTAGGCCGATTACTGCTGGCGATTATTGACTATTATGCTTGCGCGGAAATAATAAACGTGTTTATTCATTCCGCGGTTGCGCAATTACGTTATTGCGAATTACTAAGAATGCCTAACATTCTGCGATGTGGTGTGCTGGGTGAAACTGGCTACAAACGGCGTCCACGAGTGCAGAAAAGTCATTAAGGCGCAACAAGTTCCCGAGGGTCACATCTATTAATCTAATACAATGAGAGTCGATCTTTGACATCCACGGGATACGGAATGCAAACAGAAGTGCTTGATTGTATGCAGTGATCAGTAGGGTTTTATATCTTTTTGGGGATGAGTTCCATATGGGGAAGGAATACTACATGGTGGGGTAAATTTTGCTATTGATGAATGAGACTAACTCAGAATGTGGACTTTTCTGAGTGGCTTTAACTGGTTACAGTCATTTTAGCAAAAAAAGTCCCATTTTAGCGATCACGTTTTAGTGACAATAAGGTAATTTTCCAGTAGTGATTGACACATTTTAGGGACGCAACATTTTAGCGACGCGGCACGATTTACCGCAACAAGCCGGCTCAAAAAAGTGGTTTGCATCAAAAAACCAGTAAGGATAAGTTCGCGGGGAGTCAAGGGGATGCTGCGCCCCCCCTTGTTAGCCCTTCTCAGGAATTAAACCTAAACTATATGGTTAGGTTAATATTAGTGTAAGTATTAGTGCCGTTTTATCGACCATCACTTTAACGAACATGTCATTTTAGCAATTTTTGTGTCGCTAAAATGACATGTTCGCTAAAATAATGTGTCGCTAAAATGAAGTACATCCTTACTCCCACGTTGTAGCTATAACTAACGGAGACTGAGCATATTATTTATCTATTATCATTTCTAGAAAAAAAACTGGCAAAGGTTTTGAGCGAATTGTTTATTGCTGGAAGTGACACAACAAGCACGAATTTGGAATGGGCGATTTTGTATATGATAAAGTACCCTCATGTGCAAGCAAAACTTCAAAAAGAAATTGACGAAGTGATTGGAAAAGATAGACAACCATCAATGTCAGATCAAAGGTTAATGCCGTACACACAAGCGACTATACTGGAAATAAGCAGGATGATCTCGCTCGTACCTTTACTAAATCCTCACACGTGAGTATAGTAGATTAAACATCCAAAGACTTTATGAGTGTGCCTACATTTGTAAACGTCAAGTTGAATTCTTTCAATGAGCTGTAAGACTAATATTTTGTAGTGCAAGTGAAGATGCAACACTGGCTGGTTATTTCATTCCAAAAAAGACAACAATATACGCCAATGCATATGCAGTTCACAACGATCCAAACTTGTTTCCAGAACCAGAGTGTTTCAAACCAGAACGGTTTCTTACTGAAGATTATAAAGTTAAATACATGGAAGAGTTGATTCCATTTTCCATAGGTAAACTAATTTAACTTCCAAATTACACTTGTATTTTCTCGGACCACTATTTTGTTTATACAGGTAAGCGGCAATGCATTGGAGAGGCACTGGCCCGAATGCAAATGTTTCTTTATTTAACAACTCTGTTACAACAATTTTCATTTACTTCTAAAGCGACAGTAACAATGGAATGTATTTTTGCAATTGTTTTACAACCTGTTCGTCAAAATATTTGTGCAACAAAGCACTAACACCCAAATATCATCAACCAAAAAATAAAATGATTTTACCTAATCTGTCCTAACCCATTATAAATGTATACATTTCAAGTTTTATTCGATTTTTGTCATTATAAAAATGCAAAATTAATATAAATAAGTTAAATTATAAATAAATTAAGTAAACAATAAATAATATGGAGTAAATAATAACAATAAAAAATAAAGAGTAAACATTAACAATAACAATAACATAACAATAACTTGTAATGATTGCTCTGAATTTGTGAATTTTGTAATTGGTGCCATTCTTTGCCATTCCCTGACTCCATACAACATTGCAATGTCAAAAATACATTGTTATGTTTATCTTTTGGCAGGAATATGTCCTTCATTATATTGTTTTTTAACTTCTCGCCGAATTCGTGAAATAGTTAGTGGAGTAATTTCAATTTGCCTGCAAATTTCATTAATAGTGCCTTATTCCTAACAATGCTTTGTTTCAGCTAGAGCTGTTGTATACAATTTCACTGATTTTCAGTTAATTTATTCTATTTTGTTATTTTTCTTTGGAAACAGGCATTTTTCGAATTAATTTTCACTTTACTTTAAGCACAACAGGTGTCACTTAATTTTGAGTGCATTTTGAGAAGATGCAACTCAGCAATAACAAAATGATAAAACTAATTACCCATAATGCAATCCATTGGTTAGTAAACACACTTAATTGTGAAGGATATTCAGTTAAAATATCTTAGAAATATACAAAACCAACGATAATCAAGAATTTTTTAGAGAAATGTATACCATAATTTGGGACAGAGGGAGTAATAATAATAAAAACTACTTATGATGTAACATCAATTTTAACTTAATTTGTGTACACAAAATGAAAATAAATACTAATCGCATGCATCCTGAAACATCATTCTCTTTTATTGTCCAATCACCGAAAAACGAATATTTACCAAATATCAAAATTATCGAATGGCATGTCATAAAAGAAGGTTTATGTCACCTCTCGGATACCGTATTTAGCAGATTTAAATTGATATCAATTCCTATTTAACTTTAATCTCGCCAAATTATCTACAGTATATACTGTAGCAATTTTTATACTTCGAAATTTCTGCAGTGAAAAATACTGGGGAAAAAAACATGATTCCTTATGACTTTCCTCTAAATGCATTCGTATTTGCAATCGCCGCAATTGTGTTATGGCTAACTTTAAAATACATGAAATCTCCGAAAAACTTGCCACCTGGACCTAAAGGAATACCAGTCTTGGGATATTTGCCATTCCTCGGCAGCAAACCGCATCTTGCACTAACCAAACTCAAAGAGAAATATGGAGAAATTTATACGTAAGTATAACCTTTCTAAACCAGATTTAACTTATAACTGTCAAGTAGACTGTGGCGCCAAGAAGCATTACAAAATTACATCATTTTTGGCTGAATGTTTTGCCCTATGAACCATATGAAGTTTGGCCTTGCTGATAAGATACTGACATTTTTTTCTTCTTGTTCCGTACGGTAATTTCTCTGCGGTTTGCTTCCCGCGAGGATTTATTACTAAATTTTAAAATGCGCGGTAAAAATTAGATGGGAGTTTCAATACTACAAGTATACTGTGCGGATTTCGCAAGCGAAACAAAGGTTTTGCATTGCGCGAATTTAATTTGCGCATTGCCGGCTCACGAAATTTCAGCACCTTTAACAAGATTCAAAATTGCACTCATTTTGGTAGGATATTATCAGACATCAAACAACAAAAACACCAAAATCCAGTCACGGGCCCCCGGTGGGCCCTATCGTGTCTAAATTATTGTACATAAAGTATGCTTTTTAAACCAAAAATTTTAAACCAACCATTTTAAACCAAAAATGACATCATTTCCTGTTTAAACCCATGTTAAAACTTAAAATACACTTAAACTAAAATTGGTATTTTAATTTTTGAATGCAGCTAGTATTAAGGATTAGCATCCGAATTGATACTTCATGCTGCCTGTTTATTACAATTATTCTTTTTGTTTCATTGCAATGATTTTACAAATACCACGTTTTCAGAATCAACATTGCAAGTGAACGTGTTGTAGTTTTATCATCATTTAAACTGATCAAGGAAGTGTTCCAACTAAGTGACAACTATATAGAAAAACCCGACAACTTTCAAGCTCTTGCAACATTTGACTCGCATAAAGGTACGTACATGTATAGAAACTTACTAGACTACTACTGTATTTGTCGGTGTATTCTTGTTGTATTTCGAATGTCAAAATCGAATAAAAGATCACACGTTAACGAAACACAAAGTTACACGTCTTTACTCTTCAGAAAACAGTTTTTACAATAATAGAATGACACGCGCATAACGTGTCGCAAACGTTATAACCTTTAACAAAACGTTGAACTAATGATAATTTGCAACAATTAGATCTAACAATTCTGGGTATGAGTCATACATTAAAATAGTCTATGACTATTACTAATAATTTACATATTTTCTAGGCATCATTGGAAGTGATGGTGCTCCTCGAATACAATTACGACGCTTCTCATTGACTGCTCTGCGCAACTTTGGAATGGGTAAAGCAAGTTTGGAACCAAAAATTCAAGTACAAATACAATCCCAAAGCCAAGTGACTATATTTTTAATTAAAACACATTGTATTTTATTAGGATGAAATACAATTTTTAATTAAACATATTAAAACCTTGGAAGGAAAACCATCTTACTTCCGAGAAATGCTCAGAACAAGTATTACTAATGTAATTTGCACCATCATGTATGGAGAAAGAATGGACTACGAGAATAAAGATTTTCAACAACTCATGCAGTTATCCAATGATCTTGTAGCTTCGGTAGGAATAGACCAATGGTCGGAATTTCTGCCAGACTGGATAGTCAAAGTATTTGGAATCACAAAACCGACGTCAGTGCCAAACGCCATTAAACATAAGTGCACTTTAAAGACATTTTTCATTTATTTGTACAGAGATAAAGGAACTTTGCTGTACAGAAAGATCCTAGATGAAGTTCAAAAATACGACAAAATTCACAAAGGCATAAACAACCAACAAAGTTTTATTGATGTTTGGAGAGCTGAAACCGAGAAACCGAATACAAATCCAGCCAATTTTAATGGTAAATATTCATGCACTTATAAATTAAACTATATTCACTTAAAGAATCCAATAATCAGCAGTAAGCTAAGCAGTTTACTGCTGGCTCCCTCACACATAAGAAAAGAGTCCAAAAAACTTGTTATGTCCTTAAACGGAAACCGATCATATTAGAACATTCAAAAGATGGGTCTCAACACCTTTTTAATTCAATTAAAAAAGGGCAATTTTCACGTTAAAAACCTGCAATCCAAGAAGAACATGAAATCCAAGTTGACTAATGAAGACTGAGCATATCATTTATCCATTACTATTTATAGAAAAAAAACTGGCCAAGGTTTTGAGCGAATTGTTTATTGCTGGAAGTGATACAACAAGCACGAATTTGGAATGGGCTATTTTGTATATGATAAAGTACCCTCATGTGCAAGCAAAAGTGCAAACGGAAATTGACGGAGTGATTGGAAGGGATAGACAACCATCAATGTCAGATCAAAGGTTAATGCCGTACACTCAAGCGACCATACTGGAAATAAGCAGGATGATCTCGCTCATACCTTTACTTTCTCCTCACACGTGAGTGCAGTCGCTTAAACATCATACAAAAACTTAATGAATGCGCCTAAAGTCTGTTTCACTGTAAGTATGGTACTCCTCCTATTTGCTAGTGAAGAGCATCCCCATTGGTTGTATGCCTCATAACAAAAGAAAAGTCTAAAGAGTTATACCTAGGTTATACATTTGTTATGTGGCCTCCAGCCAATTGGAATGCTATATATCCCATTAGCCAATAGGAGGAGTGCCGTACTTACACTGAAACACACTTTACATTCGTAACACTGGAAAAAATATGGCTTTAGGAATTGTAAATGTCCCAAAAATTCATGTGTAAATGTAAGCTTTACAGTGTGACTGCTTGGCCACCCACGTTGACCTGCGTCACTCCACACACCGCTCTTGCGGGGTGGACTGACCCAACTAGGGAAGGAGGGAGCCGAGTGGTGTGGAGAGAGAGTTCAGCAGAGACCCGAGAGAGAAGACGTGTGCTGCAAAGGTCCCAACTCCGGCAAGGGCAAGCGTGCCTGGTGCCGACTCTGCTCCTCTCACCATTCACCACTGTGACGTTCAGTAGTATGGCGATGTGCCTGCTGTAGCCTCCATGAGCGGCTACATGGGTTGTACGCGATAAGTACTAAGTACGATAAAATGTTAGTAAGTGACCGGCCACGTCACCCATGAAGTCACGCCCTGTATGTGACAGGTTGGTTGCTGGTGTAGCGTGAATAATTATATTAATTAAATGAAATTATTGTGAAAACGACAAATTTGAAATTTAAAAACTGTAAAGTTGTTGTGCATATTTATTGTAAAATGTCTTTTTATTTTGTAAAGTTATTGATTAAAACAAAAATTTACACTAGCTGCATTCAAAAACTCTAAAACGTATGCAAAACTCGTTTCCTGTCTGACCATGTGACGTCATTCCCACTGAATAACATGGGAATGACGTCACATGCCCAGACAGGAAACGAGTTTTGCATACGTTTAGAAGTTTTTGAATGCACCTAGTGTGTACTGTAAATGTGACTTTAGAAAGCTAAAAGTCCAAATTTACATTAACTTTTCAGCAATTAAAAGACATTTAAAGCCATATTTTTTCCCAGTGTAAACGTCAAGTTGAATTCTTACAATGAGCTGTAAGACTAATTTTTTGTAGTGCAAGTGAAGATGCAACACTAGCTGGTTATTTTATTCCAAAAAAGACAACCATATACGGCAATGCATATGCAGTCCACAACGATCCAAACTTGTTTCCAGAACCAGAATGTTTCAAACCGGAACGCTTTCTTACTGAAGATTATAAGGTTAAAAACATGGAAGAGTTGATTCCATTTTCCATTGGTAAACTAATATTGCTTCCAAATTACACTTGTATTTTCTCTGACCACTATTTTATTTATATAGGTAAGCGGTTATGCATTGGAGAGGCAATGGCCCAAATGCAAATGTTTCTTTATTTAACAACTCTGTTACAACAATTTTCATTTACTTCTAAAGCGACAGTAACAATAGAATGTATTTTTGCAATTATTTTACAACCTGTTCTTCAAAATATTTGTGCAACAAAGCGCTAACACCGAAAGATTTAACATTAACCAAAGTAAAATGATACTACCCAAGCTAACCTAACGGAATACAAACGTATCGACAGCATCTGCGTCTGATAAAACTGATTTGCAGAAGGGACCTTAAACCAAACCATTATCTTCGTACAATAAATACTTCCTTCAATAAGTGGCATCAAAAGTGAATTGGTAATAAACATCACCACATGATGTCTATTAACTGTCACCAGCTGCATTCAAAAATTAAAATAACAATTTTAGTTTAAGTGTATTTTAAGTTTTAACATGGGTTTAAACAGGAAATGATGTCATTCTTTGTTTAAAATTGAAGTAAAACACAAAATATTTTAGTTTTTGGATGCAGCTACTATTTCACTTGTGAGATTTGCATTTTATCATTTATAATGTTTTATATAATATTTGTTAGTCACAGTAGTATCATAGTGTGAAGTTTATGTTATCCGAACTGTGCTTATTTTTAGTTACAGTGTGTTATGTCATGTGCGTCATTTTTATATGTCATAGTATTGTTCTTTTGTTATATTAGTTTTCCTTGTAAATCAAAACATTTAGTTTGTATCAATTGCCACTTGCTTTCAAAGAGTAAACATCTAAAAACACTTTGTGCCCAAAAGAGAATACATTTATTTCTCCGTTGGTTTTCACTAACCAACACGAACCCACCGAGAGCAGTACCGGATCATCACACTCTCTTTAAACAGAAAAATTACTGATTAAATTGTACGGAGTACTTCGTAATAAATACTAAATTGCATGCACCATGAAACCCTGGTCGTTCACTTGCATTGTCAAATCACCAAATACCGAATTGTCACGATCCGTCCTAACACTAGCTGCATTCAAAAACTTTAAAACGCTCGTTTCGTGTCTGTACGTGTGACGTCATTCCCATTGAATAACATGGGAATGACGTCACATGTACAGACACGAAATGAGTTTTAGAGGCGTTTTAGAGTTTTTGAATGCAGCTCGTGTATCGCATTATCCCGATGTTAAAACTGGCGTTTGAAAAGAGTTCAAAATTGGGGGGATTTGGAGGTCACAATATGTTTGGTCGGTATAGCGATTTTTGGGACCAATTTAATTTATAGGCACAAAATGAAAATAAATACTAATCGCATGCATCCTGAAACCATAGCTCACTTTTATTGTCAAATCACCGAAAAAGGAATATTTACCGAATATCATAAAAGAAGGTAAATGTCACCTTTCGGATACCGTATTTATCAGATTTAAATTGATAGTAATTTCTATTTAACTTTAATCTCGCCAAATTATCTACAGTACATACTGTAGCAATTTTTATACTTCGCAATTTCTGCAGTGAAAAATACTAGGGAAAAAAACATGATTCCTCATGACCTTCCTCTAAATCCATTCGTATTTGCAATCGTCGCAATTGTCTTATGGCTAACTTCAAAATACATGAAATCACCGAAAAATTTGCCACCTGGACCTAAAGGAATACCAGTCTTGGGATATTTGCCTTGTCAAAATATTTGTGCAACAAAGCGCTAACACTCAAATATCATCAGCCAAAAAATAAAATGATTTTACCTAATCTGTCCTAACCCATTATAAATGTATCAATAGATCAATAATAAATAATAATAATAAAAACTACTTATGATAGATGTAACACCAATTTTAACTTAATTTGTGTACACAAAACGAAAATAAATACTAGTCGCATGCATCACTTTTATTGTCCAATCACCGAAAAACGAATACTTACCGAATATTAAAATCATCGAATGAAAGTATGATTCACTTTTATTGTCAAACACCGAATACCGAATATTAATCATACTGTATATTAGAAATTCGAATACCGATGTGTTGTAAAAGATGGGTGTGCCTTCCGAATACCGTCGTTGTCAGATTTAAATTGATATCAGTTTCTTTGACTTCAATTACGCAAAATTATCTGTATTCATAACTTTATGAGGAAACAATTTGTGTAGCTACCACTTACAGCATTGAAAAGTACTGGGGAAAAACATGATTCCTAATGATTTTCCACTATTCGGATTTGCAATCGTCGCAATTGTATTCTGGCTAACTATGAAATACATGAAATCTCCGAAAAACTTGCCACCTGGACCTAAAGGAATACCAGTCTTGGGATATTTGCCATTCCTCGGCAGCAAACCGCATCTTGCACTAACCAAACTCAAAGAGAAATATGGAGAAATTTATACGTAAGTATACTTTACCCTATTACCTAACCAGATTTAACTTATTACTGGTTAAGGGCCGTCCATAAATTACGTAACGGAAAATTTGATATTTTTATTTTTTTATTCCCAAACACTCACCCCGTAATTACGTAACAAAACTTAAAACACCCCCCAAACTTTTTCAAAATAAAAAAAAAATGCTTGTATTTGCTTTATTAAAAATTAAAAATTATTTTTTTCATGGAAATGATGGCGCCAAGAGGCATAACAAAATTTCATCATTTTTAGCTGAAATGTTTGCCTTTTGAACCATATGAAGTTTGGCCATGCTGATAAGATACTGTCGTTGTTATTGTGTTATTGTGAATACTTTAAAATGTAAATACTTTAAAATGTAAATACTTTAAAATGTAAATACTTTAAAATGTAAATACTTTAAAATGTAAATACTTTAAAATGTAAATACTTTAAAATGTAAATACTTTAAAATGTAAATACTTTAAAATGTAAATACTTTAAAATGTAAATACTTTAAAATGTAAATACTTTAAAATGTAAATACTTTAAAATGTAAATACTTTAAAATGTAAATACTTTAAAATGTAAATACTTTAAAATGTAAATACTTTAAAATGTAAATACTTTAAAATGTAAATACTTTAAAATGTAAATGTTATACAGTCGAAACTCTTTATAACAAATCGCAAGGGCCTGGAAACATCGATTCGTAAAAAACTAGAGTTTGTTAAAACGAATTAGCTAAAAAGAATTAAATTTCATCATAAATATTATTTATTCATAAACATGCAAGTTTCATGTTAATTTTATACAAATTCTTTTAAATTGTTGAAAATTGTAGAAAGGGACAAATTAAACTTATCTGCTACAATTGATGGCTTCTTGCCATTGTCAATGGCTTTAATAATGTTCAACTTGTCTGTAATCATAATTGCATTTCGTTTGGCAGCCATTTTAAAACAAGAAAATTTTCATTATGCTTTGCTTGTGAGTCATCTGATCAGTTTTGAAAATTCGTTGTAACAAGGGCTTGTGGGTTTTACAGAGTACACACAAACTTGTTTGTTGTAACGTATAATTCATTATATTGAAATTCGTTATAACGAAAATATTTAACATGGTGTTCTATGGCTGGCCAACCAAATCGTTATATCGATAATTCGTTATATCGCGAATCGTTATAAAGAGTTTCGGCCGTAAAATGTAAATGTTATATTTGACAATACCCTTTAGAAGAAAAATAACACAAAGAATAATCAAATAAATGATCAAACATGATCATATTGAAAGCCTTCAAAGATGAGTAGAGCTAGAATTCATGTTTATCTATTTTTTTATTTCTTAAAACATTTTTCAGACACTCATTTAGTGACTTTCCCTGGTGTCTGTTTTTAGCAAAGTCCTCAGTTTTCTGAACCAATGTTGTCTTTAAAAAAGGCAAATATTGATACGTACATATATTGTACATGTTACATATCGTTAAAAAAAGACACAAATCGGCGATTTATGCATTTATTTTCTGATTTTTGAAAAATATGGATTTATTTCCTAATTTTTGGAAAATATGCATTATTTTCTAATTTTCGGAAAATATGCATTTATTTTCTGATTTTCAGAAAATATGCATTTGTTGCTATTTTCGGCTTTTTATTGAACAAAAATATATCCTATGCATTTACGCATTTATCCTGATCCTAATAATTACTATTTTGTCGATTTTCTGGTTATGCAATATAAAACATACCTATTAGGTTAGAAACAAGTTTATTGTATCTTTCTGGGGTTCTCAAATACAAAATCAAGAAAACAAAGGGTTATTTCTGAAAATTTATGACAATTCTTTTACACTTCCGGTTCCGCGTCTTGCAATACCGTCAAAACCCCTACTGAATGTTACCTTCCCTACTCGCAAACGCGTTGTCGCGCTCGAGCTCACGCGACCCCGCTCTATCTTAAAATACCAGTTTTCACGGAAATATTATTGCAGATTTGTGGACGTAACAGAAACTGCTTAGGGAAGTACAATCGTAAAGCAAAACACTTCCCTGCAGTACAAGTGGTTGTTAGTTTGTTTGCAGGAAGGCCATAAAGACAGCTTTAGATTTATAATGACATCAGCATTTGCCTAATCAGTTATTTCAAACCGTGGATAAGGTGAGAGTCAGAATTAAGGATTAGCATCCGATTGGTTACTGCATGCTGCCTGTTTATTACAATTATGCTTTTTGGTTCATTGCAAAGGTATTACAAATAACCCGTTTTCAGAATCAACATAGCAAGTGAACGTGTTGTAGTTTTATCATCATTTAAACTGATCAAGGAAGTGTTTCAACAAAGTGACAACTATACAGAAAGACCTCACCACTTTTCAGCTCTTATGACATTTGACTCGCAAGAAGGTACGTATTACTGATAGAAACTTAGTGAACTATTTTATAGTTACTAGTGTATTTGTAGGTATGAGTCACACATTAAAATTGTCAATGACTATTACGGATGATTTAAATATTTTCTAGGCATGTTTGGAAGTGGTGGAGCTCCTAGAGCAGAATTACGACGGTTCGTATTTACTGCTCTGCACAATTTTGGAATGGGTAAAGCAAGTATGGAAACAAAAATTCAGGTACTAATACAATTCCAAAAATCACGTCGAGTATCTTTTTAATTAAACACACATTGTATTTCATTAGGATGAAATACAATTTTTAATTAAACATATTAAAACATTTGCGGCGATCCGGGTTTTTACTTATTAAATTATATAAATTTAATAAGCAATCGTCGGTGAGATGCCGTACAGGACTTCTACTCTGTGGCCAAATGGTTGTCTAGGGGAATGATTTTACACAGAGTAAAGGAAAAATTAGATTGTTTTAATCGTTTTAAATACACCCAAATATAATGCGAAATAATAAGTGTAATGACTGGGTCGATCTGGTTTCTCTTCGTACTTGGACACTCACAGTTGACCGTTGGCTCCAAAATGGCGTCGATGGCGTCGTGTGAGCGCGGGATTTTAGCGGAGTAAACTCGACGCTAAAATACGTTGCTAAAATATACCAAAATCCTCGCGGAGCAAGCTCAACACGAGAACACGTCTTGCACACAGCGGTTTGATTATTACGGAGCAAGCTCGACGTAACAATCCGTCTTAACACAGTTCGCTTTGCGGAGTTAAACTCGACACAAAGCCTTCAAATTGACAGAGCAAGCTCAATGTCAATTCACACACAGAAATGGCTTAAATTACGTGTAGTAATTCAAACAGAAGGGCGCTATTCTGTACAGTTGGTACAGACCAGCAATGAATCTCAACTCTTCCAGATATCACAGATCACACTTAGCAATGGTTGGCATAAGTTTGACACAGATGTGAATGGTTTGGAAGCAGAATCAAGAATGCGGGAAGAGTGGGCCAAAACCGTTTGGCTCACTTCTAAATCTGCTCAGAAAAGCTGCGCAGATGACGAGTTGCACAAAGATCACACACGGCCGCCTTTGGGTCGTGTGCAACAATTGAGCCGGGCACGCGCGAGGGGAAGGGATGCTCCGCCCAGGCACACGCCTAGCAGCATCATCAAAGCAATGCACGCTGCAGCGCGATTGGTTGACGCTGTTGCTGGGCCAAAACTTGCTGCAAAACACAATATTATTTGGGTAATATTGTGTCTTGTTTTATATTTTATTAATGTATGTTTTATTTCAATTTACATTGAAACAAAACATATAAGCTTGTTGAATATGTTTATAAGACAATTTGGAAATATGGTGCGCACTCAACTAGGAATATTTGAGGTCACCACACTTCCCCCCCTTTTAAGAAAGAATCTTATTCTTTTCCAAAAAGAGATAGGTAAGTATGAGAATAAATACACAAGGTTTGAAAGTAAAATGGAACAGGATATATATTTATTCTTTTTTATTACCGTGTAAAAAATAAAAAAGGAATTATTTTTTAATGAACGGGCGTGTTCCCTAATTATTTAGGCAACATGTCCGTCGAATGATCATTGGGATCCTTGTGCTCTGTGACGGTGCACAAAGGTCGGCCGGCGTTTGGTCCTGACCGGAAGCCAGGGTTGATGTGGAGCCACACTTGCTTTATGCGGTCCACACCATCCCTTCGTCCAAAACCCATCTCGAAGTACTCCTGCGGGTCTTGAGGCGTAATTCGAGCGAACACCAGGCGTTGATGCAGGATCCACGGCTGCTGTTCCTTGATGTGGTTTTCCAGCCACGCGAGGACTCGGTTGCATAAATCCTCGCTGTTCTGGAGAATCGTTTTCGTCGCGCTCGTTATGTAGCAAAAGGCGTATAATGAGCGCAAACGTTGATAGGCGGTGAGGTGGGTGGCCATACTCGATCCCCTATCTCTTGGCGGCGAATCCTTTGGAGGAGGCGGCGGTGGCGGCGACTTTTTGCAGATCGAGAGGGATCTGGATCTGCGCAAAGCCGGGGTGCGCGTCTTTGGTCTGGCACCGCTGGCCACAGGCACGACGAACTCGCGATCGTCGCTGTCGAGCCATTCCATCGGAGACGAGGTGTTGCAACTCGGTGCCTCGGTCGCACGGGAAACACTCGACGTTGCCGTGATGGCAGCGTGGAGTGGAGCTGCGGATGACGGTGGTGCGCCAGCGGGACGGGCGGTAGCTCGTTCTGCTGCGCGTCGCTGCTTCAGCGCAGCCCATTCCTGCCGTAGTCGAATGGCGGATCCAGCCGGAGTTTCGCCAGTCGCCTCGGCTTGTTGCGTCAATTCGGCGAGCATCGTTGGAGGATCGGGGCGAACTGACTCCCAATCGTCCAGCAAGGCCCGTGGAAGCCCTAACGGCACGGTCCACAATCGAGTGGCGGCCGCCAGAGCAATCTGTGGGTCGGGAAAGACTCCTTGGAACAGGATTCGAAGAAGTCCCTCCGACAACTTCCTGTTCATCTTCTGCAGCGTCCGTTGCAGTTGCTTGTCGGACTTGCACGACGCAAGCTCTCGCGCAAGCCATTGCCATTCTTTCTGTTGATTTACGGTGAACGATTTGCGATAAGTTTATCAGTTGTGTATTTCCGAATAAGCACAACAAGCGCGTTGTCTTGTATTGTTACGAATGGTCAGCCAATTGATTTGATTTTTATCTATAAGCTTGTTTTGTACCGCAATTGGCTGTGTCGACTTGATAACGTGCGTTCCCGTCGTCTGCTTGTTAAGCGACGATACTTTAGTTATGTTTGGTATCGTTTATCCATTACTTTAGCCTATGTTTTATTGTAAAGAATAAATCTATTTAAGTGTGATAATAGATTTGTTCTCCTTGTTGATCTGAAATCGGGGTTGAGATTATATAGCCTCAACCCAGACCACTGTTTTATGTTCTCACGGTGAATAAAGATGGCGGTCGCGTGTTGCGAATTAACCGCACTTTGTAATTGCGTTTCCACTGATTTCCGAGAGCCACAGGACCGTTTTACCTCATCAAATGGTAGCAGAGGATTGGCGACGACCAGCGCCGGCCAATTCTAGGAATATTGAAGAGAAAACGGCCAATTTTTGCGACTACGAGAAGTCGCGAAGTGCGCGCCCGCCCAATTCGTCGTGAAAACGAATTTTCGGTGCGGCAAACGTCTGGAATACGTGTGCGGACGATTGCACGAAGGATTCGACACGGAACGGTGTAAGGAACATTTATTTCGAATAATTTGAACTGGTTTTTTTTCGCCGATATAACGGATTTTCTCCGGCGGCGCCATTTTTGTTTGGACTTCATCGCGGTTAGCAGTGAAGCCCGTCGCCAGCTGTGTGTACGAGCTGATACACGCTCGCATCGATTCGACGCCGGAATACGTCGAAACGACGTTGAATTTCGGATCGTTTTGCCGTGTTTTCATCACGGAAATCACCGTGAATCGACGATTTTGCAACGGCGGCCATTTTTCGTCGAAAAGAGACGGAAAAACGACGTTTCGACACGAACTGACTCACCGAGAAGTCCTGCACACGATAAGCGTGTGTGTGGGCAATTATTTCCGTACTTTGCATCCAGGAAAGCAAGTACGAAGGCGCGGACGGGCGCAACGTCGATTTTCTCCGCGTTTACACGGACGTGTGTACGCGGATTGCACGTCGGCCCCAGTTCCGTGCGAAGACGACGTGAAGCCGACGTTTAATTCAACGTGGGACCCAGTTACGACGCGGGAAACCCGTAACTGGCCAGCTTCACACCAAAAAGTGTATTTTTTGATTGATTCTCGTGAAACTTTGTTATTTATTAAGGTTTTTGTGTCGGGTCACTTAGAATATTCTGTACCCTTCGGGCAGTCGCCCCAGTACAGTCTCATTCCAGTCTGGGCTTGTCCGTGGCCAACTAGTCGTCCCGCGTCCCCCAGGTGGGCCGGTCGGAAGCTAGTAGGGCGACCAGATTTGGGTTTTTCATCTCACTTATTGAGGTGCCCCTTGGGAAGTACTGTATTTTATTTCGCCTTCAATTTTTGGGGGCAAATTTGTGCTTCTCCGTGCGACATATTCACGTGTATTGTGAATATTTGTGTTTTTCCTGCGGGAATTTGTGGTTTTTTGTGAAAAAGTGATTTGTGCTACTTTACTCGGAAATCCAGAATGGCACTGCCGAGATTTGAGAGAGCACAATTGCGACGGCAGTTCCTGGATTTAAAAATGAACGACAATGAAACAATGCGTGAATTTTTAGATCGTGTGGACCAAAAAGCGATCGAGGTTAACAATGCGGGCTTGGATTTGACTCCAATTTTCATCATTTTCCAGTATATGGATGGTGTTAGACCTGAATTTGAGGCCTGCAAATTGACGATTGATGCTTTACTGCAAGAGAACGTCACTCAAGAAGGAGTTAGACAAATATTCTTGGATGAATATGACAGGTTGCATCCCCCACCAGTCCAGCCAATGGATACATCATCTGACACGGATTTCTCCAGCGGAGATGAACGGGACGAAGACCGTGGAATGGGGGCTTCATGTATACAGCAACCATCGGCGCATTATGCGGCAACGCAATGCCCAATTGTCAAATCAGGAATGGATTCTCCACCTAAACAGCAACAAGGTGCTGCGAGAGGAAACCCGATAGGACAGTTCAGCAGGGGAAGTCAACGAGGGAAAAATCGTGGAAAAGGCCAGCAGAAGGCCGCCGTCACACAAATGGACATTTTCAGCGATTCCCCCGTATCTTACTTCTCTGCAGCGATTTGTCAAGAGCAACCTCCGGTTGCAGTGTCGTTATTGTCACATGCGAGCTACGATTCGCAATGGTACGTCGACACAGGTGCGACGGACCATTTTTCGTTTAACAAATCCTGGTTTTCGGACTTTAAACCATTAACTGGTTATTCTGTGCAACAAGGCGACGGAAAGTCGAAAATCGAGGGCATCGGAAATGTGACATTAATCTCAATTCATGGACAACGTACACGTGAACTAACGTTGAAAAACGTTTATTATGCACCCAACTTCAAAAAGAATTTAATTTCTTTAGGTCGCACGGACGAAGCTGGGGCTACGACAATGGTTAAGAATGGAAAAATGTTCATTTATGATCAGGACATTAATGACCCTTCTATCACGGCTACACGTACGAGTGATAGAATGTACAAGGTCAATTGTCGATTTAATGCTAAAAATTCTGTAAACACTGTTGCATTGTCTGCGCAACAGAGTGCAACAGTGGCATCTAGTCCACCTTTAAAGAGTGAAGAAACTGTTGATCCTTTACTAACCCATTTAAATTTTAAGACTGCATTAACCCAAAATTTGAGTAAATCAGGGAAACCTGTACCTGCGAATAAGGGGCAAGCGAAAACTGCGAATAATGCGCCAGCGATCGTTGCAAACAATGCGAGTATGGAAATTTCGAATCAACAGCTGAGTGTTTTAAACAACACACACACTAGCTTAGTGGCCAGTAAGGGTAATAAGCCCAAGAATGCGAAAATTTTAAAAACAATTGTGCAAAACAATTTAACAAATGGAAATGGGGTTGTAGATGGAAAGGATGCTTCCATTAAGCCAGACAAACCCCAAACGATGGACATCTGGCACTCTCGTATGGGACACCTTAATGCAAAGGGAATTGCATTGTTAAACAAATCTACTGAAGTATTTGGTTTAAAGTTGTCCAACACGGAATTGTCGAGTTGTGATGCTTGTTCGAGAGCGAAAAGCACACGTGCCAGTTTTCCCCCCATTGCGACCATTTCGACCAAAGGGATTTTAGAAATCGTTCATTTAGACGTGTGGGGCGCTTCACCAGTTGAGAGCATAGGTGGGGCGTACTACTATTTGGTCATGGTCGATGACTTCTCACGATTGATGTGGATCGTGATTATGAAGAAAAAGAGCGAAGTTTTGGGCCATTTTAAGAAGTGGTTAACCGAAATTGAAAGAATGACTTCTAGGAAGGTCAAGTCGATTAAAACTGACAATGGAGGGGAATTTGTATCCAAACAATGGGATGAATATGCCAGTAGCATTGGACTGAAGTGTATGCGAACGAACGCATACAGCCCTGAGATGAACTCGGTCGCTGAAAGAACGAACCGGACCATTCTTGGTGGAATTAGAGCTTTAATGATTGAAAATAGTCTTCCTCCATCCCTGTGGGCAGAACTCGCAGTTTCTGTCGTTTATTTAAAGAACCGGTTTCCGCATGCGGGATTGGGTGGGAGGACACCTTATAATGTGTTTTTCAATAAGAAATTATCTTTACGCCACGTCAAATGCATTGGTGCATTGACTTATGTACATGTCCCTTCACAAACCAGAGCTGGAAAATTGCAACAGAGAGCATGGGCGGGGGCTTTGATTGGATACGCCTCTACTACTCGTGGGTATCGGATTTGGGATCCGAATAGAAACCAAGTTTTCCTCTCTAAGCATGTTAAAATTCTAGAACAGAATTTCTGGTATGAAAATCTCCAGAATCCCCAACTGACTCCCTCGCCTTTCACTGACGATTCAGACTCGTCGGGTGAGGATTCTTTTGATGACTCTGTCTCGGAGACAGATAGTGTCCACGGCGACCCCATACCCGAATATCCTGAAGGAGAAGGGAAAGAAGAACCCGTTGAGGGTGGGGCACCTGAGGATTTCAACTATGTTGATGCAATGCAATACATTATTGGGGATTTAAATGTTATAAATGATGACGAAATCGGTGGGGCGAAGGGGGATAATAGGGATTTCTTCAACATTTATCCCGACGACGAAGAGGAGAGCGAGGAAGTTGAGGACCCGGACGCAAGTCCGCAGTTATCACCCCAATTGTCGCCCACAGTCCCTCGTCGCAACCCGCCTAGAAAAGGGAAAGACACTGGCGAACGTACAGCTTCAACTAGTGAATTGTTGCCTTTAGACATGACTTTGTGGCAAAGGCGGCAGACTGTACGTCAAAGCGGGGCAACAGCTGGGAAAGTTGATGTTTGGTATATCACACCAAAGCACGAAAAGCTCCGCAGCCGTGTTGAGGTTGTTCGTTGGTGCAAAACCGAGGGATACGAATATAGGTCGGAATTGTTTGATTTCAAAGACGTCACTATTGGTTTTGCTGGTTGCTGCTCTGTCGAGCCAGACACGTATGAGGAGGCCGTAACGGGAGTTAGTAAACCAGATTGGGAAAACGCAATGGAGGACGAAATAAACATTTTCAAAGAACGTGAGGTTTATGTCGAAGTCGACAAAGACCAGGTTAAAGACAAAACCTTATTGGGATCAAAATGGATTTACAAGTTAAAAAGAGATCACACGGGTACGATTAGAAGATATCGTGCTCGTCTTGTTGCACAGGGCTTTAAGCAAAAGCCGGGCATTGACTTTACTGAGGTATTTTCCCCAGTAGTCAATTTCGTGTTAGTCATGATGTTCTTTTGTATCTTAGTGGTACTGAGGGGCTGGCGTGACGTACACCTCGACATCAAGGCCGCATATTTATATGGGGACCTCGACGAAGTGCAATATATCCATATTCCAAAGGGATATCGAACATCCGAAAACCAACATAAATGTTGGGAATTGAGAAAATCTCTTTACGGACTTCATCAGTCTGGTCGTATGTGGTACCAGCGACTCCACGACCAGCTGATTGAAATTGGATTTGAACCGGTCTTGGGTCTCAATTGCGTGTATAGCTTGGGGACTGACGCTATACTTATTTTCTATGTCGATGACATTGTATTGTTTTCAAAAGACAACATAGCAGAGGAGTGCGTTTTGGATTGGATTCAACAATCATTTGAGATTGTCAATTTGGGCCCCGTCACCCTTTTGTTAGGGATAGAGTTTTGTAGGGACGGGGAGAATATCTTTATTCATCAACGCGCTTATATTGCGAAGTTGTGCAAGCAATATGGGATCGACTCTTGTCATCGTGTTAGAGTACCTGGCACCCCAGGCACCATGATCCAAAAGGTTCAAACGGGGGAACGTGTCAATTCGAGTTTTCCGTATCGGTCTCTTGTCGGCAGTTTGCTTTTCATCGCAAGTCGTACAAGACCCGATATTCTGTTTTCGGTGATAGTGTTGTCTCAATACAACGAGACTCACTCGACTCGACACGTGAATATGCTGCTCCAAATCTTGCGATACCTAGGGAATACGCCAAATTATTCCATCAATCTTGGAAACTGTCAAAGTGAAAACTTGACCGTTTATACGGATGCGTCTTTCGCATTAGACCAGGACAAACGTCGGAGTTTTGGTGGGCACATCATCTACCTGGGAGGCGTCCCGATCTCTTGGAACTGCCATAAGCAGACCATCACTGCACTTTCCATTATGGAGAGCGAATTCTTGGCGGTGGTAGACGGTGTGAAGGAAATAATTTGGTTAGAGCGCATATTTGGTGCTGACGTGATGATGGATGGGTTTAACCGGGAAATACCGTGTGTATACGCTGACTCAATGCCAGCGATCCAATATGCGAAGAATCGCATAGAGAATCGCGCAAACAAACACATAGATGTTAAACTACACTTCGTGCGCGACTGGTTTGAAAAGGGTGTCTTTCGAATCAGACACATCCCGGGAACCCTTAATGTGGCCGATCTTATGACCAAGTGGCTGTCTCGCGCAAAACTAGACGCATTGTGCGAGCATATTTTCGTAGCAGCAAAGTAGTTCATCGAAGGGGGATTTGTTGATTTACGGTGAACGATTTGCGATAAGTTTATCAGTTGTGTATTTCCGAATAAGCACAACAAGCGCGTTGTCTTGTATTGTTACGAATGGTCAGCCAATTGATTTGATTTTTATCTATAAGCTTGTTTTGTACCGCAATTGGCTGTGTCGACTTGATAACGTGCGTTCCCGTCGTCTGCTTGTTAAGCGACGATACTTTAGTTATGTTTGGTATCGTTTATCCATTACTTTAGCCTATGTTTTATTGTAAAGAATAAATCTATTTAAGTGTGATAATAGATTTGTTCTCCTTGTTGATCTGAAATCGGGGTTGAGATTATATAGCCTCAACCCAGACCACTGTTTTATGTTCTCACGGTGAATAAAGATGGCGGTCGCGTGTTGCGAATTAACCGCACTTTGTAATTGCGTTTCCACTGATTTCCGAGAGCCACAGGACCGTTTTACCTCATCACTTTCTCTCCTTCGCGGATCTGAGCGAGTTGGTATTCGTCCAGATGCGCGAGGTACATCGTTTGGGCTGTCTCGGGAAACGATGAGAATCGCCTCCAGAGATCAGCGCACTCCTGTGCGGGAAATGGTTCTTGAGAGACGTATCCCTCAAAACGGATGACCGATGTCACGTGTGGCACGGGCACCGATGGGTCTGGTCGCATGTCGCTGGTGACTGGACGGCAAGCGAACGGCAAAGAGGTGTTGACGTCTCCTTGACCGGCTTGCAATGCGGCGATGCGTCGATCTTCTTTCGCTATCTCGTCCGACCAGTCAATTCGGCCGGAGGAGGAAGCGCTAGGCTGTGAAGCGTTGGACCTTTCTTCACGCGATGAGAGAGAACTCCTCGTGGAAGATTGGCGCGATTGCACTCGAGGTCGGCTTCGGGACGAGTGTCTCGAAACGGACTTTGAATGTCTTTTTGGCGGCGTCGACTCGCGTCGGTGATGTGAGCGATGACGAGCCTTCTGGAGTGGAGGTAACCCTCCAATGGCGCCTTCCCCCGACGACTGTGTTGGGGAGGAGCGACGGCCACTGTAGGGCGACCTCGATGATCGTGACCTCGACGTGGAGCGCGGTGGCACCACATGGATGGTGGAAGCGACCTGTACCCGGGGCTCAGGCTCTGGATACGGGTTTGGCACGAAATCAGCATGGAAACATCCGCCCATGGCTAGCTGATGCATTTCCGACTGGCATGTCGGCACCCAACGTTTCTTTCCGTCCGTTGTTACACGGAAAGATTCGTGGTAGAGGCGTACAACCTCGGCCTTGGTTTGGTCAAGACGTTGGAAGATGTCCTCCAAAATCTGTCGACGCTCCCACGCAGGAGCGTTGAAGTAACGGCGATGGTCTCGCGTTTCTTGAGCGATCACTGTGAAGGCGAAGTCGAGCAACACGTTTCGCAGTGGTCCGAAGGTGTCGCGCTTCATTGCCCACTCGAGGGCGTCGCGATGACCGAATCCATCGATTAAATAGGCGATCCGAAACTTCGTTCCCCATCGCTTGTTTAAGGCTTTGGAGAATTTGTGTCGGGCCGCCCAAAACGTCAGTCTTCCTTTAGACTTGATGATTTCTGGCGGCAATGCATGTCGCCAGACACCAGGAGCTGTTGGAACATCGGGGTGCAGTTCGAGATGCGTCTCCCGAAGCTGGATGATCTGTAAAATATTCGAAGAAATAATTAAAATCCATTTTTTCGTTAAAATTAATTATTTCCGAATTTTCAGTGAATAAAATCACGGGTGAGATTTCATTCGACAGTTTAGATTCGTTAAATTTTTCAAAATGTTTGAAAAATCGTGAAAAACGTTGTTTCCGACGGCTATGTTTCAGTGTTTGGAGCGTTACCATAGCAACGCCTCAAAAATGAGACACAGCGCCATCTGATGATAAAAATGGCGGCGCCTTCTTGCGAAGGCGTTACCAACGAACTTTTCGCTTTTTCCGAGTGAAAATGCACTTTTAATTACTTTTCATGACTGAAAGGTAATTTTATTTTAATTTATTTACCCGGTCGTGCCTCTGTGCACGAGTTTCGCCGTTTGGATCGGCGAATAGGCCTCCTCGAAGTTGTGGTCGGGGCGGCGCGACTGGCAAACGGGCAGCAGCGTCGGCTAGAGCGGCTTGAGCTTCGGCGGACGCTTCGGCGGACTCTCCGGTGACATCCACGGATGCATTCGAAGTGTTTGCGGAACCAAGCAGCGTCGAATTTGTTTCTAATTCGAGGCTGTTGGCGCCGGCTTCGCTTCCTTCTTTCGGTTCCTCTCCTTCCATTTGAACGACTAATCCAAATGGAAAAGAAAAACGAAAATTAATTTATTAGTTTTTCCTTGGAAAATTCCAAAGAAAAAACTACTTACAATTGAAGAATCCCGTTGAAATAATCCAGTTGTTTCGCTTTTGGTTTTTTGGGGATGAGCACTTAGCACACGTGTGAGATCGAAGTGAACTCAGACGCAAAGTGATCAGTTCAAATACCGGAAGTTACGTTTGGGTAACGTCGCTGTTAGTGACGTCATCCAATCTTACTGTTTGATTGGTTTGAGTATGGCTTGAGGAATTGCTCCTTACGTCATACGGCTGATCCCTGGATCTCGAGGTTATCGAGGGGAGAAGACACATGTTGTTTTTTCCTCTCGGTTTACGAGTCCGAAGATTATATCTCTTTGTCGGCGAGGGATTTATTGTATTTAAATCGCCGTCTTCATTGTCATCGGAGACTGAGTCAGATGAGTCTTTTATTTCAGATGTTTTTTGTTTCTTTTCTAAAAACACCTTTTTATTTAATTTTTTAGCAATTTCAAGCTTTTTGAAATTGTCACGAAGTTCAACGTCGTTATTCACGAGGTCTGACTCCATTTGTGGTTTGGATGAATTATCGACAGGTATTTTCTTTAATTCATCGTCATCTAACGTATTAATTATATTTTCAGTCTTTTGACCGACTTCTTCGCCTTCTAACCATACTTCCTGATCGAAACTCGGGAAATACGGAGTTAATTCAGACGAATGGACAGCTGGAAATATTTCGTTATTTTCTAGCTTTCTCAATTCTACGGATCCTCCCTGTAATACTTTGGTTATTACATATGGTCCTGTTCTTTTATCAGCGATGCCAGCTGCAATGCCGCGGGCAGCGCTCGACAAAACATGAGAATCTCTCCAAACTAAATCGTTTAATTTAAAATTGGAGAACTTCTCACCTTCTTTTTTAAGATTAACTCGTCTACGCAAATCTAACACGTGTGACATCATGTGCTGATATGTTTCGGCGATAACGGCTTCTAATTTTTGCACGTATAAATGTGGGTTTTTTGGATCTACGACCAAAATTCCTTCAGGTATTCTTGGATCCCAAGGTACTCTGAGTTCGCGAAAAAAGTTAAGAAATGCGGGAGAGAAGTCTCTTCCTCTCGTCACCGTAGTTCTCAAACTAAATGCAAATTCACGCAAATATTCGTCCCATTTGGAATGAACCGATGAATAAATTGCAACCAAATATTTGATGTCACGGTTAACCCTTTCAACCGGGTTAGCTTGTGGGTGATACGTTGAAGTTGGTGTTGGAACCATCTTGAACTTTTCACAAAATTTTTTAAAGACTTGGGCACGAAATTGCGGGCCGTTGTCAGAAATAATTTTACGAGGGAATCCCATGCTCATGGAAAGGTGATAAATGCAATTTGCTACTTTTCCAGCAGTGGGGTTACACATTGGATATAATTCTGGCCAATGAGTTGCCACGTCAAGTATGACTAAAATATGTGTGTTGTTTTTGCGCGTCCGAGGTTTCGGGCCGGTCAAATCAACACTTAGGCAGTCAAATGGGCTGTAAGGACCCATTTGCGCTGCTTCAATTTGTCCTTTCGTTCGAGGTTTGCAAGCTTGGCAACGCTCACAATGTCGAATGAATCTCGTAATGTCCGATTTCATGCCTTTCCAGGTATAAATTCGGCGTGCTCGATAAAGAGTCCTTGCAATTCCTGGGTGGCCAGAAAGTGGGTGGCCATGCATTAGCCAAATAATTTTATACTTCAATGTCTGAGGTACAAAAACTTTGAGTGCTCTCCCATCCTCCCCCAATTCATCAGACATTGTGGGATGAAATTGCATTAATAAGTCATCTTCAATTAAGAAGGTGGTTGCGTGTTTTCTATATTGTTTCCTCTGGAGTCGCGTTGTGACGTCAGGCGGAAATTGATTACAATTTAAAAAATTACGCATCAATTGGCAAACTTTATCTTCTTTTTGGGCCTTGATTATGTCTTCCCTTGTGGGGGGTTCACAATCAAGACGCTCTACAATTTTGGCGACAAATGCTTTTATTAAAACATTTGACGAAGGAACTTGGAATTTCCTTGAAATTTGCGCTCTTATGACGTCATCTGATTCCTCAGAGGGGTCATAAATTTTAGTCCAATAGTTGACGAATTCGTGATCTTCCTTTTCCTCCAGCGTGGAGACAGGAAGCTCATGAAATTTTCCCATTTTCCAATTTCGTTGTGGTGATGGACAGTAAGATAATAATTCATCATTATCTCCATCATCTTCAGGATTTTCCGGTTTATCAATCGGTGATCTGGATAAAGCATCCGCTAAAACATTTAGTGGACCTTTAATATATTGTATTTCGAAAGAGTAGCGCATTAGCTCCATTTGCCAACGCGCTAACCTTCCGGCAGGTTCGTCTAACTGCATCAACCATTTTAGTGCTTGATGGTCAGTCCTTACTATGAATGTTGTAAATTCCAAGTAATGTCGAAATTTACGTAATGCCCAGATTACCGCTAGGCACTCCAATTCTGTGGCGCTGTAATTTATCTCAGCAGGTTGCAAACTTCTGCTGGCATAAACACAAGGCACTTCTATATTTTGATCATCGATTTCCCTCATTTGCATAAGCGCGGCGCCAAGTCCTTTTCTGCTGGCGTCGGTATGCACAATAAATGGTTCTGTCAAATCAGGCATGGCCATTGTTTCTGCATTCGTCAAAGCATCTTTTATTTGATCAAAAGCTTCTTGATGAATTTCTGACCAAATAAATTCCACATCCTTTTTGAGTAAAGGACGTAGAGGTTCTGTCATGACTGCTAGATTCTTGAGTAATCTGTGAAAAAAGTTCACCATTCCCAAAAATCTTTGCAACTCTTTCAAATTTGAAGGAGCTGGCATTTCTTTAATGGCGGCGACTTTTTTAGGGTCGACACTAACTCCTTGAACACTTAACTTGTAACCAAGAAAAGTTAATTCTTTTCTGCCAAATTTTGATTTTTCTGGATGAACATGAAGATTTGCATTTTCAAGTTTACTCAGAATTTCTTCCAGATGCATCATGTGTTCTTCAAAATTTTTTGATATTATAATTATATCATCGAGATATGCCCATGCGAATTTTCGATAGGCGTCCCCCAAAATCTTTTCTATCAACTTTTGGAAAGTTGACGGCGCATTTACGAGACCAAAGGGCATGACTCGAAATTGTAGTCGACTCAAAGGGCTCCAAAACGCAGTTTTAGCACGGTCGTTCGGATGAACCTCTATTTGCCAATAGCCTTTTGACAAATCTATTGTTGTGACCCATTCAAACCTTCCGAGTTCTCGCAAGATTTCCTCAATGCTCGGCATTTGAGGAGGATCGTATAATGTATGTGCATTGAGTGGTCTAAAATCAATGCATAGTCTCGGATCACAGTCCGGACGCATCACTAGAACTATTCGCATTCCATAGTCTCCAGTGGCTTGTTCGACGTACCCATTATCCAACATATCTTGACAGATTTGACGGATAATTTCACGTTTCTGTGGATTTACGCTTTTAAACGGAACTCTAATTGGAACTTTAGTGTCCAGTTTAATTTCATGCCTAACGAGGTGTGTTCTACCTGGTCGGCGTGATAAAATCTTTTCATGTTTCTTTAATACTTTTTCAAGCATTAAACTATTTTCCATTGACAAATTAGCGTCGCTAACAAGTCTTTGTACTATGTTTTCTTCATCGGCAACTTTAGCTTGACATGCAGTGGCGGAACCAGCTTTCATGTGATTTGCTTTAATAAAGTCGCGTTTCATGATTTCTTCGGGTGGATCAAGAAACTCTTGATAACGATCAAGAATCGCTTGAGGAACAAAAGGTAAATCTTCTTTCAAAGACTTGACAAAATTCCAAGACATTGTCTTAGGATTTGGTTGTATGTTGAGTCGATTCATAAAATCACATCCTAATAAAACAATAGGATATTTATTTCTTAAAATTATGAATGGATGACTTAACATCCCGTGAGTCCACGCAAAAGAAAGTAGGAGAGTTCCTTCAGGGACTACATCTTCTGAAGCAGTCGTAACTCTCACATCCGGTCCAATTGGTCGAATTTCGTCTTCCATCTTCAGTGAAATTACTACGGAGTAGGCCATGAAGCTTCGATTAGCTCCAGAGTCTAACATCCCTGTTATCATACCGTTTGCCGTCTGCAATCGAATCGTCGGCAAATCATTGCTGTTTGGTATGTCCGCGTACTTGCATTTAAAACGTCGCGGTGGCTTAATTTCTATCGGCGGATCCAATGGTAATTCGTCCAATAAATCATTAGTGACTAATGTTGTAGCCAGTAATTTTTCAATACATTCATCAAGACCAGGTAAATCAATTTTATCTGATCCTTCAGTGATTTCAGGTGTGGGCCTAGCTTTTCCATCTAGTAAAGTAACAGCATCTTTTATTTTAGATTCCCAATCAACTTTTATTTGTTGAACTTTTTCTTTAAAAAATTCCTCAGTGATGTTTTCATTTTTTAGCACAAGCCTTAAACTGGAAATATCAATTTTTGGAAATATTAAATTATTTTCTAATTCTAATTTAATCTGTTTATTTAAAAATTCATCTAAAATTTGAGATGGTGTTAGTTCGTTTTCCGAGGCGGTAGGCGTCGCATCCACTAGACCGTCTGGATGCGCGCTTACAAGTTTTTTAGAAGTTCGCCGATTGATTTCATCGATTTCTCGAACTCTTCTATAATCTTGTCTTTGCTCGATTTTCTGTCAGGACATTCTTTAGCCCAATGTCCCAATTTCTTACAAATATTACACGGGTCAGTAGCAGGCGATTTTGCGACTTTTGGCGAAGGCGAACTTGAACGTTTGGCTTCGTCCTTTTTAGGGGTCGGCGACTTCGATCTACTGAGCGCGTCTGTCTTTGGTGAACCAAAAGTAACGTTTTTAGGTGCCATCTTTGGTCCAAATTTTCGAGCTACTGCGTTATTACGGGCTAATAAAGCAGCTGCAGCTTCACTTTCTGGTTCCGAGTCAGATTTCTCTGGTTCAGAAGCAGTTTCCATTTCTGTCACTTCGGCTAAGTGAGCTTTAGGGGTTGGATGAGGATTTTTTCCATCCGATCCCTTTTTTGATTCTTTAGCAGTCTCTGCCAAAAAATCTCCTCGTTTTGGGGGTTGCAAAAGAGGGGTATTAGCAAAACGTGTATCTTTAGCTAATTCCTTTCTCCGTTGCTGTCGCTTAGCGTACGCAACTTTTTCATCAGCTGGTAGATAAGCTTTATAATTTTCGTCAATCCTTATTTGATTGGCTCGCATAAATTTGGCTAATTCAGCGAAACCACCCGGATAAGGTGCTCGTACTGAAAGTAGAACATTTTTTGAATAATCTGTCAATCCACGTCGGAATTGACGATCAATGGCTGCATCTCCCGTCGTATAAGGGAGAGTGACCAATAAATCCTCAGTCCTTCTTAAATAAGAGCGAAGACTTTCGCCTTTATTTTGAGAAAGATTATCCCACATTTGTAATAAGTCTTCACTTGACTCTCCATACTCAGTCATGAATTCTTCTACAAAGTGATTCCAATTTTGAAATTGTTTTGAATAAAACCATTTCTCAGCTCGGTCTATAAGAGCTTTTGGTACTACTCTTTTCAAAGCAGTGTGACATGCAATGCCATTCAACCTTGAAATTCGTAAAACTTCATCTAAAAGAGTGGATCCAGCTTCCCATTCCCCATCGAATAAAGCGGGTTTGATGTGATCCCATCTAATAGTTCTTTCGTCAACTAGATCGTGTGTCCAGTTGATTGCAGTATATTGGGCAATTTTCTGTCGTAATGCGATGTCAGCATTATCGGCAGTAGCGTCAGATCGATCGGAAGATCGACGATCAGCTAATAATCGATCAATTTCTTCAGCAGTCTAATAATGAGTATTACGCCGAGAAGAATGGCCTCGATGTCGACGTCGATGAGATCGATGTCGATTATCGCGTTCTTGTTGCGCATTCACATCAGAATCCGACCTTGAATCAGATTGTGAATTTGAAGGCGTGTTAAAATGTGGTGTTTCAGGTGGGTCGGGTGGGTCGCCGTCATCGTCTGGCGGTCGACGTCCACCTCCAGGTGGTCCATCTCCATGTCCATCTGAATTTCCTCCATCTGGTGGATTTCTTCTATACTGACCCCCACCTGGCGGGCTTTCATGTCCGTCGGGTGGTTCGCGTGCTGGATTCGTGTCTCGTCGACTTCTTTTCGACGAGTCTTGCTGTTGAGCCAGTGGTATCGTTCGAGTAACATGAATACCAGTTTCATGCCGCCTATTTCGATCATCTACCATTCCCAACAGTCGGTCACTGTTGTGAAAAATAGGATTTCGATTACCTGGGAGCGGATTGCGATCAGCTCTCCGTTCCTCGGAATCTGAAGGACGTTTTCTTTTTGAGCGATGGCGGCGACGCGAACGTTGGTCGTCATCACTCGATAATCCAGATTGGCTACTTAACTCTGAAACAACGGAAATTGTTATTGTTTCGGGAGTCAAAATAGGGACAGTTGGCGCAGCCATTTCTGGTTGCACCAATTGGTCAGTATAATTCCTTGCTTGCAAACGATCTTTCATTTCTGCAAGCTCTTCTTGAGCGCGCAACAAATCAGCTCGGAGAATTTCATTCTCATTTATTTGATTTTGCGATTCTTCTGGTTGTAATCGCTTAGCAGGGCCGCTAGACTTGACTTGTCCGCTCGTACTGGGTTGATCCAGCGAGTGGAAAATCTCATCTTCGCGCTTAGCTATTTTGCTTTCGCGAGTACGCTCTGTTTTAGCACGTGTGTCTAATTCAGCAGCATATCTCACTAGTTGATTATGATTGCGTTGGTAGTGGTCTGCCAAATCAATCAGTTCTTTATTTTTCTGCTCCAGCTTACTTTTGGTAAGCTCGAGCTGTCTTCGCGCCTCTTGGTGTGAGCGAATTGAAAGTTCATTCCTAGTATTCATTTTAGAAAGATCTTCCACTTCACCTTTTAATCTGTATTCTCTAGCTTTTTGGGCTAGAAATTCCTCATTTTGTCGATTGAGTTCCATGTGTTGGAGCTCAACCTCCGCTTTTTGTTGTTGAAGCTCAGCTTCTTTTCGTTCCATTTCAAATTGTAAATTTGAAACGGCACGATCAGTGTGAAGTCGTATCATGGCGCGATGAATCTCTTCCACCGTCATGTCGTCCGTTATTTGGGCGCCATCCTGGCGTGCTTGATTTCTCAAAGCATCCAACATGGTCATGCGAGGAGGTGATTCGTGAGACGATTCACTTTCCATTTCACGTAACGTATTTTCCACTTCCTCCAGTGGAAGTGGCGGGAGTTCTTGGTCGTTAGAACTCGCACTTGAAGCGCTTAATGCTCTAGCAACTTCATTTTCAGCATCCTTAAGTTGTTTCGGATCTGGAACTGGTGTTATTTCCTCGGAAATAATTTTCTCCTCAAGCATTTCAGGCTCGAGAGCCGGCAAAACCGTCGCTGCTCGTTTCTGAGTGCTTGGTCGACCTCGCTGTCGTTTTACAATTTGCATTGGCGTCGCCATTTTGTCAAATTGAAAAAGAACAATGGAAATAAAGGATTTTTTCGCAAAAATCGGATTTTAACAATCAAAACAATCCCGGACGGGCCCCCAAGTGCGGCGATCCGGGTTTTTACTTATTAAATTATATAAATTTAATAAGCAATCGTCGGTGAGATGCCGTACAGGACTTCTACTCTGTGGCCAAATGGTTGTCTAGGGGAATGATTTTACACAGAGTAAAGGAAAAATTAGATTGTTTTAATCGTTTTAAATACACCCGAATATAATGCGAAATAATAAGTGTAATGACTGGGTCGATCTGGTTTCTCTTCGTACTTGGACACTCACAGTTGACCGTTGGCTCCAAAATGGCGTCGATGGCGTCGTGTGAGCGCGGGATTTTAGCGGAGTAAACTCGACGCTAAAATACGTTGCTAAAATATACCAAAATCCTCGCGGAGCAAGCTCAACACGAGAACACGTCTTGCACACAGCGGTTTGATTATTACGGAGCAAGCTCGACGTAACAATCCGTCTTAACACAGTTCGCTTTGCGGAGTTAAACTCGACACAAAGCCTTCAAATTGACAGAGCAAGCTCAATGTCAATTCACACACAGAAATGGCTTAAATTACGTGTAGTAATTCAAACAGAAGGGCGCTATTCTGTACAGTTGGTACAGACCAGCAATGAATCTCAACTCTTCCAGATATCACAGATCACACTTAGCAATGGTTGGCATAAGTTTGACACAGATGTGAATGGTTTGGAAGCAGAATCAAGAATGCGGGAAGAGTGGGCCAAAACCGTTTGGCTCACTTCTAAATCTGCTCAGAAAAGCTGCGCAGATGACGAGTTGCACAAAGATCACACACGGCCGCCTTTGGGTCGTGTGCAACAATTGAGCCGGGCACGCGCGAGGGGAAGGGATGCTCCGCCCAGGCACACGCCTAGCAGCATCATCAAAGCAATGCACGCTGCAGCGCGATTGGTTGACGCTGTTGCTGGGCCAAAACTTGCTGCAAAACACAATATTATTTGGGTAATATTGTGTCTTGTTTTATATTTTATTAATGTATGTTTTATTTCAATTTACATTGAAACAAAACATATAAGCTTGTTGAATATGTTTATAAGACAATTTGGAAATATGGTGCGCACTCAACTAGGAATATTTGAGGTCACCACACATTGGACGGAAAACCATCTTACTTCCGAGAAATGCTTAAAAAAAGTATTACTAATGTCAGTTGCACCATCATGTATGGAGAAAGAATGGACTACGAGAATAAAGATTTTCAACAACTCTTAAAGTTATCCGACGAATTTATAAATTCGATAGGAATAGATCAATGGTCGCAATTTCTGCCACAATGGATAGTCAATGCTCTTGGAATCGCTAAACCAGTGTCAGTGCCAAACGCCATTAAACTTAACTGCACTTTAAAGATTTTTTTCTAAAATTTATTTCTACAGAGATAAAGGAACTTTGCTGTACAGAAAGATCCTAGATGAAGTTCAAAAATACGACCAAATTCACAAAGGCATAAACAACCAACAAAGTTTTATTGATGTTTGGAGAGCTGAAGCTAAGAAACTGAATACAAATCCAGCCAACTTTAATGGTAAACATTCATGCGGTTACTTGTATAAATTAAACTATATTCACTCAAAGAATCCACTAATCAGAGAACATGCAATCCAAGTTGACTATTTGAAACTGAGCATACAGTATTATTTATCCATTACCATTTCTAGAAAAAAAACTGGCAAAGGTTTTGAGCGAATTGTTTATTGCTGGAAGTGACACATCAAGCACTAGTATGGAATGGGCTATTTTGTATATGACAAAGTACCCTCATGTGCAAGCAAAAGTGCAAACGGAAATTGACGAAGTGATTGGAAAGGATAGACAACCATCAATGTCAGATCAAAGGTTAATGCCGTACACTCAAGCGACCTTACTGGAAATAAGCAGGATGATCTCGCTCGTACCTTTACTCTCTCCTCACACGTGAGTATAGTCGCTTTCATACAAAGACTTAATAAATACACCTAAAGTCTGTTTTATTGTAAGTATGGCACACCTTCTACGGGCTAGTGGGATATAGAACATCCCCATTGGTTATGTTTGATTGTTTCGTCTGGACACAAAATGGCTTCCCGTAACTCGAACGTTTGCTGTTTGGCCTACTTTTATGTAGCCCTACACCAGTGAATAGGCTCGGCCAATAGGAACTGGTCTGCTTCTTACGATGAGCCAGAGTATAGTTCTCAGAGTTATACCTAGGTTATAATATTGTTATGCTGTATACCCCATATGCCAATAGGAGGAGTGCCGTACTTACACTGAAACAAACTTTACATTCGTAAACGTCAAGTTGAATTCTTTCAATAAGCTGTAATTTTCTGTAGTGCAAGTGAAGATGCAACACTAGCTGGGTATTTTATTTCAAAGGCGACAACCATATACGGCAATGCATATGCAGTTCACAACGATCCAAACTTGTTTCCAGAACCAGAGTGTTTCAAACCAGAACGCTTTCTTACTGAAGATTATAAAGTTAAATACATGGAAGAGTTGATTCCATTTTCCATAGGTAAGCTAACATAACTTCCAAATTACAGTTGTATTATCTGTGACCACAATTTTATTTATGTAGGTAAGCGGCAATGCATTGGAGCGGCACTGACCCGAATGGAAATGTTTCTTTATTTAACAACTCTGTTACAACAATATTCATTTACTTCTAAAGCGACAGTAACAATAGAATGTTGTGACGGTTACACTGTCATACACTTTGATAATATAGGACGATTATTTCACCAATAGATGGCGCTGATGCGTTTTAGCGGTAATTTCAAATTTCGACAATTTTTGAGTGAATAAAATATAAATTACTATTTATATTTTATTCCACTGCAACTTTGGACACTTTTGAATACTTTTTGGATGTTTAAATACTAGTTGATTTATTTGTCACATAATTCTATTGAATTATGTGCAAACTTTACACCTGGTGAAGTCACCCTTCATCACCCACTGTGAGTTGGACTCCTTTTGGATTATAGTCAAAGGGACTTAATCCAAAGTGTGCCCTGCGTATCCAGTTCCTGTAGTGGACCTAGTAGAAGACTATGTCCTGAGTATCCACTTCCTATGATCTGGGATTGGATGGATTTGACTGCCCAGTGATCCCATTGGATCACTGAACAGCTATTCTCCTCACCGAGTATATATCCCCCTGCAAAACGGATATAGCTCGCTCTTGTTCTGTTTTTGTTTGATACTGATATTACTTGAGCACATATTATACTTCTCTGCGTTCCGACAATCCGTTGTAGAAATACTTTGTATTTAGTGTAAGTATCTAGAGTGGGTAGAAGACTCACAGACACACTGCCCGCCTCTTCATGCCAACATTCCGTTGTAGAAATGTAGTAACTAGAGTGAGTAATTCACAGACACATTTAAGTGTAGTATCTAGAGTGGGGTACAACCCACAGACGCACTCCCTCCAGCTTCATGCCAACATTCCGTTGTAGAATGTAGAATCTAGAGTGGAGTAAAATTCACAGACGCATTGGTAATGTAGAATCTAGAGTGGAGTATTTATATTTCACAGACGCATTATCAGAGTAATCGACGCGGAGTAATTTCCCGGTTACTCTCCCGCCAGCCAGAACCGAGTGGAGTAATTTCCCGGCGATGGATAACCTTTATGACGGTTTATAAGTGCTATTTATTAATAACACGGCCGAATTTTAAGTGTTTTTTGCGAAACCCGCATTTGTCAATGCTCCGAGTCGCCACTAGATGGCGCGATTATAATTCAGCGGTAAATTCGAATTGCGAGTTAAGAAAACTGGTAAATAAATATAAGAATATATTTATTTGTATGAAACGACACTTTATTAGGATTAATATAAATATATATTAATAATTATTGTTCACACTAAGTGATGGGAATCTCTAGTTCAGCAGAAATGGAGATTTGATAATCCATCGATCAACCGATCGATGTGATTGGTGGATCCATTTCCGGTCCTGGGTATCCAGTTCCGGTTGTGGTGTGAATTAGCATATTGCTCCTCCGTATCCACTTCCGGCGATACGGGATTGGAGGGATTCGTGGAACCCATGTTCCAATTGGTTGATTGGATTAATCTCTAATCCAGTCAGGTTATATAAACCCAAACAACCGGCCATCCGGCAGCTCTGTTTGATTATTTTCTGTTTGGTATTGTTACTTAAGAAATATGATTCGTTGTTCACGTAAAAAAACCTTTTGGTTCTTTGTTGATTTATTCACAAAGAACCGTTGCATGATTCTACAGAATCATGCCACCGCCGGCAATTGAAGTCGAAGTGCTGGGATCATTATGTTGCATAAATGTTACAGTTTACGGTTGCGACGCCGAAGGAGAACCCGCCGTTGTGCAATTCAGTATCCTCCGGACAGGACCATGTGGTCTTTCTCGGTATGAACGTATTCCGTTACCGCAAGTAGCATCGTTGCTGTTGAGAATTAGTTCCTTCACCGGATGGTGCCAAAGCAGTCTGTTTTACAGTAACCACGAGTAGCACCAAGTGTTTGGCAAGCTGATTCTCATGGTATTCGATGCCAAAGTAGTCGGTCTATTATTAGTACCGCGAGAGATTATACTGCTGTGCGGAGCCGCGAGCTATCGACTCCTGTGTACGTGATACCGTCAATCGCCAGACGAACGACCGTGTCGCGACGCAGGGGACGCTTGATACCGTTCTGCATTGCAAGGCGTATATTTTCTTTCGACGGCAATTGTGTGTTGCGACGGGAAGCCTAATCTTCATTTTATTTATAACAGCTAAATATTAACTTGGCGACAAGTTGATTAACCAAGTCAGAAGACTTAATTACGATCACGATTACATCAAAGACGCAAATGTAACTGATAAGTTGATGACAACTTATCCACAAAAATATCTAAATAAGAATTCACAACGATATGAATTAAATATAATTCATAAGCGGAATATTGATAAGTAAAATGAATACATTTACTTACACCAATATCCTCCCAAAGTTGTGGCGGTGCAGACAAAGTCAACCGCAATGCTCAGATCATTCGATTTATCGACGTGTGATAATTTACACAGCGAACCAAGGAAACCAGCGAAGCCATATCGGACTCCAGGACACAGCCATCCGACTTAGATGACATCTGTAAACCAGGTCGAGCGATGGGGAAACCGCTCCCTTATCCCAGACACGTAATGATATTATTTTAGGACCAATTGGCCTATGCTTTGTATAGTTTAATAGTCAGTTAACTTGCCAAATGTCGGCATTAGTCCTATGTATAATTTAGCTCATCCATATTGTTTGCCAACAATAAACTGTCTTGTATTTATCTCGTATTGTATTCACTGTTTATTTATTGCGATCTCTTCCCGGTACCATTGTTAAATGGGAGTTGTGGTCGTCACCGTCACACGTGGAGGTCCCACCGAGATTAGGTTGCAATTAATTCGATTGAATTGTAAAAGTGAATTTTTTTGAGATAAATAAGGCTAAAAAATTTTGTAAATAAATTTTACAAATTGCAGTTTTAGAAAGTACATTCTGTTTTCTCGAAGAAAATGAATAATACAATTCTGGACGAAGGAATTGCAACCAGGAATTCTAAATCTATCACACGATGGTTGAGATAGATTTAATCGAAGTATTTAAAAACTAAAGCTTCGGAGAATTTGATGGATATAAAACACAGAATAGTTATATTTTGATATTTACTTTATTTTTCCGTGAAAAAGTAAAAGTAAGACAAGTTTAAACATGTTTAACGAATCGCAAGACAAAGAAAACTTGCAGAATATGGAACTTCAAAGTAAAATCCAGTATTAAGGAGAAGATATAATAATTGGAAACAATTGACAAAGGTTGAAAGTGAATTTATTTTATTTTTATGAAATATATAATTTTGGGAATATTTACAAATAATCTCTCGAAGGAATTTTATTTTATCGGTAAAGACTAAAAGTCGAAAAGAACGGACTTAGTAGAGAACTGATGACGAAAATGATACGTTCGTTATACAATCAGTTGATAACGAACCAGCCAATCAGGAACTAGGTGATCTAAGGATCCCCAGCCCCTTGCTATTAAAGGAGAGCCAGATCAGATTGAGATCATTCGCTTCCAGACCAGACCAGCAGACGTGTTTCAGTAACCATCCTGACTGCGCCATCCGATTCTAGTTACGATTCGAAGTTTTCCACCGCTAAAATAGTAAAAAAGACCGATTCAATTATATTTTTATAAAATGGATCCAAACAATCTTCCTAACGAAGAAAAAGTGGCTGAAGAAAAGGCCGTAGAAGAAATAGTTAGCTTGGATTCAAGTTATGTAAAACTTTGTGACCAAACGGAAATGATTCCCGATGAACTCACACAGTTTTGTACGCATTACGAACTAGATAGAACTCAGTTCAAAACCATAATCGAAGCTTCTGAATTTGTGACGAAGCGGGCGTTACGTAACATACGTATTAATCCAACTCCGGAAAAACGAGCAGAACTTTCGAAGGAGAGTTCGGCGAACCATAATTCTGGAAAGGACCCAATCCCGTCGCCAAGAGATCTGTCTGAAGAAAACCGATCACGATCTAAAACTCCACAACGTAAGTTGGGGGATCAAGCAAGAATTAAAACTCCGTCGGTTCGTAACCAAGATATTCGAGAATTATTTCGAACATCAAGCAAGGAATCGCTTGATCAGTCCAGTTTAGGAAATAGAACTCCTCACTCCCGCAACGCCAGTTACCACAATACTCCAAGTATTTCGGAGGTAGGAGGATCCAATTTTTCAACTTTTCAACCTGAAAATGCTAAAAAGCAACCCAATCCACATATTTATACGGAGAATGGGACGAGACATTTTGCCAAACAAACCCCTAGAGGGCGAGGCAATAAATCCGCCATTCGACGGAAATTATCTCCACTACCATCTCCAGTCTTACCTCAAACTCGACAAGAACAATTGAGATTAGACGAAGTGGAAAAGGAACGAATTAGGCTGGAAGCAATTAATCAAAAACAGATTAACGACGAAAAGATTCGCCAAGATAAACTTGAAGGAGAAGTTGTCAATCAAAACGAAGTTCGTAAGTCGATAGACAAAAACGATAAAATTCTAATTAATCAATTACGGGCTCAATGGCGACAGGAACACGATGAAAAGTTCCAAAAGCAACAAGATCAATACAATAAGAAGTGGGCGGAAGTGAACAGAATTGAAGACAATCAACGCAAGCGGGAGAAAACCTTACAGGAAAGCATCCGGCTAAATCTCGCGGCGTCCACTCGGGCTAGCCATGGTAGTGAACCCCGAGACCAGACAAATCCGTCACGTGCATCTACCGATGACATTCCAAGCTCACATTTCTCGGCAGAAAGTTCTACAGAAACTAGACTTCCCTCTGACGGAACTAATATTTCATTTGACTATATTTTGAAAATGCAACAAAATATGGCCGCCCAATTCCAAAAACAATTGGATAGTCGAATAGATACATTCGTTCAAACTCAACAAACAACTGGGCCGCAACGATCTAATAATCCAGGACCCAGTAAAGTCTTTTTCAAAGGACAAGACCTTCCAGTTTTCGATGGAAAACAGGAGGATATAGATAAATTTTTATCAGTAGCTAAAACTGTAGCTATTTCAAAGGGATTAACTCTGGACGAAATGGTTAATCAAGGTATTCCCACCTATTTGTCCGGATTAGCCCAACAATGGTATGACGAGAATAAAACCAAGTTTACCAACTGGGAAACCTTCGTAGAATTATTTCGTGAAGAATTCGACATGATTCCAACTACTCGACTCCGAAATTTACGAAAAGTAATCCAAGGAGACGATGAACCTTTATATGAATTTCTAGTCAGATTCACTAAAGCCCAAGGATCGTATTCCGAAAGAGGAAATGTTGCCACACTTTTCGACAACCTGAATTGGACGAGTTACAATAGATTAATCGATCGAAATCTGTACAGGAGCGAGTCAGTAGACAAAATCTTTCAATTCGTACGAACGAATAGAGCACTCTTTGAACCCCAAAGAATCCGTACAGAGAATTCCAAGGAAATTGATAAAGTGGTATCTAACAACCAGAAGTATTCTAAAGATACCAAAAATATGAGACCTTCGGCTCGATCCACTCAAATGATGGAAATAGAGCCGGAAGAAGAAATAATGGAAGTCAATGAGTTGACAGAGAATAATGTATCAATGGATAATTTATTATGTGCCATGTCGGAAAATCAGACAGGGAAATGTTTTCATTGTAAACAACCAGGTCATTTCAAAAGAGAATGTCCTCTGCTTCCAAAGCGAAAATTTAGCAATAATTTCCCTGGAAATAATAATTCCAATAACAATAGCGCTAATCAGCAGCCGAACGAATTTAAGCGACCACGCCAAAATTGGGTAACTGCCGAAGCTATTGATCAAAAAATGGAAGAGTTAAAAACTGATATGAATAACAGTATGCAAACAACGATAAGTAAGACAGTGTCGGATTTATTTAGTAAATTCTTAGACCCGAAGAACGCTACTACGGCACCAATTACTGAAACCCCACCGGTTCCAAAAAACTAGTGGCGGGGGTCCTCGAGCCCCCTATTAATAATTCCGAAGGAATTTTACCACCAGACTTGGAACAAGCACTTTCCGAAACTTTGGATAATTTAACTATTCAAGATAAAGAAATTAAGCGTGCTCGTCCTAACCGGAAGACACGGAAAAGGAACTGGAATTATAAGTTTAAAATCGCGTCAAATACGCCCTTTTCGGCAGAGGAGACAGCAAACCCGTTCTTGAATTTTCACGACGACCTGTTTTCTCTAGATAAGGGGGACGAATCTTTAGCTAGATTGATACAAGATACATCCAACCTTAATATTCGTGATGAATCCACCAGTTCTAGTGGAGGAGTATTCGAGAATTTACAATCAATGATTGATAATTTGAATCCCGACTCCAAATCCTCCAGATTTGCGAGATTAAAATCTTACATTAACGAGAATCAGTTAAAACGAAAAGATGGCATCGAACGAATTAATAAATTGGGAAATCACATCGACGACCCCCGAATGAAAATTACAATAGGTGGACTCACCTACAATGCTTTGATGGACTCAGGAGCCACACAGTGTTTTATTGGGTTGCAATTACTAAGTAAAACTTGTGCATCTCCCGATTTCATACAAGATTGTCCAAAACACATGAGAGTTTGTGCAGTTGGAGTTACTCATATTCCACTAGGACAAATTACTTTGTGTGTACAATGGGCAGATGGAGCAGAATTCACACCAATAAATTTTATCATTTTGGATAATAATGTGTGTGGATTAATTATCGGACATAATTTTATGCGCCGAACCAAAATTAATTTAAATCCAGCACGAGCTGTATTTACTTGCGACAGCAAGTCCGACTGGACTGCACCCTACGAAACTGACGAGTTAAATTGTAATTTAGCTCGAGTACAAGTGTTGACTGACAACGCAACAGCCACACACACGCCAGATAATTGGGAAGAATTGCTGGTAAAGGATTGTGACTGTTCAGATGAGGAAAAAAGTAAATTACGCGAAGTAATTGCTAGTGTTAAGAACGTCTTTAGAGATAAAGTCGGATGTACTAACATAATAAAGCATAAGATCACCTTTAAAAAGGATGTAACGTGGAAAAAACAACCATTTCGAATGTATAACCCTGCTAAAATAGCCATTATGACTAAATTAGTAGAAGAATTAGAAGCGGATAATTTGATCGAAAGAGCTACTGGACCTTACATAAGTCATCCAGTGATCGTAGCCAAACCAAATGGTACTTATCGTTTATGTATCGATTATCGGTGGTTGAATGCAATCACCGAAATTAACGCCATACAAATGCCAAGTATTGATTTGTTACTCCACAATACAAATCAGGCAAAATATTTCACGTCTCTTGACCTTACCAAAGGTTATTATCAGGTCGAGATGGACGAGGAAGATAGACAGAAAACAGCCTTTTATACTCCGAAAGGCAATTACCAATTTGTCCGCATGCCTTTTGGTCTTTGCAATGCGCCGTGTACATTTCAGTTCTTAATGGAACGAGTGATGGGCGAAGCATTATACAAACACGCGTTAGTCTATTTGGACGACGTGATAATCTTCTCCACCACTTGGGAGAAACATCTTGAACATATCAAAGATGTGTTGGAAAGACTAGATAAGGCCAACTTATCAGTAAATAAGGAAAAATCAAAATTTGGAAAAACTACACTCAAATTTTTGGGTCATTTGATAACTCCAACCGGATTAGCACCTGACCCAGACAAGATAGTATCCGTTAGGAAATATCCAACTCCTAAGAATTCCAAGGATATTCAACGATTTCATGGCTTGTCAAATTTCTTCCGGAAATTTATTCCCGAACATGCAAAAATTGCTAGGCCTCTAACTAGCATGATGCATGATAAAGCAGTGTTCGAATGGGGAGAAGAACAAGAGAAAGCTTTTGAAACAATAAAAAATATTTTATGTGACGAAACACAGGTTTTGTTAATGCCAGATATGATGAAACCATTCGTAATCTTGACAGACGCATCGCATGATGGACTTGGTAGTGTGTTATGCCAAGATGTAGAATTCTTCGATGAAGGAAAAAGAGAAATGATCATGACTCCTAGACCCGTAGCTTATGCTAGTCGAGTCTTACGAGGGGCAGAAGTACGCTACTCAACACCCGAACTCGAGTGTTTAGCAGTAGTATGGGCAGTCGACAAATTCCGACCGTATATCGAATATACGACTTTTACTTTGGAATCAGACGCCGAAGCATTAAAATGGCTGATGGGAACACCAGAACCATCGGGACGATTTGGTCGTTGGGCAATTAAACTTCAATGTGGCGCCTTTAAGATTAAATATCGACGAGGTACCCAGAACCAAGTTGCCGACGCCTTCTCGAGAGCGCCTTTGGAGATCGAAGACATTCCAGAGAATGATTATTGTGAGCCAATCGAGATTACTCAATTCTGGCCGGAATGGGACGGAAATCGAGAAATTATTCGAAGGAATAATAGAGAAGATTGCCAATTTCTCACGAATGTGCAGCTTCATTTCGATTATTCCAAATTATTATACAATACTTTGGAAAAGGGGGAGAAGATGGATGAAGCTACAGAAGAAACACTATTTAGTGCTTTAACTGAAGTTTTAAAGGAAGTTCCACCGACTCGAGAAGAAATTATAAAAGCTCAACTAGCCGACAAAGAGTGTAGAATAATAATCGATCATCTGAAACGAGATGAAATCGAACAAAGAAAGTTTAAGAAAACTAAAGAATGGATGAAAGCAGTCCAAGGTTACCAATTAGATTTTCAAGAAGAAAATGGTAATGAAATGCTGATTTATTTCAAACCAACGTTTGAAGAGGAATTGAATGACTCTGGAAACGGATTTAAAGCTGTCATTCCACCGTCATTAGTACGAAGAGTACTGTTTGCCTGTCACGGACATCCATTAAGTGGACATGCAGGGATGAGTAAGACGCTCGAACGAGCAAAACTTATATATTACTGGCCGAAGATGAATAAAGATACTCGCAATTACGTCCGAAGTTGTATTCATTGCCAGCAATACAAGCCCTGTCAACATAAAAAGCATAGAGCGAGTTACACTCCTCATAACATGTCTTACCCGTGGGAAGTAATCTGCATTGATTTAATGGGTCCCAAACCGACAGGAAGAAGCCAATACAGATTTGTATTAGTAATTATAGATCAATGTACTAAATGGGTAGAATTATTCCCTTTAAGTAAGGCATCTAGTGAATCTATTGTGAATAGGTTAGGAGAAGTGATTCATAGATGGGGATACCCAAAGAAAATTGTTAGTGATAACGGGAGCCAATTCATATCCACGATTTATGAAGAGTTTTGTAAAAAACACAACATCAGAATGGCTCATGTGAGTCCATATCACGCTCAGGCCAATCCTACGGAAAGGGCCAATAGAGACATCAAAATAATGCTGGCTCTTTATTCAGACATTCACTCCCATTGGCCGAGATTCTTAAACGAATTTGCATTTGCCTCGAGAACGGCTAAATCAGAAGCTACAGGCGCAACGCCATTCTTATTGAACACAGGAAGAAATGTACCTCTTCCCTTTGATCCTCGGATCATTCAACATGCAAATGCATTTGACAAGAATAACCCGGAAGAATACGTATATAATTTACTTGGAATTTTACGTCGAGCACATCAAGAGATGCATTTGCGTATTCAAGCAAATTATGAGAGACACGACAAGATTCACAGAAATAAATTTCACATTTGTGAATATACTGTCGGTGATTTGGTATGGAAAGCCACTCACATCCTTTCAAATAAAGAGAAAGGAATTACTAAAGGTTTCGCCGAGAAACGAGATGGACCGTGGGAAATTACGGAAGTTTTACCTGGAGGTGCTTATAAGTTGAGAAAATTAGTTGATGGATCAATAGAACCATCCATAAATACTGATGATCTCTCACCTTATATCCCATCTTACCCGATTGAGACTTGGACACTCGACCAAAAGAGTGGAAGAGTAGAGAATCACCCAAACCCTGATTGGATGAACGAAAGTTCAACCGTAAATAATTCAAGTGAATTAAATAATCAAGAATTAGGAAATAATTCTGCTAATATGGAATTAGATCCCGAAGAAGTTACAACACCCGCTTCAAAAGAAAGCGACATCGTAGTTAATAATCCAAAACATGATTATAACCTTAGGAAAAGGAAAAGAAGTTGTGAACTTTCACAACTGCAACCTCGTACGAAGCGAATTTCTACGACAGATCAAGAATGCACAACAGATTTTATACATCTGATTCAAGATCGCCGCTAGTGATAGCGTATTTTTTTAAATAAAAATTTAAAAAAGATAAAAAATCGGGTCACTTTTTGACCCACAAATTAGTCATGGTTAAATCATAAACCTATAGGAGAATAGGGTGAAAATACCCCGGGTAGAGAGTAGAGGATTTGTTCTCTCACAAGCTTCACACACATGTGCGAGTCAACTTTGACACCTGCGTCGATAGAAAAGTTCGTCGCGATTTCTTTCAAGAAAAACCTCGAGATTCGTGGTAAGACTCATGTATTACCAGTAAACTCGGAAATTATGTGTCAGGACTTAATGTTATAATCCTTTCATGATAGAAAAGGACGAGAGAAAACTTCGGTGATTAATTTCGTCTGAAAGAGACGAACACGTGACCTCGGCGTGAAGAAGAAAATTTCTCCTTCGAGAAAATTCGAAATATCATCACGACAGTTCAACGTTTACTAGAGTGTTACGTGTAAGTAATGATAAATTTAATATATCAAGAGATATTCACGGCTATTTTATATATAAAATTAGGATTTCTACGTTGGCGGAGAACACCTTCGCTAAAAACAACGAGTTTTGTCAATTAGAAAATCGGCACCACATCATTTTGAATACTTAAGTGGATTCCGGAGATTCCTAGTGTAAGTATTCTAAAGATAATTCTATCGAATATTACGAATAGTAAAAAAGCCGCACGTAAAATCCCGATATAAAAATATATCGAAACCATCGATAAAGTTGATAAATTTTCACGATAGATGGCGGTATAAATTTTGTTAAATAAATCGTATTGATAAGATTCTCTATATTATTTTCTCTAGAAAAAATGGGAAAAAAGATCGAAAAAAAGAGAAAATACGTGTTGGTCGAATCCTCTTCCTCCGATGAAGAAGTAACGGCACCTCCTTCGGCCGCTGCCGTATTCGTAGAAGGGTGTCCCAAAACACCCGTGATTATCAACGCCAGAGGCTGGGATATTTTGAGTTGGGCTCGCCAACATCCCGAATTGCTCCCCGCTGAGCTTGGTCCACCCGGAACCCCCACGTTACAGGAGGAACCGGCCAAAAAAGAATCAACGGCGAAGCCATTTGTTATTCCAAAGATAAAAGCGGATGATTTCGCCAGAAATAATCCGCCAATTGCAAAAAACCAGCCAAGTACCAGTAAACCGCGAAAGGTGGAAATTGTGTACAACCGAGTCAAGTCGCCCGAACGAAGAAGGAAATCCCCACCAATGGAAGCTAAACGCCGCCGAAATTCGGAAGACGCTACACCTTCCTCTTGTACTGGCCAAGAGCGTCCAAAAAGAGAATACGTTAGATTTAACGATTCACCAGACCGAGACCGGGAAAAAAGGTCGTATTCCTCCTACCGAAGGTCCGACCAACCTAGGAATAGGTCAAATACCAGCGCATGGTCAGATCGCCAAAAGTTGGCAAATAAAGTTCGTCAGATCCAGAAAAGACGAGAACAGTGTAAACAAGATAAAGAGAACGGAAAACCACATGATGATATGGTACTCTCGAAGGACGAAGTGCCATGTCCTTTTTGTTCCGCCGTCGGGTGGGTCTCGGGATCGGGAACCGGAGGCCACCTGGCGCAATGTTCCAATTGCGAGGGCACAAAGAAGCGGCCCAAAGGCCAACCTTGGCGCCCCAGCTTTCTGCCGTTTGTGGTCATGGGAATTCACCCTCCCCCGGCCAGGTTGTGGGCAACTTGCCCGGAGTGTAAAATTGTCCTCTCCAGTGACGGAAGATCGCCGTACATCAGCCCGGAGTTCTTGAACGCCATAACCACTCCACTAGGAAGGGAAATGCAAGATCTGAGAATTCCGCCAGAAGCTCTAGAGAGTTCCCGAAAACCACAGAGTACGACAGTCATCGATAAAGGATGTCAAACGGTATCCAAGGAGAACGAAAAAGAAGCCGAAAATGAACTTCTTGTGGAACCCTTTTTCCCTCCACCAGGAGCGAAAATAGCGCATCTATTCGAATACGAGGTGAGCTACTATTTTCCGACGCTTTTTAGAATTGCCGAGAAAATCACGGAACAAATGCGCTCAGACTCTACCGATCCCTCGAATATCAATTATGCTGTCCATGTGATGAAATTGATATTTAACGCCAATCGAGGCGAATCTTTTGCTGTGCTGGAGCACATATGGACACTGTTAATTGACAGAGTCAACACCGACGGAAAAGGATTAATAAACCCTTCATGGTTCTACGGACTCCCCTGCATTGCGGAGATATACGACGCTTCGAAGAAGGCTATTGAAGAAAGTTATGAGTTAGTTGAGAAAACTCCAGAATATGAACCAAGGTCTCCGGAGTACGCGCCGAAATCTCCACCCGCAGAAGATATAGGTGAAGAACCCAATTTCGTCATCGACCGAAGACCAGCGGAATTTCTTCCCCTAGAAAAGTCCGAAGTCGGTGAGTCCAGTGAGACTCTTAAGAAAGAGAGTGAAGGATCGGAGTCTGATGAAGAAGAAGTCAAGTGACTCGCGGAGTTAATTTTCGAATTTAATAGAATTTAAGGAAAAAATGTTAGAATTAACGAAAAACTCAAAAGTATTCTGTTTAGTATTTAATAAGCGGTTGTGATATGCAAAAGTCATGTTATTTTTAAAAAAAAGGAAAATCGAGAGATAATCCTATAAATCAAAAGAAATCTTTTAATAATTGTTAAGCTAAAAAGAAATAATTTACCAAAAAATTATGTTAAGATTCCCGTTATTTGAAATAATAATTGTGTGAAGAAATGAGGCTAAGTGTTGTAAAGTTCCAAGTTTGTTTTATTGTAACCAAATAATATTTTATTCTTGATAATTCATTAAAAAAGAATTGTTGCGCACATCAGAAATATGAAATTTATTTTGAGTCACCCGCATACGCACTCAGCTGTTCGGGATGAAAAAAGTCCTGTTTTGAGATATTAATAAAATCATTTCGCAAGAATAACATAAACTTATGAATAAAATTTATAAGTTGAGTAATTAAGGGGGATGTATGACGGTTTATAAGTGCTATTTATTAATAACACGGCCGAATTTTAAGTGTTTTTTGCGAAACCCGCATTTGTCAATGCTCCGAGTCGCCACTAGATGGCGCGATTATAATTCAGCGGTAAATTCGAATTGCGAGTTAAGAAAACTGGTAAATAAATATAAGAATATATTTATTTGTATGAAACGACACTTTATTAGGATTAATATAAATATATATTAATAATTATTGTTCACACTAAGTGATGGGAATCTCTAGTTCAGCAGAAATGGAGATTTGATAATCCATCGATCAACCGATCGATGTGATTGGTGGATCCATTTCCGGTCCTGGGTATCCAGTTCCGGTTGTGGTGTGAATTAGCATATTGCTCCTCCGTATCCACTTCCGGCGATACGGGATTGGAGGGATTCGTGGAACCCATGTTCCAATTGGTTGATTGGATTAATCTCTAATCCAGTCAGGTTATATAAACCCAAACAACCGGCCATCCGGCAGCTCTGTTTGATTATTTTCTGTTTGGTATTGTTACTTAAGAAATATGATTCGTTGTTCACGTAAAAAAACCTTTTGGTTCTTTGTTGATTTATTCACAAAGAACCGTTGCATGATTCTACAGAATCATGCCACCGCCGGCAATTGAAGTCGAAGTGCTGGGATCATTATGTTGCATAAATGTTACAGTTTACGGTTGCGACGCCGAAGGAGAACCCGCCGTTGTGCAATTCAGTATCCTCCGGACAGGACCATGTGGTCTTTCTCGGTATGAACGTATTCCGTTACCGCAAGTAGCATCGTTGCTGTTGAGAATTAGTTCCTTCACCGGATGGTGCCAAAGCAGTCTGTTTTACAGTAACCACGAGTAGCACCAAGTGTTTGGCAAGCTGATTCTCATGGTATTCGATGCCAAAGTAGTCGGTCTATTATTAGTACCGCGAGAGATTATACTGCTGTGCGGAGCCGCGAGCTATCGACTCCTGTGTACGTGATACCGTCAATCGCCAGACGAACGACCGTGTCGCGACGCAGGGGACGCTTGATACCGTTCTGCATTGCAAGGCGTATATTTTCTTTCGACGGCAATTGTGTGTTGCGACGGGAAGCCTAATCTTCATTTTATTTATAACAGCTAAATATTAACTTGGCGACAAGTTGATTAACCAAGTCAGAAGACTTAATTACGATCACGATTACATCAAAGACGCAAATGTAACTGATAAGTTGATGACAACTTATCCACAAAAATATCTAAATAAGAATTCACAACGATATGAATTAAATATAATTCATAAGCGGAATATTGATAAGTAAAATGAATACATTTACTTACACCAATATCCTCCCAAAGTTGTGGCGGTGCAGACAAAGTCAACCGCAATGCTCAGATCATTCGATTTATCGACGTGCGATAATTTACACAGCGAACCAAGGAAACCAGCGAAGCCATATCGGACTCCAGGACACAGCCATCCGACTTAGATGACATCTGTAAACCAGGTCGAGCGATGGGGAAACCGCTCCCTTATCCCAGACACGTAATGATATTATTTTAGGACCAATTGGCCTATGCTTTGTATAGTTTAATAGTCAGTTAACTTGCCAAATGTCGGCATTAGTCCTATGTATAATTTAGCTCATCCATATTGTTTGCCAACAATAAACTGTCTTGTATTTATCTCGTATTGTATTCACTGTTTATTTATTGCGATCTCTTCCCGGTACCATTGTTAAATGGGAGTTGTGGTCGTCACCGTCACACCTTTCCTGCGAAATACTTCGATTCATTTCGTTGTTGGTTTGATGGAACATTTAAGTCTGACTTAAATGTTGATTGCACTCGGGGCAAAAAATAGCTCGGCGCTATTTTAATTATTTCTTTATTTTTATAGTTATTTATCCAGCTTTGTGAACACAATACTCATGTTTAATTCAATGGAATTTACATGAATATTTATTCCGATTGTTTCATCATTCTTATGATCGCGCTGTATAATTATTAACAATAATTATACGTGTGATGATTGTGCCAAAGACAACCGCACCTCTCGGATATAACACACCCAAGCCTAACCATTACACACCATTTTAGAATCAATCCAGGACCATTTGGAAGCTCGAACCATACTCAGACGACATCTTTTACGTCACCGTAATAAGAAAGTTACACATTCTTATTACGAGACTGAAAACCGCAAGTGATATTATTTCAGGGCTTTTGCCAACCCATTGTATATTTAACCTAAGTTATTTAGCCATTTGTAGGCATAGGTTTTATATAATTCCCGACTTGTAATAAACTGTCATATGATTTGAGAAATCACAAGCCTCCGTACTTTTACACTTTCACACGAGTTCCTACGTTAACTGTTAAGCAATTTGTATCTCGCCAAGTCAATCGTCACACGTGGAGGTCCCACCGAGATAGGTTGCATTTTATTGAAGTGAACTCTGTGATCAAGTGTAAAATTGAAAAATGAATTTTTTGATTATTTTATGTAGATATTATAATTAGAAAATTTCCGATTTTTTCTCTATAAATTTACTGTGAAATATTCATTTGTTTTCAAAAAATTCTCATTATCTTTTGGAAATATCTGAATTCGAATTTTTGGATTATTTTGAAAAAACTCATTATAATTCCGAATCTCTTACGAAAAATCTATTTTGAGTTTATTGAGTTTCCCAGAATATTCGGCTATATTCTGGAAAAAATTTCGAAACCTTGAAATTCGATCAAAAAACGAATTTGACTAGAAATTCTGCTGACTAAAAAATAAAAAGTTAAAATATTTTTTTTACTGGTTGACAACTTGACTAGTTCTGGATTATTATTCTTAATCCTTGACAAGGTAAAGAATGTGCCAAAGAGAGCCACTCACGATGCAGCTCGGAGTAGGTCATCCAGATGTGACATTGTTGAGAATTTCGGATTAGAAATTATCAGGAATTTTTCAACATCACCAATCACAGCAGACTGTCTTGACAAAGGAGGTTTTCCGGAAGCTAGTTTGACAACCAATATTCTGCCACACTTGCTTTTCGACAGTGCGACCATCCAGTTGTGCCTTTGTGACCAGTGCCCGTTTGGACCATTCTTGACCACGCAACAGGACAGTCCTTTCCCGAAGCCACTTCAGTTTCAGCAGCTAAGGTTGTATTTTTTCAATTCATTTTTAGTTTAATATTAAGCGTGTTTCGTTTACGCTAGTTTCATTTAAATTTTATTATTGTTTTGTACGTGTATTCCTTTTGAGTATTATGGCCCGTAGACCTGTAAGAGTTCGTGGAACACGAGGAAATCGTGGAGCACGACGACGTGGTGGTATGTGTGAAACACCAAGAGGAACTGTGGAGTCTGATTTAGAAAGCCAGGGGGAAGAAAATGTTCCTAGAGACGTTTCCAACCCAAGCAGTTCTCGAACAGATCCACTATCAGTCCCGCATGATTTAGAAGTTTACTGTCGCCATTACCAATTGGAAGTGACGCAGTTTTCCTCTTTGTGTGAAGCTCAACAATACACGGCGAATAATCATCACGAGAGAAATCGTGTAATTACTCCCGATGTAGTTGTAACCAACGAACAAAGTGTTTCTGTAGATCGAACTGGCCCTCGTTCACCGGCCACATATCGCTACCAGCAATTACCTGGATGGCGAATGAATGTTGCTCGTGACGACAATGGGCAGTTAAATTCTTCACTATCTGTTCAACCTTCGATTCAGTTACCAGCTAGTTCTTGGCGATCGAATTCGGCCGAAAGAATGGGAAATTCCGGACAAGGAAATATTTCTGCGCCAATTTCCCGAAATTTGCCAAGTGCGACGGCAGTAAATAATAATTTACCCGCTTCCACTGGGAATTTGAATGATTCTTTCAGAGTTCCACAGCCTCGAACTAATCTGTCGGTCCAACCAAGGGGGAGAAATGAAAATTATCAAAATTTTCAATCTCACGCCCAATCTGATGGAGATTTTAGGAATTATAGAAATTCCCGCTCTCAAGGTGGACGAGCTCCGCCGAGAAATCAACGATTTCCCGGAGCTCCTGGTGATCCTCGTGACTCCGATCCTAACTCGAGTAGTGACGAATCTCACGCTGGTGGAGGGGGAAATTATAACAATAATTTCCACCAACGAAATAATTCGCGTTCTCCACCGCCACCTGATAGACAGCAAAATTTTCGAGGAGAACCAAATCCGCCACCCCGAGACCAAGAAAGTCGGTCTACACCCAACTCGAACGCTGCTTCTAATTTGTCAGACGAAAATGTAAAACAAATTATTCAGGGTTTAGTTGGTCAAATCCGAAGCCCGAGTAATTCCAGTCAGAATTTTGGAAAAGGAATCGAGATTCCTATTTTTGACGGGAAACAGACAGAGGTTGCGCGATTCCTTGAAATCGTCAAAGCTGTCGCACTCGGGAAAGGCATCCCTTTAGACAACATGGTACACACTGCTGTACCTGGACGACTATTAGGCCATGCACAACGTTGGTTCCATAAGCAACGCCATACCTTTAACAGTTGGCGAACTTTCGAAGCCTCTTTCCTCGATTGTTTCGATCTCGTTCCACTTACAAGAGAAAGGCGACTTCTTAATGTAAAACAACGAGCCGACGAGTCACTTTATAGTTTTCTTCTGCGTTATACGCAAGAACAAGGTGAAGTGCCGCCAGGCGATAAAACTGGACGTGCGCAATTATTCGACAATTTAACCCAAGAAAGTTTCACGGCGTTATGTACACAAGGGATGTATGGTGACTTTACAGTAGATGACATTCTACAATATGTAGGAGCAAATCGCTCTAAGTTTGAAAGTTCTGCTCAACTTGCAGCAAAATTGGAGTACGATAATCGAGAGAATCATCCTACTCCAAAAATTCACGAAAAATCTAAGATTTTTCCATCTAAAACTTCACTACGTTTAACGCAAACACAAGATGAGGTTGAAGATGAAGACGAGTCGGAAAATGACGACTCAACTGACGATGGTTCAATGGAGCGATTATTTGCCGCCCAGTATGAAAAGACTACTGGAAAATGCTTTTTCTGTCACGAGCCTGGACATTTTAAAAGAGAATGTCCCGCTCTTGCCAAAAAATTAGCAGGGAAAACAGACTCGTTAAATTCAAATAAAAGATTTAACCACTCTGCTCCCAACCCCGAGTTTAAACGACCCAAACAAAATTGGGTTACGACGGAAACTTTCGACTCCAAATTTACTGACTTCCAGAAAAACATGGTTGACCTGTTAATTAAGCATTTACCAGCAGCCACTGATTCAGTCACTCCCGACGAGACAAAAAACTGATTCAGGGGGTTGTTCAAGTTGCCCAACCCCCGCCTAAAGAGTTGTTTCCTCTCTCGGAATTGTCCAATGATTTATTTTTTCATAAAAAAGAAATTAAAATAAGACATAAGCCTAGTCATCTCACAGTGCCCTATGTTGACGATTCGAAGAATAAACCACCCTCATTGGTCATTTCTTACGAAGCAGTACCTGTCTGTCGGAAAGCGAGTAGTTCCACTGGTGGTGTCGATGAGAATTTAAAAATCATGACAGACCAACTAGAAAATTTGAGTATTTTCAGTGGAAGTTGGAATGCACCGAAAAAACCACTTGTACCTAAGGTTTTCAAGTTAAGAAAACTTCTTAAACTTGAAAAATGGAACAAGAAAGAACGTAAAGTATTTCTTGGCAAACTTTGCAATAGCAAATTAATTAATGGTGGCAAAGATGATCCGCGTATGAATGTCCAAATTGGAGGTTTGGATTACAACGCACTAATGGACTCTGGAGCCACCCAATGTTTTATTGGAGTACAACTCCTTTCAAACACAGAAATTCCGGTGGAATTCATACAAGAATGTCCTCGGGGAATGCGTGTCTGCGCGGTCGGAATAGATCACCGACCTATCGGTCAAGTTTGTCTTTGTGTCAAATGGGCAGATAAAAGGAGAATTACACCTATGACCTTCATAATTCTACACAAGAATGTATGTGGGTTGATTTTGGGTCACAATTTTATGCGTAGAACGGGGATAAACCCTAATCCCCGACGGGCTGTGTTCACCTGTGATGACATGCCCGGATGGACAGCACCATACGAGACCACTGAACTTAACTGTTGCTTAGCAAGCATTAGGACTTTGGGTCTCCAGGGTGAAGGAACTCCCACTTCACCTGACTGGGCAGAAAAACTCGTCGAAGGCTGCAACAGCTCGGCGGAAGAAAAACGGTTACTCGTAAACGTTCTTGTGAAATTAAAAAACGTATTTCGAGACCAATTGGGCTGTACGAAGGTGGCCAAGCACAGCATCAAGTTTAAACCTGGTGCTACTTGGAAACACCAGCCATATAGAATGTACAATCCGGCCAAGAAGGCCATTATGACGGAATTGGTCGAGGAATTGGAGGCCGATGGGTTAATCGAACCTGCCACCGGCCCCTATATAAGTCACCCCGTCATAGTGGCTAAACCCGGCGGGAAGTATCGATTATGTATCGACTACCGCTGGTTGAATGCAATCACAGAAGTTGATGCAATTCAAATGCCAAGTATTGACCTGTTAATTCATCATACTAATCAGGCCAAGTACTTTACGTCCATTGATTTAACTAAAGGTTATCATCAAATGGAAATGGAGGAGGAGGATAAGAGCAAAACTGCTTTTTACACCCCAAAAGGCAAATTTCAATTCAAGAGATTGCCATTTGGTCTTTGTAATGCACCTAGCTCTTTTCAACACCTCATGACTACCGTATTGGGTGACTCTTTATATAAACACGCTCTGGTCTACTTAGACGATATAATTATTTTTTCCGACACTTGGGAAAATCATTTATTACATATTAAAGACGTACTTGAGAAGTTAGATGCCGCAAATCTAACTATCAATAAAGACAAGTCAAAATTTGGTCGAACATCATTACGATTTTTAGGCCATTTAATTTCGGAGGGATCTCTTCTTCCAGACCCTGACAAAGTCTCGGCTGTAAGGAATTTTCCCAAACCGACTTGTTCTAAAGACATTCAAAGATTTGTAGGACTTGCGAATTTTTTCCGAAAATTCATTCCTAACATCACCAATATTGCTCGTCCATTGACCAATATTATGCATGATCAAGCAAAGTTTGTGTGGGATGATCCACAAACAACTGCATTCGAAACTATCAAAGATATTTTGTGTGACAAGGACCAAGCCCTTCTCCACATGCCAGATATGAATAAGCCTTTTGTCATTTTGACAGATGCTTCTCATTCAGGCTTGGGTGCAGTACTCTGCCAAGATGTCGAGTTATTCTGTGAAAAGAAACAGAAATTAATCATGGTCCCGAAAGCAGTCGCGTACGCCAGTCGAGTGTTACACGGGGCCGAAGTAAGGTATTCTACGCCGGAATTGGAGTGTTTGGCCGTTGTATGGGCAATCGAAAGATTTCGCCCATATATTGAATACACGACCTTCACTCTCGAGTCCGATGCTAAGGCCCTTAGCTGGTTGATGAGTACGCCGGAACCATCCGGAAGGTTTGGTCGTTGGGCCGTAAAAATACAATGTGGCGCGTTTAAAATTATTTTTAGACGTGGCGCAATGAACCAAGTAGCGGACGCATTATCACGCGCTCCACTGTCTGCACTAGACACTCCGGATTATGATTATATCGAACCAGAGGAAATCACACATTTCTATCCAACTTGGAATGGAAACAGGTGTGCATCTTTACAAGTGACGGAAACTGAACACAAACATTTTCTTACAAATGTTGGCCTTAGTTTAGATTTTTTCTCAGAATCATATAATCCAGTTAGATTTCATGATTCTGGAGAAAAGGGGGAGGAAGAAGGATGTACGAGAGAAAATTGCAGACATATAGATGTCCACAATTGTAATCACGAAAATGTACACACTGCGCTAACAGATATCCTCAAAATAGTCCCGCCGACTAGAGACGAAATTATCGAAACGCAGCTTAAAGATCCAGCATGTAGTAAAATCCTTGTTTACCTAAAAGGAAACGAAAAATTAAAAAATCGTATCACGGATAAACATTGGTTAAATGCGATTCGTGGCTACACTCTCGACGAACCGGAAGAAAATAAAGGTGTTATGCTAATTTATTTTGCTCCGACCGATGAGGAAGAGTTAAACGACTCCGGCAACGGGTTTAAGGCGGTAATTCCACGCTCTCTTGTGAGACGTGCATTATTCGCATGCCATGGCCACCCACTTACAGGACATGCCGGCATGAGCAAAACCCTAGATAGAGCAAAGAAGATGTATTTCTGGCCCAGAATGAGCAAAGACACTCGAAACTACGTTCGCAGTTGCACTCATTGCCAGCAATACAAACCTAGTCAACACCAAAAGCATCGGGCAAGCTATACACCCCACAACATGACCAACCCGTGGGAGACAATAAGCATTGACCTGATGGGACCAAAACCAGCCGGTCGTTCACAATTAAAATGGATTTTAGTAATCATTGATAATTGTACAAAATGGATTGAAGTCTTTCCACTAGCGACCGCATCAAGTGAATGCATTGTTAATAAGATGAGCGAAGTTTTCCACCGTTGGGGATATCCAAAAAAGATAATCTCCGACAACGGCAAACAATTCGTGTCGACAATATTTAATGATTTTTGTCGAAAAAATCACGTAGATATTGCCCACATTAGCCCATATCACGCTGCCGCTAATATTACAGAGCGAGCAAACAGGACTTTAAAGATGATGTTAGCTTTATATTCGGACATTCACTCCCACTGGCCAAAATATTTAAATTCTTTTGCCTTTGCGATGCGCACCGCTAAGTCCGAGGCAACAAATTGTTCTCCGATGATTCTTAATACGGGAAGAATCGTTCCTTTGCCATTTGACCCGCGTATTACTAAACACGCCATCAAATTCGACAAAGAAAATCCCGAAGCTTATGTCTATAGTATTTTAGACGTAATTAGACGTGCTCACAGCGAAATGCATCGAAAAATTCAATCGAATTACGAGAAGCATGATCGACTACATAAGGACAAATATTATATTTGTCAATTTGCCAAAGGAGATCTCGTGTGGAAAGCCACACATATTTTATCGAATAAAGATAAAGGGATTTCGGCAGGATTCGCTGAGAAACGTGATGGACCTTGGGAAATTACGGCTGTTCTCGGCGGAGGTTCCTACACACTACGTAAGCTTTCTGATAACACGAAAGCAAAAGCGATCAACATACAGGATTTAATGCCTTATATCCCAAGTTACCCGATTGAGGAATGGACATTAGATCAGAAAGTCGGCACCAACGAGTCACACCCGACTCCAGATTGGATGGCGGATCAAGTTATTAATTCTCCAGAATTAATAAATGAGCCTGTATCCATGGAAACAGAGGATTTAGTTGAAGAGAAAGAGGAGGAAACTTCTCAGATTTCTTCTAAAGAGGACGAAACTCCTCAAAATCCATCTAAAAAGAGGAAAAGATTTCCATCTCCCGTTCGACAGTCTAAACGTAGACCCAAGCCGAACACAAAATACGTGACCGATTTTGTACAACTCATAAATTGTTTAAAACAAGTCAAGTTGGGTTAAAAAACACAATATATTGAAAATATTTTATTTTAAAATAAATATTTCCAATCATATTCACGAAGGATTGTTAAATTTTATTAATTAAAAACATTTTTTTTTGGTGTGAATAAAATCTAACAAATGTTTGAGTTATTTTTACACGGCCGATTGTATTTAAATTAATCTACGTGTAAACATTTGTGACGGTTACACTGTCATACACTTTGTTAGTATAGGACGATTACTTCACCAATAGATGGCGCTGATACGTTTTAGCGGTAATTTCAAATTTCGACAATTTTTGAGTGAATAAAATATAAATTACTATTTATATTTTATTCCACTGCAACTTTAGACACTTTTAAATACTTTTGGATGTTTAAATACTAGTTGATTTATTTGTCACATAATTCTATTGAATTATGTGCAAACTCTACACCTGGTGAAGTCACCCCCCATCACCCACTGTGAGTTGGACTCCTTTTGGATTATAGTCAAAAGGACTTAATCCAAAGTGTGTCCTGTGTATCCAGTTCCTGTAGTGGACCTAGTAGAAGACTATGTCCTGAGTATCCACTTCCTGTGATCTGGGATTGGATGGATTTGACTGCCCAGTGATCCCATTGGATCACTGAACAGCTATTCTCCTCACCGAGTATATATCCCCCTGTAAAACGGATATAGCTCGCTCTTGTTCTGTTTTTGTTTGATACTGATATTACTTGAGCACATATTATACTTCTCTGCGTTCCGACAATCCGTTGTAGAAATACTTTGTATTTAGTGTAAGTATCTAGAGTGGGTAGAAGACTCACAGACACACTGCCCGCCTCTTCATGCCAACATTCCGTTGTAGAAATGTAGTAACTAGAGTGAGTAATTCACAGACACATTTAAGTGTAGTATCTAGAGTGGGGTACAACCCACAGACACACTCCCTCCAGCTTCATGCCAACATTCCGTTGTAGAGTGCAGAATCTAGAGTGGAGTAAAATTCACAGACGCATTGGTAATGTAGAATCTAGAGTGGAGTATTTATATTTCACAGACGCATTATCAGAGTGATCGACGCGGAGTAATTTCCCGGTTACTCTCCCGCCAGCCAGGACCGAGTGGAGTAATTTCCCGGCGATGGATAACCTTTCCTGCGAGATATTTCGATTCAATTCGTTATTGGTTTGACGGAACATTTAAGTCTAACTTAGATGTTGATTGCACTCGGGGCAAAAAATAGCTCGGCGCTATTTTAATATATTTTACTTATTTTCATAGTTTTAGTTAAGTTTGTGACTCTAAAATATCATGATTACTTCCATAGAATTAATATGAATATTTATTCTCACATTGTTACATCTCGCAATAATTATTGATTACAATAATTATCTGCGATGCGATGTGTGTGACGATACAGAAAAGTCAACCGCACCTCTCGGATATAACCCACCCAGCCTAACCATTTACACGCCTTTTAGAACCAAACCCCGGACCATTTAGAAGCCAAAGCCATTCATAGATGACATCTTTTACGTCACAGCAATAAGACCGTTACAAATTCTTATTGCATGACTGAAGCCTTCAAATGATATTATTTCAGGGCTTTTGCCAAATAACTGTATAGTTTAACTTATCGTCATTTTAGCCACTTGTAGGCATAGTATTTATATAAGGTTCAAACCGGAATAAATGTTATATGCTTTGAGAAAACATCAGGTTTGCATATTTTACATTTTCACACAGATAGTTCACACTTTAGTTTAGCAATTGCTATCTCCAGAAGGTAATCGTCACACGTGGAGGTCCCACCGAGATAGGTTGCGTTTTATTGAAGTGAACTCTGTGATCAAGTGTAAAATTGAAAAATAAATTTCTTGATTATTTTATGTAGATATTATAATTAGAAATTTCCGATTTTTTTCTATAAACTTACTGTGAAATATCCATTTGTTTTCAAAAAATTCTCATTATCTTTTGGAAATATCTGAATTCGAATTTTTGGATTATTTTGAAAAACTCATTATAAATCCGAATTTCGTACAAAAAAATCTATTTTGATTTTGTTGAGTTTCCCAGAATATTCGACTATATTCTGGAAAATTTCGAAACCTTGAATTTCGATCAAAAAACGAATTTGACTAGAAATCCTGCTGACTGAAAAATAACAAGTTAAAACATTTTATTTTGCTGGTTAAAAAACTTGACCAAGTTTCCATTGTTCTGTTCAACGTTTTGGATTATTATTTTTATCTTTGACGAAGTAAAGAATGTGACAAAGAGAGCCACTCACGATGCAGCTCGGAGTAGGTCATCCAGATGTGACATTGTTGAGAATTTCGGATTAGAAATTATCAGAAATTTTTCAACATCGCCAATCACAGCAGACTGTCTTGACAAAGGAGATTTTCCGGAAGCTAGTTTGACAACCAATATTCAGCCACACTTGCTTTTCGACAGTGCGACCATCCAGTTGTGCCTTGTGACCAGTGCCCGTTTGGACCATTCTTGACCACTCAACAGGACAGTTTTTTCCCGAAGCCACTTCAGTTTCAGCAGCTAAGGTTGTATTTTTTCAAATTATTTCTTAGTTTAATATTAAGCGTGTTACATTTACGCTAGTTCAGTTAAAATCTTATTTTTTCTTGTTGTACGTGTATTTCTTTGAGTATTATGGCCCGTAGACCTGTAAGAGTTCGTGGAACACGAGGAAATCGTGGAGCACGACGACGTGGTGGTATGTGTGAAACACCAAGAGGAATTGTGGAGTCTGATCTAGAAAGCCAGGGGGAAGAAAATGTTCCTAGAGACGTTTCCAACCCAGGTAGTTCTCGAACGGATCCACTATCAGTCCCACATGATTTAGAAGTTTACTGTCGCCATTACCAATTGGAAGTGACGCAGTTTTCCTCTTTGTGTGAAGCTCAACAATACACGGCGAATAATCATCACGAGAGAAATCGTGTAATTACTCCCGATGTAGTTGTAACCAACGAACAAAGTGTTTCTGTAGATCGAACTGGCCCTCGTTCACCGGCCACATATCGCTACCAGCAATTACCTGGATGGCGAATGAATGTTGCTCGTGACGACAATGGGCAGTTAAATTCTTCACTATCTGTTCAACCTTCGATTCAGTTACCAACTAGTTCTTGGCGATCGAATTCGGCCGAAAGAATGGGAAATTCCGGACAAGGAAATATTTCTGCGCCAATTTCCCGAAATTTGCCAAGTGCGACGGCAGTAAATAATAATTTACCCGCTCCCACTGGGAATTTGAATGATTCTTTCAGAGTTCCACAGCCTCGAACTAATCTGTCGGTCCAACCAAGGGGGAGAAATGAAAATTATCAAAATTTTCAATCTCACACCCAGTCTGATGGAGATTTTAGGAATTATAGAAATTCCCGCTCTCAAGGTGGACGAGCTCCGCCGAGAAATCAACGATTTCCCGGAGCTCCTGGTGATCCTCGTGACTCCGATCCTAACTCGAGTAGTGACGAATCTCACGCTGGTAGAGGGGGAAATTATAACAATAATTTCCACCGACGTAATAATTCGCGTTCTCCACCGCCACCTGATAGACATCAAAATTTTCAAGGAGAGCCAAATCCGCCACCCAGAGACCAAGAAAGTCGGTCTACACCCAATTCGAACTCTGCTTCTAATTTGTCGGACGAAAATGTAAAACAAATTATTCAGGGTTTAGTAGGTCAAATCCGAAGCCCGAGTACTCCCAGTCAGAATTTTGGAAAAGGAATCGAGACAGAGGTTGCGCGATTCCTTGAAATCGTCAAAGCTGTCGCACTCGGGAAAGGCATCCCTTTAGACGACATGGTACACACTGCTGTACCTGGACGACTATTAGGCCATGCACAACGTTGGTTCCATAAGCAACGCCATACCTTTAACAGTTGGCGAACTTTCGAAGCCTCTTTCCTCGATTGTTTCGACCTCGTTCCACTTACAAGAGAAAGGCGACTTCTTAATGTAAAACAACGAGCCGACGAGTCACTTTATAGTTTTCTTCTGCGTTATACGCAAGAACAAGGTGAAGTGCCGCCAGGTGATAAAACTGGACGTGCGCAATTATTCGACAATTTAACTCAAGAAAGTTTCACGGCGTTATGTACACAAGGAATGTATGGTAACTTTACAGTAGATGACATTCTACAATATGTAGGAGCAAATCGCTCTAAGTTTGAAAGTTCTCAACTTGCAGCAAAATTGGAGTACGATAATCGAGAGAATCATCCTACTCCCAAACTTCACGAAAAATCTAAGATTTTTCCATCTAAAACTTCACTACGTTTAACGCAAACACAAGATGAAGTTGAAAATGAAGACGAGTCGGAAAATGACGACTCAACTGACGATGGTTCAATGGAGCGATTATTTGCCGCCCAGTATGAAAAGACTACTGAAAAATGCTTTTTCTGTCACGAGCCTGGACATTTTAAAAGAGAATGTCCCGCTCTTGCCAAAAAATTACCAGGGAAAGCAGACTCGTTAAACTCAAATAAAAGATTTAACCACTCTGCTCCCAACCCCGAGTTTAAACGACCCAAACAAAATTGGGTTACGTCAGAGACTTTAGACTCCAAATTTACTGACTTCCAGAAAAACATGGTTGACCTGTTAATTAAGCATTTACCAGCAGCCACTGATTCAGTCACTCCCGACGAGACAAAAAACTGATTCAGGGGGTTGTTCAAATTGCCCAACCCCCGCCTAACGAATTGTTTCCTCTCTCGGAATTGTCAAATGATTTATTTTCACGGAAAGATGAATTTAAATTAAGACATAAGCCTAGTCACCTCACAGTGCCATATGTCGACGATTCGAAGAATAAACCACCATCGTTGGTCATTTCTTACGAAGCAGTACCTGTCTGTCGAAAGACTAGCAGCTCTACTGGCGGTGTCGATGAAAATTTAAAAGTCATGACAAACCAACTAGAAAATTTGAGTATTTTCAGTGGAAGCTGGAATGCACCCAAGAAACCGCTTGTACCCAAAGTTTTCAAGTTAAGAAAACTTCTTAAACTTGAAAAATGGAACAAGAAAGGACGAAAAGTATTGCTTGGCAAACTTTGCAATAGCAAATTAATCAATGGTGGCAAAGATGATCCGCGTATGAATGTCCAAATTGGAGATTTGGATTACAACGCACTAATGGACTCTGGAGCCACCCAATGTTTTATTGGAGTACAACTCCTCTCAAACACAGAAATTCCGGTGGAATTCATACAAGAATGTCCCCGGGGAATGCGTGTCTGCGCGGTCGGAATAGATCACCGACCTATCGGTCAAGTTTGTCTTTGTGTCAAATGGGCCGATAAAAGGAGAGTTACACCTATGACCTTCATAATTCTACACAAGAATGTATGTGGGTTGATTTTGGGTCACAATTTTATGCGTAGAACGGGGATAAACCCTAATCCCCGACGGGCTGTGTTCACCTGTGATGACATGCCCGGATGGACAGCCCCGTACGAGACCACTGAACTTAACTGTTGCTTAGCAAGCATTAAGACTTTGGGTCTCCAAGGTGAAGGAAATCCCACCTCACCGGACTGGGCAGAAAAACTCGTCGAAGGCTGCAACAGCTCGGCGGAAGAAAAACAATTACTCGTAAACGTTCTTTTGAAATTAAAAAACGTATTTCGAGATCAATTGGGCTGCACGAAGGTGGCCAAGCACAGCATCAAGTTTAAACCTGGTGCTACTTGGAAACACCAGCCGTATAGAATGTACAACCCGGCCAAGAAGGCCATTATGACGGAATTGGTCGAGGAGTTAGAGGCTGATGGGTTAATCGAACCTGCCACTGGCCCTTATATAAGTCACCCCGTCATAGTGGCTAAACCCGGCGGGAAGTATCGATTATGTATCGACTACCGCTGGTTGAATGCGATCACAGAAGTTGATGCAATTCAAATGCCAAGTATTGACCTATTGATTCACCATACTAATCAGGCCAAGTACTTTACGTCCATTGATTTAACTAAAGGTTATCATCAAATGGAAATGGAGGAGGAGGATAAGAGCAAAACTGCTTTTTACACCCCAAAAGGCAAATTTCAATTCAAGAGATTGCCATTTGGTCTTTGTAATGCACCTAGTTCTTTTCAACACCTCATGACTACCGTACTGGGTGACTCTTTATATAAACACGCTCTGGTCTACTTAGACGATATAATTATTTTTTCCGACACCTGGGAAAATCATTTATTACATATTAAAGACGTACTTGAGAAGTTAGATGCCGCAAATCTAACTATCAATAAAGACAAGTCAAAATTTGGTCGAACATCATTACGATTTTTAGGCCATTTAATTTCGGAGGGATCTCTTCTTCCAGACCCTGACAAAGTCTCGGCTGTAAGGAATTTTCCCAAACCGACTTGTTCTAAAGACATTCAAAGATTTGTAGGACTTGCGAATTTTTTCCGAAAATTCATTCCTAACATCGCAAATATTGCTCGTCCATTGACCAATATTATGCATGATCAAGCAAAGTTTGTGTGGGATGATCCACAAACAACTGCATTCGAAACTATCAAAGATATTTTGTGTGACAAGGACCAAGCCCTTCTCCACATGCCAGATATGAATAAGCCTTTTGTCATTTTGACAGATGCTTCTCATTCAGGTTTAGGTGCAGTACTCTGTCAAGACGTAGAATTATTCTGTGAAAAGAAACAGAAATTAATAATGGTCCCGAAAGCAGTCGCGTACGCCAGTCGAGTGTTACACGGGGCCGAAGTAAGGTATTCTACGCCGGAATTGGAGTGTTTGGCTGTTGTATGGGCAATCGAAAGATTTCGCCCATATATTGAATACACGACTTTCACTCTCGAGTCCGATGCTAAGGCCCTTAGCTGGTTGATGAGTACGCCGGAACCATCGGGAAGGTTTGGTCGTTGGGCCGTCAAAATACAATGTGGCGCGTTTAAAATTATTTTTAGACGCGGCGCAATGAACCAAGTAGCGGACGCATTGTCACGCGCCCCACTGTCTGCACTAGACACTCCGGATTACGATTATATCGAACCAGAGGAAATCACCCATTTCTATCCAACTTGGAATGGAAACAGGTGTGCATCTTTACAAGTGACGGAGACTGAGCGCAAACATTTTCTCACAAATGTTGGCCTTAGTTTGGATTTTTTCTCAGAATCATATAATCCAGTTAGATTTCATGATTCTGGAGAAAAGGGGGAGGAAGAAGGATGTACGAGAGAAAATTGCAGACATATAGATGTCCACAATTGTAATCACGAAAATGTACACACTGCGCTAACAGATATCCTAAAAGTAGTTCCGCCGACGCGAGACGAAATTATCGAAGCGCAGCTTAAAGATCCAGCATGTAGTAAAATCCTTGTTTACCTAAAAGGAGACGAAAAATTAAAAAATCGTATCACGGATAAACATTGGTTAAATGCGATTCGTGGCTACACTCTCGACGAACCGGAAGAAAATAAAGGTGTTATGCTAATTTATTTTGCTCCGACCGATGAGGAGGAGTTAAACGACTCCGGCAACGGGTTTAAGGCGGTAATTCCACGCTCTCTTGTGAGACGTGCATTATTCGCATGCCATGGCCACCCACTTACAGGACATGCCGGCATGAGCAAAACCCTAGATAGAGCAAAAAAGATGTATTTCTGGCCTAGAATGAGCAAAGACACTCGAAACTACGTTCGCAGTTGCACTCATTGCCAACAATACAAACCTAGTCAACACCAAAAGCATCGGGCAAGCTATACACCCCACAACATGACCAACCCGTGGGAGACTGTAAGCATTGACCTGATGGGACCAAAACCAGCCGGTCGTTCACAATTAAAATGGATTTTCGTAATCATTGATAATTGTACAAAATGGATTGAAGTCTTCCCACTAGCGACTGCATCAAGTGAATGCATCGTTAATAAAATGAGCGAAGTTTTCCACCGTTGGGGATATCCAAAAAAGATAATCTCCGACAACGGCAAACAATTCGTGTCGACAATATTTAATGATTTTTGTCAAAAAAATCACGTAGATATTGCTCACATTAGTCCATATCACGCTGCCGCTAATATTACAGAGCGGGCTAACAGGACTTTAAAAATGATGTTAGCTTTATACTCGGACATTCACTCCCACTGGCCAAAATATTTAAATTCTTTTGCCTTTGCAATGCGCACCGCCAAGTCCGAGGCAACAAATTGTTCTCCGATGATTCTTAATACCGGAAGAATCGTTCCTTTGCCATTTGACCCGCGTATTACTAAACACGCTATCAAATTCGACAAAGAGAACCCCGAAGCCTATGTCTATAGTATTTTAGACGTAATTAGACGTGCACACAGCGAAATGCATCGAAAAATTCAATCGAATTACGAAAAGCATGATCGACTACATAAAGACAAATATTATATTTGTCAATTCGCCAAAGGAGATCTCGTGTGGAAAGCCACACATATTTTATCGAATAAAGATAAAGGGATTTCGGCAGGATTCGCTGAGAAACGTGATGGACCTTGGGAAATTACGGCTGTTCTCGGCGGAGGTTCCTACACACTACGGAAGCTTTCCGATAACACGAAAGCAAAAGCGATCAACATACAGGATTTAATGCCTTATATCCCAAGTTATCCGATTGAGGAATGGACATTAGACCAGAAAGTCGGCACCAACGAGTCACACCCGACTCCAGATTGGATGGCGGATCAAGTTATTAATTCTGAATTAATAAATGAGCCTGTATCCATGGAAACAGAGAATTTAGTTGAAGAGAAAGAGGAGGAAACTTCTCAAATTTCTTCTAAAGAGGACGAAACTCCTCAAAATCCGTCTAAAAAGAGGAAAAGATTTCCATCTCCCGTTCGACAGTCTAAACGTAGACCCAAGCCGAACACAAAATACGTGACCGATTTTGTACAACTCGTAAATTGTCTAAAACAAGTCAAGTTGGGTTAAAGACACAATATATTGAAAATATTTTATTTTAAAATAAATATTCCCAATCATATTCACGAAGGATTGTTAGATTTTATTAATTAAAAACATTTTTTTTTTTTTGTGAATAAAATTTAACAAATGTTTGAGTTATTTTTACACGGCCGATCGTATTTAAATTAATCTACGTGTAAACATTTACTTGAAACTGTGTTTCCCCCTTTGGGTTAATAGAAACTTCGAGATGAGTAATTACAAACCAATCAAATTACTCCTCGAAACTCCCCTTAACCCCTGGTTTGAGATTATCACTCACTTGTTCGCCAAGTTTTGTACTGGACTGAAATCAAGGATTATTCTCGACTCTTCGACGCTTTAACGGATTTTCGCTGAAATTTAGTGAGTTAAAATCTAGATGATTTTGAACACTTATCGTTTATTTTACTGATTTTTTCATTTGACGAATATCAGTTCAAATTCAGAAATTATCGACACAACGCTGATTATCGAAACTATTTCGTGGCAGAATCGCAAGGAACCTTCCCGCGAATTCACTACGTGATTTTCCGGTAAATATTTAAGCAATATTTTGTCAAAATTAATAATATTTTGACATTAATTGACGACATTTATTTTGGTTAAGCGTCCATTACGGCAGACTTAGAGTTCGCACGCGCCGCACAACGTTTTTATCGGCCAACGTCGCCGGAACCGAGCAGCCCTCGCAAATACGTGAAGCTAGACGTTAAACTAGCCAAATATACCCTTTTAGGACTGCACCTAATTAGTAAGTGTTTATTTTATGAAAGATAAAATATCTCTTAAGTTCCTTGGAAATTGGTGAGCATACATGTGTTAACAAGTCACGTGTATGATAGTGACAAACGCCACCAGATGTCGGTGATGGATTATTTACTCGGACGAATTATAGAATTATTCGTACAGTTAAAATCATGAAAAGTGACTATTGTCAGGTACTAAAAACCTGCAAAAATATTTTTTAATATTTTGACAGGTTTTTTAGTTATTATGTCGTTTAGGTGCCAAAATTAGGTTTATTTCATCTAATAAACGCTAAATTGAATATTTTGTCAACAATATTGTTTTTAAAGGATAAGATGAAATTATCTACCAAGTCAAGAATAATTATTAATTTTAATAATTATTCGACAAATGAAGGAAACACGCTAACAAAGGGAACTTAAGAATTAATTATGGAATTTAACCCGATTTTAGGTCGACAATTAGTTTAATTTAAATTAAATTAGTTGCCGACGTTTCGATTCATGTTCTCAAATAAAATTTATATTTTCTTGAAGATGCAATGAGTCGCCGAGGTCGTGCTAGCAAGCGACAATACGTACATTGGGATCCAGAAGAGTCGGAAGAGACGGATTATCGCTTTGTTAATCCCTCCTCTGACCCCGAGCTCGTCGCCAACTGGGCCCGTGATAACCCGGATCTCGTACCGCCACGAATTAGGAGCGCCATGGGCGTTAGTCCGAACGACTCGCGTCCTTCCAGAGGCCGTCAAGCTAGTCAGCGCGTCGTAACCTATGATGCGCCTCACGAGACTCCGAATTGGGATTTTTCTGACGACTCGTCACAATACTCCCGTTCTGCTTCACGGAGACGGCGCCAAGATGACTTCTCGCAAGAAGAAGAATCGGTTGAAGAAGCTCCACCTCAGACCACCAGCAGGCAGTTTGCCCGACCACGAAATCCTCGCGATACCGCTAGTCGAGGCAAAACCAGCAAGCCCAAAGGACCCACCAAGTCCACGCTGACATCTTCATCCGAAGCGTTGACTCGCCCAACCTCGCAGGCTCGCTCGATATCAGAGCTAAATTTGCCAAGTTACCGTAAGCAGCGAAGAGAACATGTATTTCGAGATATGGAAGCTGCCGCCTTGGGCACTAACATCATGCCAAAATCGAAGCTTATGTTCTGCCCATTATGCGCAGGATGCGGATGGTTGTCGTCCTTGTTATCCGGCATTCACGCCGTAGTCTGCGTGAACTGTCACGGTGGTAAGCGCGTTGCCATATCCAGCATGTGGAATGAAGAAATTCTTCCATTTATCGTCAAGGGGCTAAGTACGCCGACAGCACGCAATTGGGCGATGTGTCGTGAATGTGGCCTCATCCACCAGGGCCCAGAGCAGGCTATTTATGTAGACCCGGCGCAAATGTCCAGCACCTCGACTCCACGAGGAGGATTTACAGAGCCACAACGCGAGCCGGAAACTCCCACCCCTGCGATTGATGGAACTCCAGTTGTCTCGGCGGAAAACCTTCCAACGTCAGTTACTGCGTCTGATTCTCCGCCGGTTGCATCCGATTCTGGTCCACAAGCCGCCGCTTCTCCAGAGGGAACATCGACTAACAACATGATTGTAGCGACTATTCCGCTCCCAGAAGTAAGCCACGCTGCTGAACCGGTTATTTTACTGGTCCACCCATATATGCCGAGACCAGACATGTCACTCACGGAGCAAACTAAGGCGGAAGTGGAACATTATTTCCCAATTTTATTGGAAGCAGCTAAGCGTATTAGTGTGTCGATTTCAAACGACCGAATTCCAGATTTGAGCGTGCCACTGGCCGTGATCCAATGGATTTTCCATCCATCCCGGCCGGAATCTTTTCAAACCCGCTCTTTTATTTGGTGTAAGATTTTGCAACAGGTCTCAGCAGCAGCACACCCATTGATTCGTGAGGGATGGCACTCTGGCTTACCCGACCATCACTTGGTTTTCTCCGAGCCAACCAGCGCTAACACCATTCCGTTAGGAGGGCCTGATCCCCTGGAAGTATTCACCGAGGAACAACACAGAATGCTCCTGAATCCCCTGGCCCATGACGTTGAGCCCGATGTAGTACCGGAATTGGTAGCTATTCAACTTAATTCTCCACCCGCAGCCGTCTCGGAAGTTGTCACATCCATGGAAGGATTTATTGAGGATGAAGAGTTGGACTAGAAAGCGTCAACGATGTCGGGATCCGTTACTTTCCCGATATCTTCCCTTTTAAGGCAAGACCAGAAGTAACGAGTCCATTTTCTCCATCTCCATTTTCTTGACCCGAGATGAAACAAAGATTTAGTCAGGTTCAGGTGTATTTTATGCCGTTTTTGTGAATATCTCAAAGATCTTTAATATTTAAACTAACAATTCTGTTAAAATTTGATTACGAGTCAATGTGAGTTTGTTTGTATGAATACTAATTTTAATACTTGAATTTTAACGTGTAAAGTGTTATTTTGCAAATCATTATATTTCCAATGAGAAGTTAAGTTTTGTGAAAATAATTGTTGAATTTTATTAATCATTTGTTTGGTACAAGAGTTTGATGTTAGTTTAAGTTATCGCCTTTTCTTGATACAGTTGTAAGTCCACCTGTAAAGAGAGATTGGAATTATTATTAATAATTGAGAGTTTTATAATCCTAATAAATATTTTTTGAAGCATTTGATTAAGAAATACGCTTTATTTATACTATTAAGATATAAAATAAAGGTTTTTACTTACCAAGGATTACAGCTCCAGTTCCATAGATGACAGTGTGGTCTTGATCCTCAAGATATTCGGGATAAATAGTATGTTAATACAGGTATTAACATATATTTAAGGGGGACTTGTGACGGTTACACTGTCATACACTTTGTTAGTATAGGACGATTACTTCACCAATAGATGGCGCTGATACGTTTTAGCGGTAATTTCAAATTTCGACAATTTTTGAGTGAATAAAATATAAATTACTATTTATATTTTATTCCACTGCAACTTTAGACACTTTTAAATACTTTTGGATGTTTAAATACTAGTTGATTTATTTGTCACATAATTCTATTGAATTATGTGCAAACTCTACACCTGGTGAAGTCACCCCCCATCACCCACTGTGAGTTGGACTCCTTTTGGATTATAGTCAAAAGGACTTAATCCAAAGTGTGTCCTGTGTATCCAGTTCCTGTAGTGGACCTAGTAGAAGACTATGTCCTGAGTATCCACTTCCTGTGATCTGGGATTGGATGGATTTGACTGCCCAGTGATCCCATTGGATCACTGAACAGCTATTCTCCTCACCGAGTATATATCCCCCTGTAAAACGGATATAGCTCGCTCTTGTTCTGTTTTTGTTTGATACTGATATTACTTGAGCACATATTATACTTCTCTGCGTTCCGACAATCCGTTGTAGAAATACTTTGTATTTAGTGTAAGTATCTAGAGTGGGTAGAAGACTCACAGACACACTGCCCGCCTCTTCATGCCAACATTCCGTTGTAGAAATGTAGTAACTAGAGTGAGTAATTCACAGACACATTTAAGTGTAGTATCTAGAGTGGGGTACAACCCACAGACACACTCCCTCCAGCTTCATGCCAACATTCCGTTGTAGAGTGCAGAATCTAGAGTGGAGTAAAATTCACAGACGCATTGGTAATGTAGAATCTAGAGTGGAGTATTTATATTTCACAGACGCATTATCAGAGTGATCGACGCGGAGTAATTTCCCGGTTACTCTCCCGCCAGCCAGGACCGAGTGGAGTAATTTCCCGGCGATGGATAACCTTTCCTGCGAGATATTTCGATTCAATTCGTTATTGGTTTGACGGAACATTTAAGTCTAACTTAGATGTTGATTGCACTCGGGGCAAAAAATAGCTCGGCGCTATTTTAATATATTTTACTTATTTTCATAGTTTTAGTTAAGTTTGTGACTCTAAAATATCATGATTACTTCCATAGAATTAATATGAATATTTATTCTCACATTGTTACATCTCGCAATAATTATTGATTACAATAATTATCTGCGATGCGATGTGTGTGACGATACAGAAAAGTCAACCGCACCTCTCGGATATAACCCACCCAGCCTAACCATTTACACGCCTTTTAGAACCAAACCCCGGACCATTTAGAAGCCAAAGCCATTCATAGATGACATCTTTTACGTCACAGCAATAAGACCGTTACAAATTCTTATTGCATGACTGAAGCCTTCAAATGATATTATTTCAGGGCTTTTGCCAAATAACTGTATAGTTTAACTTATCGTCATTTTAGCCACTTGTAGGCATAGTATTTATATAAGGTTCAAACCGGAATAAATGTTATATGCTTTGAGAAAACATCAGGTTTGCATATTTTACATTTTCACACAGATAGTTCACACTTTAGTTTAGCAATTGCTATCTCCAGAAGGTAATCGTCACACATTTACTTGAAACTATGTTTCCCCCTTTGGGTTAATAGAAACTTCGAGATGAGTAATTACAAACCAATCAAATTACTCCTCGAAACTCCCCTTAACCCCTGGTCTGAGATTATCACTCACTTGTTCACCAAGTTTTACACTGGACTGAAACCAAGGATTATTCTCAACTCTTCGACGCTTTAACGGATTTTCGCTGAAATTTAGTGAGTTAAAATCTAGATGATTTTGAACACTTATCGTTTATTTTACTGATTTTTTCATTTGACGAATATCAGTTCAAATTCAGAAATTATCGACACGACGTTGATTATCGAAACCATCTCGTGGACAAATCGCGAGTAAGCCTTTCACGAACTCACTAAGTGAATTCCCGGTAAATATTTAAGCAATATTTTGTCAAAATTTATAATATTTTGACATTAATTGACAACATTTATTTTGGTTAAGCGTTCATTACGGCAGACTTAGAATTCGCACGCGCCGCACAACGTTTTTATCGGCCAACGTCGCCGGAATCGGGCAGCCCTCGCAAATACGTGAAGCTAGACGTTAAACTAGCCAAATATACCCTTCTAGGACTCCACCTAGTTAGTAAGTGTTTATTTTATGAACATAAAATGTCTCTTAAAATTCCTTTGAAATTGGTGTTAACAAGTCACGTGTATGATAATAACAAACGCCACCAGATGTCGGTGATAGATTTTTACTCGGACAAATTATAGAGTTATTCGTACAGTTAAAAATCATGTATATTGTCAGATACTAAAAATATTGCAAAAATATTTTTCAATATTTTGACAGGTTTTTTAGTTATTATGTCGTTTAGATGCAAAAATTAGGTTTATTTTATTTAATAAACACTAATTTGAATATTTTGTCAACGATATTGTTTTAAAAGATAAGATGAAATTATCTACCGAGTCAAGAATAATTATTAATTTTAATAATTATTCAACAAATGAAGGAAACCCGCTAACAAAAGGAACTTAAGAATTAATTGTGAAATTAATCCAGTTGTTGGTCGACAATTAATTTAATTTGAAATTAAATTAATTACCGACGGTTTGATTCATGTTCTCAAATAAAATTTATATTTTTCTTGAAGATGCAATGAGTCGCCGAGGTCGTGCTAGCAAGCGACAGTACGTGCATTGGGATCCAGAAAAGTCGGAAGAGACGGATTATCGCTTTGTTAATCCCTCCTCTGACCCCGAGCTCGTCGCCAACTGGGCCCGAGATAATCCGGATCTCGTACCACCACGAATTAGGACCGCCATGGGTGTTAGCCCGACCGACTCGCGTCCTTCCAGAGGCCGTCAAGCTAGTCAGCGTGTCGTAACCTATGATGCGCCCCACGAGACTCCGAATTGGGATTTTTCTGACGACTCGTCACAATACTCCCGTTCTGCTTCAAGGAGACGGCGCCAAGACGACTTCTCACAAGAAGAAGAATCTTATGAAGAAGCCCCACCTCAGACTACCAGCAGACAGTTTGCCCGACCACGAAATCCTCGCGATACCGCTAGTCGAGGCAAGACAGGCAAAACCAAGGGACCCACCAAGTCCACGTTGGCATCTTCATCCGAAGCGTTGACCCGCCCAACATCGCAAGCTCGCTCATTATCGGAGCTCAACTTACCGAGTTATCGGAAGCAACGGCGAGAACATGTATTTCGCGATATGGAAGCTGCCGCCTTGGGAACCAACATCATGCCGAAGTCGAAGCTCATGTTCTGCCCTTTATGCGCAGGATGCGGGTGGTTATCCTCCCTTCTGTCCGGCATTCACGCCGTAGTCTGCGTGAACTGTCACGGTGGTAAGCGCGTTGCCATATCGAGCATGTGGAACGAGGAAATTCTTCCTTTCATCGTCAAAGGGCTAAGTACGCCAACAGCACGCAATTGGGCGATGTGCCGCGAATGTGGCCTCATCCATCAGGGCCCGGAGCAGGCTATTTATGTAGACCCGGCGCAAATGTCCAGCACCTCGACTCCACGAGGAGGATTTACGGAGCCACAACGCGAGCCGGAAACTCCCACCCCTGCGATTGATGGAATTCCAGTTGTCTCGGCGGAAAACCTTCCAACGTCAGTTACTGCGTCTGATTCTCCGCCGGTGGCATCCGATTCTGGTCTGCAAACCGCCGCTTTTCCAGAGGGAACATCGGCTAACAACATGATTGTAGCGACTATTCCGCTCCCAGAAGTAAGCGACGCTGCTGAACCGGTCATTTTACTGGTTCATCCATATATGCCGAGACCAAGCATGTCACTCACAGAACAAACTAAGGCGGAAGTGGAACATTATTTCCCAATTTTATTGGAAGCAGCTAAGCGTATTAGTGTGTCTATTTCGAATGACCGAATTCCAGATTTAAGCGTGCCGCTGGCCGTGATCCAATGGATTTTTCATCCATCTCGGCCGGAATCTTTTCAAACTCGCTCTTTTATTTGGTGTAAGATTTTGCAGCAGGTCTCAGCAGCAGCTCACCCGTTGATTCGTGAGGGATGGCACTCTGGCTTACCCGACCATCACTTGGTTTTTTCCGAGCCAACCAGCGCTAACACCATTCCGTTAGGAGGGCCTGATCCCCTGGAAGTATTCACCGAGGAGCAACACAGAATGCTCCTGGATCCACTGAACCATGACGTTGAACCGGACGAAGTACCGGAATTGGTAACTATTCAACTTAACTCTCCACCCGCAGCCACCTCGGAAGTTGTTACGTCCATGGAAGGATTCATTGAGGATGAAGAGTTGGACTAAAAAAGCGTCAACGATGTCGGGATCCGCTACTTTCCCAACATTTCCCCTTTTAAGGGCAAGACCAGAGGTAGCGAGTTCAATTCTTCCATCTTCATTCCCAACCCGAGATGAAACAAAGATTGAGTCAGGTTCAGGTTCAGGTGTATTTTATGCCGTTTTTTGTGAATGATTCAAAGATCTTTAATATTTAAATTAACAATTTCGTTAAAATTTGATTACGAGTCAATGTGAGTTTGTTTATAAAAATACTAATTTTAATACTTGAATTTTAACGTGTAAAGTGTTATTTTGCAAATCATTATATTTCCAGTGAGAAGTTAAGTTTTGTGAAAATAATTGTTAAATTTTATTAATCATTTGTTTGGTACAAGAGTTTGATGTTAGTTTAAGTTATCGCCTTTTCTTAATGCAGTTGTAAGTCCACCTGTAAAGAGAGATGGAAGTTATTATTGATAATTGGAAGTTTTATAACCCGAATAAATATTTTTTGAAGCATTTGATTAAGAAATACTCTTTATTTATACTATTAAGATATAAAATAAAGGTTTTTACTTACCAAGGATTACAGCTCGAACTTCCTAGATGACAGTGTGATCTTGATCCTCAAGATATGAGTAAATAGTATGTAAATTCAATGGAATTAACATATATTTAAGGGGGACTTGTGACGGTTACACTGTCATACACTTTGATAATATAGGACGATTATTTCACCAATAGATGGCGCTGATGCGTTTTAGCGGTAATTTCAAATTTCGACAATTTTTGAGTGAATAAAATATAAATTACTATTTATATTTTATTCCACTGCAACTTTGGACACTTTTGAATACTTTTTGGATGTTTAAATACTAGTTGATTTATTTGTCACATAATTCTATTGAATTATGTGCAAACTTTACACCTGGTGAAGTCACCCTTCATCACCCACTGTGAGTTGGACTCCTTTTGGATTATAGTCAAAGGGACTTAATCCAAAGTGTGCCCTGCGTATCCAGTTCCTGTAGTGGACCTAGTAGAAGACTATGTCCTGAGTATCCACTTCCTATGATCTGGGATTGGATGGATTTGACTGCCCAGTGATCCCATTGGATCACTGAACAGCTATTCTCCTCACCGAGTATATATCCCCCTGCAAAACGGATATAGCTCGCTCTTGTTCTGTTTTTGTTTGATACTGATATTACTTGAGCACATATTATACTTCTCTGCGTTCCGACAATCCGTTGTAGAAATACTTTGTATTTAGTGTAAGTATCTAGAGTGGGTAGAAGACTCACAGACACACTGCCCGCCTCTTCATGCCAACATTCCGTTGTAGAAATGTAGTAACTAGAGTGAGTAATTCACAGACACATTTAAGTGTAGTATCTAGAGTGGGGTACAACCCACAGACGCACTCCCTCCAGCTTCATGCCAACATTCCGTTGTAGAATGTAGAATCTAGAGTGGAGTAAAATTCACAGACGCATTGGTAATGTAGAATCTAGAGTGGAGTATTTATATTTCACAGACGCATTATCAGAGTAATCGACGCGGAGTAATTTCCCGGTTACTCTCCCGCCAGCCAGAACCGAGTGGAGTAATTTCCCGGCGATGGATAACCTTTCCTGCGAAATACTTCGATTCATTTCGTTGTTGGTTTGATGGAACATTTAAGTCTGACTTAAATGTTGATTGCACTCGGGGCAAAAAATAGCTCGGCGCTATTTTAATTATTTCTTTATTTTTATAGTTATTTATCCAGCTTTGTGAACACAATACTCATGTTTAATTCAATGGAATTTACATGAATATTTATTCCGATTGTTTCATCATTCTTATGATCGCGCTGTATAATTATTAACAATAATTATACGTGTGATGATTGTGCCAAAGACAACCGCACCTCTCGGATATAACACACCCAAGCCTAACCATTACACACCATTTTAGAATCAATCCAGGACCATTTGGAAGCTCGAACCATACTCAGACGACATCTTTTACGTCACCGTAATAAGAAAGTTACACATTCTTATTACGAGACTGAAAACCGCAAGTGATATTATTTCAGGGCTTTTGCCAACCCATTGTATATTTAACCTAAGTTATTTAGCCATTTGTAGGCATAGGTTTTATATAATTCCCGACTTGTAATAAACTGTCATATGATTTGAGAAATCACAAGCCTCCGTACTTTTACACTTTCACACGAGTTCCTACGTTAACTGTTAAGCAATTTGTATCTCGCCAAGTCAATCGTCACAATGTATTTATTCGATTGTTTTAAAACCTGTTCTTCAAAATATTTGTGCAACAAAACGTTAACACCCAAAGATTTAGCATCAATCAAAGGTATGATTCCACCTAACCTGTCCCCTAAATACCATGTTCACACCAACAGATCGAGTTTGGCTGGGTCTGATTCGCCTGATCAGATCCAACTGAACAGAGTTCCGATATTGACTTGACACCAAAATGTGATTCAATCAAACCAAACCGGATATTAGTAGCAACAGGTTTTAAAAACACCATTTTATTATCGAATAATGCGCAACAATAGAATGCTACAGACTGCTAACATTATTTAATGAATTCCAATCCGAATCCAATCGTCGAATCAATTTGTGGGAACTCGATTGACGAACGGAGTTGTTTGGCACACGGAGTTCAGTGTTCACACCAATCTTGGATCTCTTGTTCCGACTCAAAAGGGTGGCCTTTTCCCATTGGCCGAGCCGCATTACTCCTAACTCCAGTCTGTATTACTACCACTAGGAGAAGTAGTTTTTATTTTTATTATGTTTTGTGATTACTATTACCATTTAAGTTGATATAATTTTGATTGTATTTTATTATAAAATGTCATTTCCATTAAGAAATATAATTTTATGCACATATAAATGTAAAACTCATGTTTGTTCTGATTATTGGTTGCTTTGTCTGGAAAGCAAACAATTTTGAAATTTTGGCTGTTATCTAAGCAATCGATTACAATGTCTGTACATTGTAATGCATTTCTAGTCATAAATACTCAATTGCAAGCATCATGAAACTATGATTCACTTTTATTGTCAAATCACTGAATACCGAATATTCATCATACTCAGTATGATGAATATTCGCTTAGTCAGTCCTTTCGAAACAGCTGCAACAAGATGTAAAATTACATCATTGGAATGTAAAGAATTCTGCAAATTTGAAAGATTAACTTGGATGCCTTTTAAAGTGGGCAACAGCATTCCTAAATACGCATTTTCCCCTTGCATTAGATCTAGCGCAGTCGCAACAGGACGCATGACTCGCAACCAACTTTTCAGAAAATCTAATTCAGGATTTGTGAAAACATCAACACTGGTAATTTGACAGATATTCGGTAACTTGGATTCCAGCGAGATCAGCACAGAAATGCTGTCGAAATACGAATTCCATCTTGTTATACCAGGAGTTGGAATGAAACGATGACAAACTTCATGTAGTTTTTCTGCAACCTGTGCGCTACGATTCATCTTGTTGCAAATCGATTGGAATTTAGACATTGCACTGCTGTAACGCCTCTTGTATACGTTCGTTTTTAAGGCCGTTGCAGCATCCGCTGTAGCGATTAAGTTAATCGAATGTGCACTGCATCGGAGATGCGATGGTAATTCTAAATCGAAATCGAATTCACTGTCTACTTCAGTTATAGATTCTGGCCCAGTCAAGATATCTCCAACCGATTGAAGAATTATCGGTTCATCTTCATCTTCAATTTCTTCAGCTTCAGCATCGGACTCGGTGTGTTCAAACAACCTAAATGCCTTCACAAAGTTACTGGCATTGTCGGTTATTGTTTTTGTAACTTTCGATGGATCCAGGCCGTATTTGTTGTGAATTGAAACCAATTTTCTAGCTATTTCAAGGTAGTTGTGTGATCCAGTAAATCGTTGAACTGCAATTGCCGCCGATTTCCTTTCGAGATTTTCGTTTAACCAGTGAACGGTCATCCCCAAAAAGCTTTTACGATGAGAGGTCCAGATGTCTGCTGTCGTACATACATAATCTTGCGCTTCGAGATTAATTTTCAACTGGTCAAATATTTGATCATACTTTTCGGAAATTCGTTTCACAAGTGTTACACGATTCATTGGTTTATACGTCGGATTAAATGTTTTAAGAAGTCGTCGAAACTCATCATCTTCAACTAATCGCAAAGGTTGCCAACGCATGATTATGAAACGAATGACAGCTTCTTCACAATTCTTTTGACTGCTGGAAATTCTATCTGAAATGGGGAAATTCAGAGTTCTCTGGCTGCCGTGCGATTCCGGATCAATTTCAACTGCTTTTCGTTTTCGCGCAGGTGTAGCTGATTTCGTGTGTTCGATAAATTCCGCTAATAGAGTCCCATGCTTTGTTGTGATATGCCGTTTTAAATTAGCAGTGCTTCCAGCTGCTACCGAAATCGACAATCCGCAAATAGCACATTTTGCAGAAAAGTTTTTCCCATTGAAACTTATGCATTGAAAAAACTTACCGTCGTATACGGGTTTATTGCGTGCTTCGATTAACTTCTGAGCTTCAGCTTCCATATTATTACGATCACAGACCTCGGAAAAAACGAATACGAAACAAAATAGAATTGTAGACTATTGTTGGAAATCCACCAAATCCGACTAAACAATGAAATACGCAACAGCTTATCAGGGTCGAATGTCACAAGTTATTTTATTTACAGAAATTACACTAGTCTTATACTACAGAAGTCGTCAATGATTGGCCGAGCAATACAACGTTGGAGGAACGAACTAATTAACGAACTAGAACGTAGTTCGCGTCCAAAAAACGAACTTCGTTCGTTTTTTTCGTTCTTTAAGAATCGCGAACTAGTTCGCGTTCTTAGTTCGCGAACTAAGAACTAAGTTCGCGAACGCGAACTAATAGTTCTAGTTCGATACAACACTGTCATACTGTATATTAAAAATCGAATACCGATGTGTAGTAAATGCTGTATGTTACCTTCTGAATACCGTCGTTGTCAGATTTACATTGATATCAGTTTCTATGTAACTTCAATCTCGTAAAATTATCTGTATTCTTTATTATATAAGGAAACAATTTGTGCAGTTACCATTTATAGCATTGAAAAGTACTGGGGAAAAAAACATGATTCCTAATGATTTTCCACTATTCGGATTTGCAATCGTCGCAATTGTATTATGGCTAACTTTGAAATACATGAAATCTCCAAAAAATTTGCCACCTGGACCTAAAGGAATACCAGTATTGGGATATTTGCCATTTCTTGGTAGAAAACCTTATCTTGTGCTAACCAAACTTAGAGAGAAATATGGAGAAATTTATACGTAAGTATAACCCTTTCTAAATTAAATTTAAATTAATTTAATACCAGCACCCAGGCGAGATTCTAAATTTCCTCTTGATATAGGCCAGGGGTTCCCAAACTTTTTAGCATCGCGCCCCACTTTTTAAGCAAGGCGATCTTCTGCGCCCCACTTCATCTACCAGTCCATTAAATTTTTAAGAAATATACTACTAAAAAGAAAAAAAGAAATTTTATATAATTTTTCATAAAACTTTGTATAATTTTTTGTATAATTTTATATAATTTTGCTTAAAAATTTACAAAAGTTTTCAAAATATGCTTATTTTATTTAGGCATGTATGATGGGTGCGCCCCACCAATAATCAGCTCGCGCCCCACCAGTGAGGCGCGCCTCACCATTTGGGAAACCCTGATATAGGCTATTATCAGCGGTCACAAGATACCAATGATAAAAGCACAAAAACTGATACACGGCCAAACTTTGGGCTTGTGAATCTAAATCATTGTAAATTTTGTTGAACATGCTTTTGATTTAATACTTGTAGACAGAATGCACCTAGAGATATATAAATCATTTTCAGCTGCAGTTGTAAATGTAATTTTTGATAACATCCTTTAGAAGGAAAAGAACAAAAAGAATAACCAAGGAAATTGATCAAATCTGATTACAGTGTACTCTGTACGGACCAAACAGAGCTCATCCGGACAGCTGCGAGAGCAATGTTAAATTTCCTCAACTTCCCATCCGAACAGCTTTCTGGAACCCTTCCTATGTCTCGGCGTCTCCACTGGTACATCGAATTCTACATTCTCCAGGTGCTCTAGCTTCTCGCAGTACTTAACCGGCAAAGTCACCCATGTAGGCCTTGAGCGCACCTCAATTTTACGCAGCGTGGGAAAACGCCCTCCCGCCACCCCAGGGAGCAACAGAAACTAACCCCAAGTCACTAACGATCTCTCCACGCCAGAGTCAACCTAGAATTTCCAAACGCTGTCACACACCCCCAGTTCTAGCCAAAATGGGAGATACCTCGTAGTTTCCTCAACCAAAAAAATATTCCAAGCATCTGGAAGCGCACCGTTGTCCTCTTTGTGAATCCACGTAACCGTGAATTTGTAGCGTAGTGCAACAATTGAGCATACGCGCATTGAATAAGTGTGTAATAAATGAAATAAGTTGAATAACCGCAAAATGTGTAGAGTAAATTGAATTGATTAATTGCGAAATTTATAATAAGGAAAGATTGAATAAGCGCAAAAACACAGAATCCCGAATTGATTAATCACAAAAACACCGAATTCCTAATTGATTAACCGCAAAATAAAAAGAATTGCGAATTGATTAACCGCAAAATAAACATAAATCAGAATAGAGTAACCCAAAATTCGAATTAAACTACCAAAAAATTAAGAATTCATCAATTGAAGTAACGCGCAATGTACGTGCGCAACAATTGCTGTAACGCGTAATGTACGTGCGCAACAATTGATGTAACGCGCAATGTACTTGCCGTTCACATAGCAGTATACAGTATATGTCCAATGCTAGTGTCATCTCACAATCTGTCAGTCATCTAACAAACTGTCAGTCATCAAACAATCTGTCAGTCATCTAATAATCTTTGCTGATCATGGAGACCACATCTGGGTATTCATTATCCATTTGCATAAGTTGGAGCATGTGTCCTACCATGATTACACTCTGCTGCAACAGGGCCAACCACCACGGCACCGCATGAGTCTTAAAGTATGCATGGAATGACATCCGCATCTGCAATATAGTTGCACGATTTAAGAATGATGTACTTCCATTTCTCAATTCCTGTCTGGTTTAATCCATGCAAGACCAAACTTTGAAAACATACTTGGACACAACAGGCAGCAAGTTGTGCCTGCACCAGGTATAGGCAAAGCAGGCAAAGCAACAGCGAAGACAGCAGGCTGTCAGGCAGTACAACAATAGTGCACCATTTGTTGTAGCTGCAGCGCCCCTTGTTGCTGCAGCACCTATTGTAGTGCAGGAAGACCACACTTGCATCATCTGCCTAACAGAGACCAGAATACACTTCTGATGCCGTGCAAACATCAGAAATGCTGCAGTGGTTGCAGCGAGCTTCTGATGCGTGGTGAAGGCAATAACGCTGCATTTGTCCCTCAGTGTCCCACATGCCGGGCCGAGGTGGACTACATCATCATTGCTTTCATTTAAGTGAGTAACAGCAAAATACCAAGTAATTAAATTGAATAACAGCAAAATGTCCTAAATTAAAATTGAATACTACTCAAACCCAGGTGTAAGTGGTCACACCTTTTCAGTGTGTAATCAAAATGTTTATTTCAAGTTTTTCAGGTTTAGTGTAATAAATAAATAAATTTGTACATGAGAGTTGAAAAATACACTGAATTTACTTTAATTAAAAAAAAAAACCAAAATAAACAAATAAACAAAAAAGTTATGACTGATTTCAGTTGTGTCACTTGCCTCAAATGAAAGTGGTCACTGCACTACTTGACTCATGTGAAAGTGGTCACGTCATTTTAATATTTTGTAACACCTCCTTTAGCATTAATTACTGCCTGAATATGGTCTGGCATGGGTTCTATTAGTTCTTGACAATATTCTGGAGTGATCAAGTCCCACACTTCGTATTAGGCCACCACGCTAATTGCCTCAAGTGAGTTGGGCCGGCAGAAAAAGCTTAGCACCACATCCAAAAAATCACACAAAAAACCGGTTTCTTCAGAAAATCATTGTTTATAAGAACAATACTTTACAATATTTTGTTGGATAACCAAAATTTTGTATGTGATTGTGTAGGCCAAGTCAAAACCTACACGTGATGGGTTTGGAAAACTGAGAAAATGACTTGACTTTAAGTTTAGAATCATTTTCCTGCTGAAATATCCATGTCAAAGGCAGTTTATCATCTGCAAATGGAAGCATAACAATCCTCCAATACTTTTTGATAAGTATATTGATCCATGAAACCTTTAATGTATTGTTGTGGACCGATACACATACAGGAAATGGTTTGGGGATGGTTTGCTGTATAAATACAGATTTCACAAACAGACGCTGTCTTTACCTAGCTACCACCCCTGGCAAAGTATTAAGAGGTGCGGCGTCTGTGGACCACAATTTTATGATTACTACAATCCCTGGAAACCCAAAATTTCCGAAACCATTGTTAAAAAAGTCGAATACAACGTGACAACTTTTCCAATTTTTTTTAAAAAAATTAAAATGTTTTTTTTTGTTTTGTGGTTTACAGATGAAAAAAAACAAACACTTTTTTTTAGTAAAGCAGTCGTTTTCATTGATTTTAGTGACGAAAACGGCTGATTTCGCCTTTTTCGTTGTAAAAAGTAATCAAAACGAATGTTTTGATGATGAAAATGTCATCAAAACGTTTAAAACCAATGGAAAAAGTTACGTTTTTGCAAACATGGTGAACGCAAACTTCGTTAAAGTTCACTCTTAAAAGTGAACTAAGTTCGTTTTTTGCATTCACTTGTAAAAGTGAACTAGTTCGCGATCTTAGCTTGCGAACTAACGAACTTAATTCGAGTTGTATGCAGTGTTGTATCGAACTCAAACTATTAGTTCGCGTTCGATACAACACTTTGTTGGGTCTCCAGTGTCCAGGCATGTTTCAATTGTCTAACCTGGAACTGGAATCCTATTGTAAATTCGTTGTCCTACAAGGAACTGCTTTGAAATGTATAATCGGGTACGTTTCCCTGTTTTCAGAATCTATATTGCAAATGAACGTGTTGTTGTTGTATCCTCATTCAAACTAATCAAAGAAATGTTTCAACTAAGTGACAACTATACAGAAAGACCCCACAACTTTTCTATTCTTATGACATTTGACTCGCAAGAAGGTATGTATTAAATCGAGATGAATATTACCGGTAGTACGCTTTCGAATGCAACTCGTGATTTAATTTTTTACTGAGCGTATTCATAGACGCATGTGTAATAACATTTATTTAAATATCTTTTGTTGTTTAAATGTTTTGCGCATGCTCACTGCAATTAAAACAGACTAAATCCACCACCATTGTTTGAAGTCAGTTCAGAACAAATCCTACATACAGCAGTTTAAAAATGTTGTTTACACAAAATAACTATGAATTCGCCTGCTACGATTTTTACTAGTGATTTTTGCTAGTGCTTTAAATTTTTTCCAGGTATGTTTGGAAGTGGCGGTGCGATTCGACAAGAATTACGACGCTTCTCGTTAACTGCACTGCGCAACTTTGGGATGGGTAAAGCAAGTTTGGAACCAAAAATTCAAGTATATTAATACAATCCCAAAGCCCAGTTTATTATCTTATTAATTGCAACAGTTATTCTTTACTTTTATTAGGATGAATTACAGTTTTTAATAAACAATATTAAAAGCTTGAACGGAAAACCTTCTTACTTCCGAGAAATGCTTAGAACAAGCATTACTAATATAATTTGCACAATCATGTACGGAGAAAGAATGGACTACGAGAATAAAGATTTTCAACAACTCATGCAGTTATCCAATGACCTTGTAGCTTCGGTAGGAATAGACCAATGGTCGGAATTTCTGCCAGACTGGATAGTCAAACTTCTTGGAATCACAAAACCGACGTCAGTACCAAACGCCATTAAACTTAAGTGCACTTTAAAGACATTTTTCATTTATTTGTGCAGAGTTAAAGGAGCTTTGCTGTACAGAAAGATCCTAGACGAAGTTCTAAAATACGACAAAATTCACGAAGGCATAAACAATCAACAGAGTTTTATTGATGTTTGGAGAACTGAAACTGAGAAACCGAATACAAATACCGCCATTTTTAATGGTAAATACTCCTACATTTACAAATTACTCTCAGACAAAAAAGTTGTTCATTTCTTCATTAAACCCTACGATTCCGTTAAAACCCGTCAAAACTTTCAATTGAGAGCGAGCACATCAAAAGGTTCCTTGACACAAAATTTACAAAGGAATATTTTAACTAATTATTTTATACATTTCAAATAAAATTTGAGAATTTTTAGTTAAATTTCTAGCAAAATTTGAGAATTTATAGTTGAATTACCACCAAATTTGAGAATTTATAGTTGAATTACCACCAAATTTGGGAATTTTTAGTTAAATTTTCATCCAAATTTGAGAAGTTTTTGAGAATATGAGAATTTGAGAATTTTTTAAAATTGAAACTAACTGTATTATTATTTATCTATTATCATTCCTAGAAAAGAAACTGGCAAAAATATTGAGCGAATTGTTTATTGCTGGAAGCGACACTACAAGCACGAGTTTGGAATTCCTACTATTGTATATGGTAAAATACCCTCACGTGCAAGCAAAAGTGCAAATGGAAATTGACGAAGTGATTGGAACGGATAGACAACCATCAATGTCAGATCAAAAGTTAATGCCATATACAGAAGCGACTTTACTGGAACTAAGCAGAATGGTCTGGCTACTTCCTTTACTTGCTCCTCACACGTGAGTATAGTAGATTAAACATCATAGAAACACTAGGTGCGTTCAATTTGCGAAAGGAAAGAAGAATCTTTCCTTTCGTTACTTTCGCCACCGGAAGTGACGTCAAAAACGTCATTTTTACCGAAAGGAAAGTGGCCAAAGTCACTTTAGCCAAAGGTAGCGTTTGGGTTACTTTTCTTCCTTTCAGTTTTACTTTCGCGATCGGCGCATGCGCATTAGTCATTTGTTAGCCAAACCAACAATTAAGTAAAGATTTATTACTTGTTGTAATGATAAAACATTGTTATAACTGAAAAAACGTTCGTTTTTATCGAAAAAACGTTCGTTTTTAACGAAATACGTTCGTTTTACCAGAAAAACGTTCGTTTTACCGGAAAAACGTTCGTTTTACCGGAAAAACGTTCGTTTTACCGGAAAAACGTTCGTTTTTATCGAAAAAACGTTAGTTTTTACCAAAAAATGTTCGTTTTTACCGAAAAAACATTCGTTTTAATCGAAAAAACGTTTGTTAGTTACTAAAAACCAGATTAAAATCGAATTACAGCATGCTAAAACTAGAATTGACAAACAAATAGAAAGTAACAAAAAAAGTGCATTCATTCTAAAGTACTTTTTCTTCCTTTGCGAAAGTAAGAAAAGGAAAGATTTTTCTTTCCTTTCGCAAATTGAACGCACCTACTGTTCACTTGTTCAAAACAAACGCTATTTAGACACCACCTGTTGTTGCAATAATACAGACAATATAGCTAAACAAATGGCTAGTTAAACCATGTTGGACTTGAACAATATTAATTATTCAACATAGTCAGATTCGGCACCCTCTCATCGCCTCTGATAAAAAATATTTTTGACGTAAAACCACGTCTAACAAGACAATCTTCTAAACGGTAATGGTGACCAGCACCAATTCGAATTGTTGGAAATTTACAATGCCGTGATGGAATACAATTGTCATCAAGAGATGGTGCTGAAATAACCCGCTGTTGGATAATCGCAACGGAGAAGGACGAGTTATGTCAGGGGTCGGAAGAGCCAAAAGTTACAATTTACAAAATTTCCCAGTTTTTAAAGAGCCACTAACATTTTTGTTTCAATATTATGGTATTTGATTAGGATTAGGTATATAAATTTGATTTTTGATTTAAAATAAATAGCTTTAAATATGAAATACGGAGTAATATTTATTCATATAAAAACATAAAAATGTTTCGCACAAAACATATTAAAGTGTTTTAGCTAGCTCTGCTGGAATAATAAAATAATACAACTATAATTATTGAACAATAGTTAATTACATCAATGGGAGCATTGGCCTTGCATGCCTTTTGAAAGTTTGGTTAAATCTGGCTCATAACTTGAGAGAGCCGCATCTTGACATCGAAAGAGCCGCAGGTTGCCGACCCCTGAGGTTGGTTGATGTAGAATGGTGAAAACCTTTATTCTACGCTCTGCCTCGACGCATGCCCGGCATGGGTGAATCAGACAGTGGATACAGGTCGAAGGTAGCCTACGTAACTCCACCTAGCGGTGGAATTATCGAGAATTATCTTGGCCCCGGGGCCTATCGGATCAAGGTGACTCAAAATAACAACACTCCCTGCCTGTGCTCTTGCCAGTCCCAATTGGTGACAGTTAATTACAAGTCGAAATTGAAATGACAATAAAACAGAATGAATAACGCCCACCCCACGTACCGGGTGGCCCACATAAAAGCGACCCGACAATGCAAGGAGGGTTACCACGGAAGTCTAAAAAAATGTATGTATTGTTCAATTAAATATACTGTATATTAATCATTAGTGGCGGTTAGTATTGTTTCATTAATGTTTCTGGTGCAGTTTTTTCCGCTCTTTCGTTTGGTGTTTAGTTTTTAACGATTCGAGCTTTATTCTCAAGATATTTGCGTTTTAAATAAATGTTCGTCCTAATTTGCCAAGTTTGATTGCACTACTGTAGTCATACCAGAATTTTAGATTGTGTGGATTTCTGCAGCGGTACTGGTACAGATATACAGTACTTTTCGTACCATACCACTTTACTTTAGATAAAATTTCTCAAATGTAGCAAAATTTTACAAAATCAAGCAAAAATTTACAAAATCTAACAAAACTTTACAAAACTTTGCAAAAATTTACATAATCTAGCAAACTTTTACAAAATCTAGCAAAATTGCACAAAACCTGCAAAGTCAAGCTGAAAAAATTCAAAAAGTACCACAATCTGAAATTCAGGAATGACTAGTGCAATCAAACCTGGTGAATGGGGACACAAATTCATTAAAATCGCAAATATCTCGAGAACGCAGGCTCGGATCGTCAAAAACTAAACACCAAACGAAAGAGCGGTAAAAACTGCACCAGAAACTTTAATGAAACAAATACTACACACAACTAACGATTAATAGTCTGTATATATTTAATTGAACAATACATACATTTCTTTAGACTCCCGTGGTAACCCTCCTCGCATTGTCAGGCCTCTTTTATGTGGGCCACCCGGTAGTTCTATGTTGCGGCACATACTGGCCCCCTCTGAATTTTTAATAGATGTTGCTATAGAATTCTATATTAATTTCTAGTTCAAGTGAAGATGCAACTCTAGCTGGTTATTTTGTTCCAAAGAAGACAACTATACTTGCCAATGTATGGTCAATTCATAACGATCCAAAGTTGTTTCCAGAACCCGAACTTTTCAAACCAGAACGCTTTCTTAGTGAGGATAACAAAGTTAAACACGTGGAGGAGTTGATTCCTTTTTCCATTGGTAAACAAATATAATTTACAAATCTCAGTTGTTTTATTACTGAGCAGTGTTTTTTTTTCATACAGGTAAGAGGCAATGTATTGGAGAACCACTGGCCCGAATGCAACTATTTCTTTATTTTACCACTCTATTCCAACAATTTTCATTTACTTCCGAACAGATAATAACAACTGTATGTCAATCTGGAATTATCGTACAGCCCGTTCCTCAAAAAATTTCTGCAACAAAGCGCTAAAATGAAAGATTTTGTGCAAACTGACGGTACCCAAAGAAACCAATTTAGTTTATATGTTTGACCACTATGGCACAGGTGTAAAATCATCCCTGTGACCCATTTATGTTAATTCCTAGAAACGGGGACTTAATTCCTTCTTTGTATTGTTCTGCACAAGAATAAAAATGTAGTACTTTTTGTAAATGTAACTGCATCCGCTGTTTTTTTAAGATAAGTTTCGAGAATATAATATTTGAAGTCGCTGCTGCGACTTAGATTTGGTTTCAACCAAAAGCCAAACCGTTAAACGATTTTATCTTATAACCTGTTCTAACCTATCGTAAATGTATCAATACACAGTTTGCGGCAGGTACTTTCCCCTTACAATTATGACATTTTTTACGCTATATTTAGTGTAAGATAAAAGTGGGTTGCAGTCGAAGTTTGAAGTTATAGTTATAAAATTTGAGTTCATCGCATACATGTCGTGCGATTACCGAAACTAGTAATGTCTCATTTGCATAAAAATAGAGAATTCCTGTTTTTTAATACAATGCTGCAACTTTATTATTGTGAATTTAAAAAAATTAAAAGCACAAACATTTAGACAAACCGTAACATGTGCTCCACGCGTGAATGAAGCGGAGAATTCAAAATGGCGGTGGAGGTCAATGCTGATTCAGATTTTTAGTCAGTAACGTAAATAGTGGAAAACTACCGGATTGGCTACACTATTTTCAAGTTATAGTGTAAGCTCCACTATGCTTATAGGCTTAACGGGAGGTTTTATAAAGGAAAAGTACCTGCTGCAAACTATATTAGATTACTTGTTTCCGATAAAGCTCACTTGCCAGCTGAACATATGAACCAGGATACAACAATGAATTTCCTCTTCACAGGGCACACCAAGATGTGAGATTTGGATTTTATCAGTATAATATTTTTGTATAATAATATTTTCATAGTATCTGAGTGTTAAATTCTGTCACTTGAAGTGTGTTTATTTTTAGCCATGTACAAGTATGCGCATCAGATGTATTGTTCTTTTTTTGCCTCGAGTTTACCTTTTGCATTTGGACAGTTGCCGTTTTTCTGTTAACAAGTAAAAGTCATAAAAGCGCTTATGCTCAAAAAGACTTTGATTATATTATTTGGTTTTCATCACCCCCGATGAGAGAAGCTCAGGATCACTACAAAGGACCGGTCACCTTTCTGGACCTGAAAAAATTCTGGGAGCCAAACCCTTCTAATGTTCCCTGACCGACCCTGTCTAAAGGGGTTCACTGTATTATCTATCAACAGGCACCTCGAACCAAAGCATTTTCCCCTGTCAATAGACACTCCCTTTAGTAAAAGCTGTATGTTACCTTACGAATACCGTCGTTGTCAGATTTAAATTGATATCAGTTTCTATGTAACTTCAATCTCGTAAAATTATCTGCAGTCCTTACTGTTACCATATACAGAAACAATTTGTGCAGTTATCATTTACAGCATTGAAAAGTTCTGGGAAAAAAAACATGATTCCTAATGATTTTCCACTGTTCGTATTTGCTATCGCCGCAATTGTCTTATGGCTAACTTTAAAATACATGAAATCTCCAAAAAATTTGCCACCTGGACCTAAAGGAATACCAATCTTGGGATATTTGCCATTTCTTGGTAAAAAACCTCATCTTGTGCTAACCAAACTTAAAGAGAAATACGGAGAAATTCTCACGTAAGTATAACCTTCTAAACTAAATTTAATTTAATTTAATACCAGCACCCAGGCGAGATTCTAAATTTCATCTTGATATAGGCTATTATCAGCAGTCACAAGATACCAATGATAAAAGCACAAAAACTCATACACGGCCAAACTTTGGACTTGTGAATCTAAATTATTATAAATTCTGCTGAGCTTGCTTTTTACACTTGTAGACAGAATGCACCTAGAGATAGATACAAAAATCATTTTCAGCTGCAGTTGTTAAATATAATTTTTGATAACATCCTTTAGAAGGAAAAGAACTAAAAGGATAACCAAGAAAATTGATCAAACGTGATTACAGTGCACTCTGTACGGATCAACCAGAGCTCGTCCGGACAGCTGCGAGAGCAATGTTAAATTCCCTCACCTTCCCATCCGAACTGCCTGTTCATCCGGACAACTTTCTGGGACCCTTCCTATGTCCGGGCTGCACAGAGTACATTACTCTTGAAATTCCAGCTTTCAAATGCAGCCAATAGAAAGTTTGCGGTATGCATTTTTCCCTTACAGTTAAAGACTATACGGTATAAAAATAGTGTAAGGGAAAAATGATAAATTATGTTTTTGCGGGCTGCATTTTTCCCTTATCACTACACTATGGCTGTCAAATTCGTTTTTATCTAGGCAATGGGTGTCCGGTGATCCGCATTCAAATTTAAAAGCAGATCCTACTTTGGCGAATCCTGACTCAAGTTTCTGCTTAAAATTCGACCTCGGAAAACGTCTCTTCGATCGTCAAAGTGCACAATCCATCGTGATTCGAATACGTTTGTTTCTGCAACAAAATAATCGCCATTTGCAATGGGCGGAGCTAACAATATAGTGTTCTCAATTCTGATTGGCTGTGCTATATTTTATTTTAGTATTGAAAACGATACACTAAAAGCTTTTTGCTTAACGATATGGCACTAACGTACGGTAATGTATCGTGGAGCAAAATAAGAGGAAAATACATCTAGCAAACTCTCTATTATCATTTTCCGTAGGTGCATTCAAAAAGTCTAAAACGTATGCAAAACTCGTTTCGTGTTTGCACGTGACGTCATTCCCATGTTATGCAATGGGAATGACGTCACGTTCAAACGCGAAACGAGTTTTGCATATGTTTTAGACTTTTTGAATGCACCTAGTAAAGAAAAAATATTATGTTTCAACATTAAACAGTTTGTTGGGTCTCCAGTGGCCAGGCACGTTACAATTGTCCAACCTAGAACTGAAATCCTATTGTAGATTCGTTATCCTACATGGAACTGCTTTGAAATGTATAATCGTATACATTGCCCTGCATTACAGATGGTTGTGAGCTTGCTCACAAGGATGCGTAAAGGACTCTTAAGAGATTTTTAAGACAGAGAGGATTAAAGTTTGGTAAATTTGTATAGGGCTGAGCTGCTTTGAACTCAGCCCTCCCTAACTTTTGGGAAAGTATTTTTGTGAGTTAACTATTTTTTTTATTATACAGGGTGTTCTAAAAGTATTGTTCCTTCCAAATATTTCCTGAGCAATTGCATCTAGGCCAACTTTGATGAAGCGACCGTATAGGAAGTTGGGTAAGAGCAATCCAATGACGTCATCAAATTTGACTTTGAAGGTCATTTTCAAGGTCATTCACTAGCTAACTTTTAAACCGTTCAAGATACAGCAAAATTTCCAATTACAAAGTTGTAGAGCAGCATCAAATTAGTACTATCCAACTTATCTTAGTCATCTTAAGTTAAATGTTTACTTTTTAAAAAGGAGACAAATCAGCTAAAATAAAGCCAGCCATTGTGACAAAACGTAAATTTCTACTCCAAAAATACTGAATTACTGAAATAAACGTGTTCAAATGTGCATTATTATGCAAGTAAACAAGAAAAACCACTGCCTTTTTTTAATGCCTCAATAATTATTTTATCGCAAGAATAAAAAATTTTACTTTAGTGATTTTTTTTTCTGATTTGTCTCCTTTTTAAAAAGAAAACATTTAACTTAAGATGACTAAGATAAGTTGGATAGTACTAATTTGACGGTGCTCTACAACTTTGTAATTGACTTTTTTGTTCTAACCTGATTGGTTTAGAAGTTAGCAAGTAAATGACCTTGAAAATGACCTTCGAGGTCAAATTTGATGATGTCATTGGATTACTCTCACCCAACTTCCTATACGGTCGCTTCATCAAAGTTGGCTTAGATGCAATTGCTCAGGATAGGAGGGAACAATACTTTTAGAACACCCTGTATAACTTAGTTGCTAAAGGAAAACCTTTGGCGACTTTGCATTGTTACATTTTGGATTGTCAGAGCTCTGATACACTACATCATAGTGTAAGAAGGGATAGTGGTCTCACTCCGTCAGTTCCCTGATTCGCCACAGTGGCGCTGCTTTACACAGACAAACTACAACAGCATAAAAATGCATGCTGAACTAGGTCAAAACCACTCATTTTGATTGTTTTAAGCATCAGAAGTAAAAATAATTTAAAAAATAATTTAAAAATAAAAAAATAAAAATAATAAAATAATAAAAAATAAAAAAATAATTAAAAAAAATTGTTTTTAAATTAATTTTATTCATCTTTTTTACCAAATTAATGTTTGGTCGTCTAAAATATGTGTGTAATAATTATTTTTATTTCTGATGCCTAAAACAATCAAAATGAGTGGTTTTGACCTATTTCAACATGCATTTCTATGCTGTTGTAGTCTGTCTGTGTAAAGCAGCGCCACCGTGGCGAATCAGGGAACTGACGGAGTGAGACCACTATCCCTTCTTACACTATGCACTACATGTTAAAAATAACCTGTTTTCAGAATCTATATTGCAAGTGAACGTGTTGTTGTTGTATCGTCATTTAAACTAATCAAAGAAATGTTTCAACTAAGTGACAACTATACAGAAAGACCTCACAACTTTTCTGTTCTAATGACATTTGATTCGCAAGAAGGTATGTATTAAATCGAAATGAATAATACCGGTAGTACGCTTTCGAATGCAACTCGTGATTTAATTTTTTACTGAGCGCATTCATAGACGCATGTGTAATAACATTTATTTAAATATCTTTTGTTGTTTAAATGTTGTGCGCATGCTCACTGCAATTAAAACAGACTAAATCCACCACCATTGTTTGAAGTCAGTTCAGAACAAATCCTAGATACAGCAGTTTAAAAATGTTGTTTACACAAAATCACTATGAATTCGCCTGCTACGATTTTTACTAGTGATTTTTGCTAGTGTTTTAAATTTTTTTTAGGTATGCTTGGAAGTGGCGGTGCAATTCGACAAGCATTACGACGCTTCTCATTAACTGCACTGCGCAACTTTGGAATGGGTAAAGCAAGTTTGGAACCAAAAATTCAAGTATTCAAGTATTCAAAAGCCCAGTTTATTATCTTATTAATTGCAACAGTTCTTTACATCCATTAGGATGAAATACAGTTTTTAATAAGCAATATTAAAACCTTGGACGGAAAACCATCTTACTTCCGAGAAATGCTTAGAACAAGCATTACTAATATAATTTGCACAATCATGTATGGAGAAAGAATGGACTACGAGGATCAAGATTTTCAACAACTCTTAAAGTTATCCGACGAATTTATAAATTCGATAGGAATAGACCAATGGTCGCAATTTCTGCCAGACTGGATAGTCAAGGTTCTTGGAATCACAAAACCGACGTCAGTACCGAACGCCATTAAACTTAAGTGCACTTTAAAGACATTTTTCATTTATTTTTGCAGAGTTAAAGGAGCTTTGCTGTACAGAAAGATCCTAGACGAAGTTAAAAAATACGACAAAATTCACAAAGGCATAAACAATCAACAAAGTTTTATTGATGTTTGGAGAACTGAAACTGAGAAACCGAATACAAATACCGCCATTTTTAATGGTAAACACTCGTACATTTACAAATGACCCTAAAAAATGTTGTTCATTTCATTATTAAACCCTCCGATTCCGTTATAACCCGTCACAACTTTCAATTAAGAGCAAGCACATAAAAAGGCACCACGACACAAAATTTAAAAAGGAATATTTTGACTATACTCTTTCCACACTCAAGAGGAGCCCTGGAATCTTGGCTCCCATTGGCCGAGCCATTTCACTTGTGTAGTGATACATAAAAGAAGACCCAAAACACCAGAATGGCAGAGTTTACATAATGACGTCATTTGCACCCATTTGAAATCGGCAGTCGTCGTCCGACGTACACAACAGTCGACAGTCAGCCGTCGAATGTCGCAGCCGTCGACTGTCAATCGTCAGCCGCAACGGTCGACATTCGCGACATTCGACAGCTGGCTGACGGTCGAAAGCCGACGGCTGACGGCCGCGACATTCGACAGGTGACGGTTGACTGACGACTGTCGACTGACGGCCGCGACTGTCGACGGCTGACAACTGACAGCTGCCGATTAATTTAGGCTATTTTTGGTTAATCCGAATCGTCAGCTGCCTGCGAGATTCATACACACGATGTCGCGCATATGAATAACGGTTACATGTCCAACCGAGGCTGGTGTTGTCGCATTTACGAATGTCGCACGTATTATGGATCACCAGTCACCACCAAAACATTTAAAATGTACAAAAAACAAATGAAACGAATGATAATTTGAGGAACATTATTCAAAACGGGTGAAATTGAGTGAAAGATCTTTCAAAACATGAAAAAACAATTCAACACGGGTCGAAAAAATATAACCATTGAAACAATATGGAAATTGATTAAAAAGAAGTAAAACTATGTGAATAAACACACAAAATGTTTAAAAATGTGTAATACATCTTTAAAATAAAATTTGTCACAGTAATAATCAGATTTTATATACATTTTATCGTGAATTCTATGCTGTTTGGGTTTGTTTATACCCCTTAGCCTCGTTTTCAAATGGTATGACGTCATTTGTAAACTCTGCCATTCTGGTGTTTTGGGTCTTTTATGTATCACTACACAAGTGAAATGGCTCGACCAATGGGAGCCAAGATTCCAGGGCTCCTCTTGAGTGTGGAAAGAGTATAATTATTTTATAAATTTTAAATAAAATTTGAGAATTTTTAGTTGAATTACCACCAAATTTGGGAATTTTTAGTTAAATTTTCATCCAAATTTGAGAAGTTTTTGAGAATATGAGAATTTCAGAATTTTTTAAAATTGAAACTAACTGTAAGCAACCAACTGTTTTATTATTTTTCTATTATCATTCCTAGAAAAGAAACTGGCAAAAATATTGAGCGAATTGTTTATTGCTGGAAGCGACACTACAAGCACGACTTTGGAATTCCTACTTTTGTATATGGTAAAATACCCTCACGTACAAGCAAAAGTGCAAATGGAAATTGACGAAGTGATTGGAAAAGATAGACAACCATCAATGTCAGACCAAAAGTTAATGCCATATACAGAAGCGACTTTACTGGAAATAAGCAGGATGGTCTCGCTCGTACCTTTGCTTGTTCCTCACACGTAAGTATAGTAGATTAAACATCATAGAAACACTGGCACCATCCTTTAAATTCAAAATTTTTTCTGAATCTGAGTTGTTCAAAACAAACGTTATTTAGACACCACCTGTTGTTGCAATAATACAGACAATATAACTAAACAAATGGCTAGTTAAACCATGTTGGACTTGAACAATATTAATTATTCAACATAGTCAGACACGGGCCCCTCTCGTCGTCTCTGATAAAAAATATTTTTGACGTAAAACAACGTCTAACAGGACAATCTTCTAAACAGTAATGGTGACCAGCGCCAATTCGAATTGTTGGAAATTTACAATGCCGCGATGGAATACAATTCTCATAAAGAGATGGTGCTGAAATAACCCGCTGTTGGCTAACCGCGACGGAGAAGAACGAGTTAGGTCAGGGGTCGGCAACCTTTTGAGACGGAAGAGCCAAAAGTTACAATTTACAAAATTTCCCAGTTGTTAAAGAGCCACTAACATTTTTGTTTCAATATTATGGTATTTGATTAGGATTAGGTATATAAATTTAATTTTTGATCTAAAATAAATAGCTTTACATATGAAATAATATTTATTCATATAAAAACATAAAAATGTTTCGCACAAAATATATTAAGTGTTTTAGCTAGAATAATAAAATTAGTAATCAAATAATATAACTATAATTATTGAATAATAGATAGTTACAATAGTTACATCAATGGGAGCATTGGCCTTGCATGCCTTTTGAAAGTTTGGTTAAATCTGGCTCACAACTTGAGAGAGCCATATCTTGAGATCGAAAGAGCCGCAGGTTGCCGACCCCTGAGTTAGGTTGATGTAGAATGGTGAAAACTTTTATTCTACGCTCTGCCTCGACGCTTGCCCGGCATGGGTGAATCAGACAGTGGACACAGGTCGAAGGTAGCCTACGTAACTCCACCTAGCGGTGAAATTATCGAGAATTATCTTGGCCCCGAGGCATATCGGATCAAGGTGACTCAAAATAACAACACTCCCTGCCTATGCTCTTGCCAGTCCCAATTGGTGACAGTTAATTACAAGTCGAAATTGAAATGACAATAAAAACATAATGAATAACGCCCACCCCACGTACAGTAGTTCTATGTTGCGGCACAGTTATTACTGTCCCCTCTGAATTTTTAGTAGATGTTGCTAATGAATTCTATATTAATTTCTAGTTCAAGTGAAGATGCAACTCTAGCTGGTTATTTTGTTCCAAAGAAGACAACCATAGTTGCCAATGTATGGTCAGTTCATAACAATCCAAAGTTGTTTCCAGAACCCGAACATTTCAAACCAGAACGCTTTCTTAGTGAGGAAAACAAAGTTAAACACGTGGAGGAGTTGATTCCTTTTTCCATCGGTAAACAAATATAACTTAAAATCTCAGTTGTATTATTACTGAGCAATGTTTTTTTTTTCATACAGGTAAAAGGCAATGTATTGGAGAAGCACTGGCCCGAATGCAACTATTTCTTTATTTTACCACTCTATTCCAACAATTTTCATTTACTTCCGAACAGATAATAACAACTGAATGTCAATATGGAAGTGTCGTACAGCCCGTTCATCAAAAAATTTCTGCAACAAAGCGCTAAAATGAAAGACTTTGTGGAAACTAGCGGTTCCCAAAGGAACCAATTTAGTTTAGACGTTTGACCACTATGGCACAGACCGGAAAAAAATTCTGGGACCCAAACCCTTCTAATGTTCCCCGAATTATCTATCATCAGGCACCTTGAACCAAAGTATTTCCCCCTGTCAATAGACACTTCCTTTATAAAATTGCTTCAAAACTTAATTTCTGAGAAAAGAAATAATTTCTCTTTTGAAATGTCGCCACGTGTTTATTAACTCAATTATTCACCTTTTAAACAGAAACATTACATTTTTAATATAATTTTAATTCTGAGAAAAGTATTTATGTTTAAACTTACACCATTGTTAATTTAATTTCTATACTGAAAACTACAGTAATTACTCAATTGCGTGCATCATGAAATCATGATTCACGCTTATTGTCTTTTTATTGCTAATAAAAAAATTAATTACTTAACTGTACTTAGGTAGTCATCAATTGCTTAATTTAGATATACTTGTAACTCACACAGCAATGCAAAACTTAAAAGCACATTGCTTTGCTTTCTTATTTCTATCAGACATACTAATATTTCATCTAAGACATGTCTATTCTATAAATAGGTAAACTCTTTTTTTAATCATTGGATTCTATCTTTAATATTGCAATGTGTACATTTTTAGTGATCAATTCATAAAAAACCTTGTTCCAAACAATTATTCAGCAAATCGATCATACAACTGTGGTAAGACATAAGACATTGGACGCATTCAATCTTGAAATGAATTAAGTACCAACACAACTTTTTATTTCAGCTGCAGTGAAACTAAACTGGACCCTTATTCCACATGGAGTGCAAAGTCTTTCAGCAAAAGACATGGTAAAATTGCAACTTGCGGTATCTTACGGTATCTTCCTTACGGTATCTAATACCAAAAAAATTCCTTTTGCTAGGAGTTTAGTGTTGACATCTCGATTAAAACCCACTGGTTTGATGACCAACTGGTTATACCAAATGAAGCTTTGCACATTTTACCAAAAGAAGTAGCAACAAGGTTGTGGCACCCTTTTTTAGAGTTTACCAATTGTAAGGGATGTAGAGAGATTCTCATCGATCCTGACCAACAAAAGTTTCAAGTCAATCAAAAGAAAGTTTGGGTGTTGTATAGGTATGTGCAGTTACAATATTTACAATAAACAATATCATTCGGAAGGATCAAAATATCCACTTTTCTGTTTTTTTTTAAATGTAAAATAAGGTTATTTCTTTTACCTGTAAGTTTCAGGCTCACATCTTTAAGTGTTAAAATTTACTTTACAAGTGCCACTCGAGTAGGTTTTGATAACTCCAATTTTTATTGGTTTTATTTATTACTAATATATCAATTTACTGCCACATAAAAGGGATTTTTCCATGTGGTTTGAATAGTAACTCACAATAAATTTGCCTCTTCTAAAAGGATATTTTGAGCATTTTCCTATTGAACAAAATAAAATACACTATACTCGAGTTAACTCCAAGATTATCCTTTCTCCCATTGGCCGAGCCATTTTACTGGCGTAGTGATCCAAAAAATAGACCCAAACACCAGAATTGCATTACAATGTACAGACATTGTAATTGATTACCTATTGTTAGGAAATTGTTTGCTTTCCTAACAAAGCAACCAAAAAACAGAACAAACATGAATTAAAAAGTGCATACAACTTTATTTCATAAATGGAAATAACATTTTATAATAAAATACAATTAAATTTACCGTATTTTATCGATTAAGAGCTGTGGCTCTTATTCAAAACTGCCATTTTTGTCAGCAAATACAATTTCGGCTTTTCGTTTGTTACATTTGTTTAATTTGTTTAATGTAAAATACAAAGGCTGAACGTCACAAACATAGCGTACGTTCATCGTTCGTGAGAGGTTAAATACGAAAACAATAATGTACTTTTGCAAAAATACAATATTCTTGCTGGTGTCTCAGCCGTGGCTAATATTCGAGAAAGGCTACAATTCGAGGGCGACTCTTAATCGGTAAAATACGGTATATCAATTTAAAGGATCATAATAACCACAGAAATAAATAAAATAAAAACTACCGTATATCTGCGATTTGTACGCAGGCCTGTAATAGCCCGCGGACCTTATTTAACACGCGGGGCCGAACTTTTTTTTGCAAATAAGGCGCGGGCCTTGTTTAGCGCGCGGGGCTAATTGTTACGTTTCCGAAACGTACCACAATTGTTGTTACACACTGAAATCATTGTTTTAAGCCTTTTTATACATGTGTTTTAGGCCATTTTATACCCAGATAACACAATTTTAGGCCATTTTGTACCCAGATATCACTGTTTTAGGCTTTGTTTACACCCAGATATAACTGTTTTGGGCCATTTTATATGTGCGTTATTTTTTCATTTTTCATTTTGGAAATAAAGCGCGGGCCTCTAATAGCGCGCGAGTTAAAAACTTTTTTTTCTTATAGCGCACGGGTGCGCTATTTACAGATATACGGTACTTCTCCTGGTAATAGTATACTATACAGTCTAAAGTTAGGAGTAATGAGGCTCGGCCAATGAAAGAAAGGATAATCTTAGAGTTAACTTGAGTATATTCAGATTATACAGTATATTTACTTTTTTTGATTTTTTTTTACAGAAGAACATTTCACTTTAATTGTGTTTTTGATTTAACTCGTTATCCATTTGATGTGCAGATCTGTGAAATGGGTGTGCAATTGAGTGAGTATTTAAACAACAATTGGAACATCTCTTCCTGTTTGACCTTTCATTAAGATTATCTCTCTTTCCATAGTCATTTGGCACGGTTTGATTGATCTAACTATTGAAGAAGAACGCAAACGCTATCGCAGCATAGACACAAATCATTTCTTTATGCCATCTGAATACCAACTGCTCAAGTTAGATGTCCTACCAAAAATTTGCCTAACCGAACAGAAAAACAGTAAGCAAATACCCTTTGTTGTAACTGCCAAAAAGATAAAGTGTTGGAACCATGCTGAATCGATGCAAAATGAACTAAAAAAACGATTTCCGGGGTCTGAATTTGCATATCTGGCACATTTGCAGAGATATGGGCTAAAAGATGTTTGAAAAACTATTTTCACACATATCTCAGTCCCGGTTCTGTAAAAATGGTCCGGGATTCGATTCCCTATACCAGGGGGCGGCAACCTTTTGAGACGGAGGAGCCAAAAGTTACAATTTAGGATTAGTATTAGGATTAGGTATATAGGTATCTTGACATCGAAAGAGCCGCATGTGGCTCACGAGTTGCAGGTTGCCGACCCCTGCCCTATACGCCACCCTGTATCGACACTGTGAAGCTGGGACCTGGGACATACACAGTGCTGGAAGGCCCGGCGGGATACCGGAAATTTCCCGATGGCCCGTGACGATGCAAATTATTTTTCCTTTCGTTGTTTCCGGATATCCCAGTATAAGTTTGTTCCCGTGGCCCGACCTATCCAGATTTCCCGGTAGTAAATTTGTTCCCAGTCCGGCCCTGGACTTACATACAAGCAAATTGTTATTAAAATTTAATTATAAGGTGAATAAAATATTTATACACAGTTTTGTTTGCGTAGGTAACTTCACATGCTTCAGTTATGAATACGTCTTTCGTCGAAGACCGATGCAACAAGTGCTTCTGATATTTGTACCCAGCTTGCTAATAGTGATCCTGTCCTGGATATCATTTTGGTTGGATGTTGAAATGGCGGCTGCACGTGTAGCTTTGGGCCTAACTTCGCTTTTAACTCTGGCAACAACTTTCAATTCTGCTCAAAAAAATCTGCCAGCAATCAGCACATTAAAGGCACTAGATATTTGGATGTTTGTTTGTATTTTTATGGTATTTGCATCTCTAGTTGAATATGCCATTGCATTTAATTACTACAAACGACCAAATTCAAAGCCAACATCAGAGCCATTGCAGTCCAATAATTTTGGAAAAGTAAATTAATTTCTTTTTTTGCTGGAAATATTACTAATTATTTTGATTTGTGTTTAGGTCTTTTCAATACACAGAAGTCCATTCAAAGTAATATCTGCTTTTAAACATTGGGATGCTGTGTCGCCGTGCATAGTAGACGGGGTGGCTAAAATCATTTTCCCCGTCTTATTTATAATATTTAATTTCTACTTTTGGCTTCACTACGCCCTTTGATTTTCAGCTTGTTTTTCTATTTTTGTATTCAACCCAAAGACTGTGAAACCGAGTGCTAGATATGTACTCGTTGCACTCGTTAGCAAACATAATAAAAAATATGTTCGTATTTTTAACCAGACTAAAAGATTTATTTGTTTTTACCTGTATACATTCATTTAAATTTGTTTATACTTTTAAAACCAGTCTAAATGTAAATTTTAACGTGTAAAATACTATATTTAGACTAGTTTAAAATGTATACACAAGTTTAAATGACTTTATGAATGTTCATACGGCAAGAATATCTGCGATCGACTTTCAATTGGGTTTCCTGTGGTTTTCCCCGATGTAAATGAATAGATTAAGACCTCAAAGAAAGTGGTTACAAGGTAAGTTTGAAATGGTAACACGAACATGATGCTAACAATCATAAGAACGGGAAAAAACATTAAACTAAAAAGTAAATAAATTAGTAGCTGTAACCATTGAATTCGTTCACTGCATCTGTCGATTTCAATCTGGTCAATAAATCTTCCACAGACGGATAAAATTGTTTTAAAATGTCGTCAGATTCTTGAATCTTGCTCAAGTGCTCTTTGTTCCACTTCATCGTTTTATAATTGCTGTATAAGGCGCTCTTCAACGGCCCCGATAAGTCGTTAAAAATGTTTTTTATCGTTCGCTCAATCCATTTCCGACATCGAAGTCAGTCTCCTGGAGAACGTAATTGCAATGTCCCAAATCCTACAGATAAGTATTGCCACGTAATATTCTCTGCTTGCAATTGCTCATTATCACGTTCTTGTCTCGTTGCAAACGCATTTCTTTGATCCGAAGTGTTTTTGAACGTAAACTGTTCACTTTCACGTAATTTTCTTTGTTGTTCGCCATCTGCAAAAGACGAATCATTTGGTTACGTTAAATTCACAATTTTATTTTTTTCATCTGTGCACGTTGACCCTTATGAAGAGTTTTACTCGTTATATATTACCTGAAACTGGCTCTAAATGAAAATGTAACGCGAAAACGTGTCATTAAACGAAATAACGACAAAAACCAAGGCACAAAACTGCAAGCTTGAATTTCGCCCAGCCAATGAGCTAGGCCTCGTCAAATTACGACCATTGCCATTGCCATCTAGCGCCACCATCAAACAACATTTTCTTAATGGCTTTCCTGTATATCTTCCGACCTTGTTCTTTAAAATATTTCAATCCAAATTTTAAAAAAAAATAGTTCTGTGTGTGTTTTTTCATTTTTTATTATTTAATGAGAATTATTAAATCATTTCGTTTCGTTTCATTTGGCGTGAAATAAATAGACAAACGCATATTCACTTTTAAAAAACATTTTTCAGAGTCTTGTCACAGAATCCATCAATAACAAAACATTGTTTGACATAAATCAAACACCAAAAATCTTCCCAACAACAAACCTGTTTATAAATTAATTTACCCACCACTAGAGCACTAAACCTATATTTTCCTGACAGGCATCCTTGAATTTCAACCCTTTGGCTCTTTTACTCTCTTTTTTATATTCCTTTTCCTGTCCACGAAGACTTGAGAACTATGTAATCAACTCATGTTGTTATGATTACAAGCATTTATCACCACATAACAATAATAAGGAATTTTTACAAGGTAAATTAATTACAATCATTCTGAAGTTACACAAAGCTGATGGCATGCACCAGCCAAATTAATGACCACCAGAAGCTTTTTATCCTTACATTGCGTAAGCAAATATTAGATAATGTTTTTTAAATGCAAATCTATCAACAACACCATTCTATCTTTTGTGCTTTTATACTTTAGTTGTAAAAAACATCTACAGGTGGATTTGCGCATGAAAAACCGATTTTTGTACCTATTTCCTCGCGTGTGGATTTAGACATCACAAAAAAGAACATTCTAACTCGGAGATAACAACACTTTTCGTAGACCCAGACGCGAAAATGGCACTCACCGTTGATGATTTTCTTCTGACTCTGGGTAAACCAGGGAGATTCCAAATAATCGCTTGTTTGCTGCTATGGAGCAATACGTATCCAATTGCATTCAACAACTTTGTGACAATATTTTATGGAGTAATACCCAAACATCATTGCAAGGTAAAAAAAAATTTATTATTAAATTAAATTTTCGTTGAATCGTTGACTTCTAAGCCACATTTCTAACGATATTTGCATAATTAAGTGCTCTGAGGCCTTTGACATGGGTGTGGATGGTTTAATATATACAAACTACTTTTTATTTATTCATTTCTTTCTTTTTTATAAGTCAACCCATTTGATGCCAGTTAATTATACATCTCAAAGTTGTTCTGTGATGGATGATCTACTTAATAAAACTGTTCCATGTACTAATGGATGGGACTATGACCCAAAACTTGGACGCAGGTCTATTGTTTCCGAGGTGAATTATCAATATAATTATTATTTAAAAATAAAATGAAATATATTGGTTGTTTTTTTTTTCAGTGGGATTTAGTTTGTGATAATAAATGGCAGCTAAGTCTTGGATTTAGCATATATTTTGTGGGGGTAATGGTTGGTGGACTTTCCGGTGGATTCTTAGCGGATAAAATTGGTCGACAGCCCATTATCCTGATGGGAATTTACACACAAGCAATTTTAGGACTGTCGGTTGCATTCATTAAAAACTACTGGGTATTTGTTGCTGTTCGATTTTTCCATGCAATTGTGCTGCAGGTAAAAATTTATTCAAAAAAATTTCTGATGTTAAATCCTTAAATTTGTTTTGGACGATTTTAGATGTATTTTTGATGAGACTAAATATTTACAAAATTATTTTTGTATGTAGCTTTGTCAGTGCTGTTCCTATATCCTAATGATGGAAATGCTTCAACCGAAAATGAGGGACAAAGCAGCCATCTTTGCTAGTTTAAGCTGGACAACAGGAATAGCATTAATCGCCATCATCTGTTGGTTTTTAGATGACTGGCGCCACGTACAATTAGCCATGACAATCCCGAGTGTAATCTCATTCTTTTACTTTTCGTTTATTCCCGAATCCATGCGCTGGCTCATCACACAGCAAAAGGTGGACAAAGCGGAAACATTAGCACGTAAAATGGCAAAATTCAACAACATTGAACTAAGTGCCGATGTGCGAGCACAGATTGAGCAACTTTGCCTGGACTGCGCAGTGAGAGCGCAGAATAGTCTCGATAGAAATTACACTTTACTCGATCTAGTTCGAACTCCGAAAATTCGAAAATATACAATGGTCGTTGCCTTTGTGTGGTAGAGTAAAATAATGTTTTAGTTAACGATTTGTGGTAATTGTGCTTCGCGTAGGTTTACTGCATCTACGGTGACTTATGGGATTTCCTTTGGTTTAACGGCGCTTGCCAGTAATGTTTACTTGACAATAGTCATCAGTAATTCCATCCAAGCGTGTTTGTGCGGAGTCAGTTTTCTTATGTTACGAAAGTAAAAAAAAATTCATATTTATTATTTTGGCCATTTCAAAATGTCGATTATTTTGCATGGAATTTTTAGATTTGGCCGAAAACGACCGGTTGTGATGACCATAGGTCTGTCTGGGATGTTCTGCGTTGCTATACCGCTGATTTTCTATTTTGGTGGAGGTTGGTAGAAATAATTTTGTTGAATTTCATTGTTTAAGCATGGTAGTGATCGTTGAAAATATTTGTTTACACAGATACATCAACAACAACAACTGCCTCGACTGTTTGTGCTGTCATTGCTAAAATATTTATGTCTTTTACTTGGACTATAATAGCTTTGTACACAATAGAACTCTATCCAACAGTGATAAGGTATAACAATTATTCAAATTCACTTTATCTTGAATACCCTGTATGAATTAAAATTTTTGATTTCCAAATCTCACAAATCTATGCAAATCTTCCCCAAATCCTGAGCAAATTCTTATAAATTTGTACAATTGGAAAATTCTATGCAATTTCTCATATATTTTACAGGAGTTTTGGACAGGGAAGTGCAGGATTTTGTACGAGGATTGGTGGAATTTTATCACCTCAAATAGCTCTCTTGGTAAGTACCGTACACAAAGTGACAAGTCAGTTGGCAAAAGATTTGATAATTTATTCATCCAACAAGGGCAATGTGTTGTGGAAACCAGCACCATTTCTGATAATTGGGATGTTTGGAATCACATCATCTCTTCTCATTCTTCTGCTCCCGGATACTCACAAAAAACCAATGCCTGATATGATTGAAGATGTGGAGGGCACAATGATATTGAAAGCAAAACCTGAGAAAAACCAAACTACAATAACTACCAACACTGAACAAAACAAAAACGGAAATGTTAACCAAGCCTTTGAGTTGGAAGAAAAATTTAAGTTTAAAAATGATTTATAATCTAAATTACTTTCTGAATGCGCCTACCGTAGTGTCTGTTCCTAACTCGTAGCAGTTGAGTACGGTGGCCCAGCGGGGCCTCATTCGAAATGGAAAAAACTGAATTCGCATCAACATCTTCAATGTATTTTTTAAAAAAAATTAAAATTATATAGTATACAAATTATTTTTTTTAAAAAAAGAGGAATTTTAAAAATGAAATAACATTAATTCTCTTTTCAAACAATAACATTACATCATCACATCACTTTCTTTATACTCTGTCATCGACTTCCTGTTCAACCACATTAATAGAACTGATATATCTTCAGTCATTTTCAAGAAAATAAGATATTTCCAGACATTTGACTCACGCTGTGTAGAAAATCAATGTGTGGAGTAGAATAGAATTATTCTTGAAGGTAAGTACGGAGAAGGTTTGCCTAAAGAATGTGATTTGTGTAATCGTGGTTATTAAATACAGAGAAAATATTTCTTGTGGATTGCTTACATAATTGCTTACATAATATTGTTCCTCAATTTTTTGCTACGTTTTACATTCAACTATCGCATACTACAAGCAGATTCCTAAAAATTTTGAAATGTTTTCTGGCGATTTGGCCATCAGCATGTCGATGATAAGCGAACAAATCTGCTTGTTTCTGACCCGAAGCGTGATTAATTCCTCTAAAATCGTATTAGTGTTCTTTTCAATGCATCTAAATTTAAAAAATTAAAAAAAAAAAATTAAAAAATAAAATTATTCTTTTCAAAGCTTTTGTTTACCGAGAATTAAAAACTTCGTCCATTTCTCGTCTCGTGTTCCGAGTTTTGGCATTTTTTCATAATCTTGTCGAAATGCATCAGGTACGGATACTTTAGCGTCACTTTGAGTTTCCCATGTTTCGGTTCCTCCAAGCTTTGATTTGAATGAAGTCTTCGGGCAATTCTTGCACTTATTTTTGGTAAATTCCAAAACCGTGCTTTCCTCATTCAACTTCTGTATGTAAGATTTGCCAAGTTCCCTCATTTACTTCTTCTTGATCTCTTTGATTTCCACTCGGATTACGTCCGCGAGATGCAAACCACTTCTTCTGCCCAATTTTATTTTTCTTTCCACGTAACGTTTTGCTTCCGGGTCCAAAGTGGCCATTTTAAATTTGATTTTTCTCTTGAAAATATTCCAGTTTTTCAAAAATATCTTTTCTCGTACTGAAATCATATGGAATATAATGAGGGATCGGTACCAGGAGTTAGAAATACACTATATTTTGCCCAAAAATGCATTTTTTTATGTGAAAATTGCATTTGTGTATGCTAATCTATATTTTTACGTCACAAAAACGCACTTTTTGAACGAAAATATGCACTTTCTGTACGCAAAAATGCATCTTTTCCACACAGAAAAACTTTACACGAAACAAATGCATTTTTGGGACGTATTTGTAATTTTAACCTCATTTCAAAATTAAATTCATCCATTTTCTGTGCCGATGTATTGCACGCATTTTTGATCCCGTTTCTCATCGAAACTTGTGCTGCTAATTCAAGCGGAGCCAGATGAACCATAAAATCATACTCGACATCTGCTAACTTCTACAAAGGGAAAAAATTCTAATAAATTATACAAAATTCATTTTACACCTATATTTCTCAATATTACCTTAAATACATTTTCAAACGTGACATCTTCGTATTTCAAATTCGCCACTCCATAGTAAATGAGTCGACATTTTTCGATCAATTCGTTAGTGTTTCTGCTTATATCTACTTTAGTAAGCGTACCTAAATTCCAAATATAACTAATTCCGCTTATTTTTGAGATTTTCGACGACTTTATTGTTTATAAAGCTAGATTATAAAGAGAGCGGCTTCTTTATTACTCGAAAAGTTTCCAGCTTAGCGAGTAATAAATAAAGTCGCCATCTTTCTAATTTATTTGTAATGTTTAACGCTAGATGGCAATATACCGGTAGTCACCTAAAGTCAACAAATATCTGATATAACAACAAATCAGTAAATTTTTGACGTCACATTGATAAAATAAAGATAAAAATCAGAGTTGTATTTGCCTTTGGTATCTTTTGTTAATTTTACCTGGATCCTAGTTTATACAAAGATTTTATAGAAAGAACTATCGATACCGAGATAATTGTCACTTGTTTAGTGAATGACAATATTTAAGTGTATTCAGAAACTTAGTCAAACCTTCCTCCTTCGATCAAATCAATTCCGTTATTTATCACAAAGAAAATCGTCAGAAATGTCGAAAATAAGCGGAATTAATTATTCTTGGAATTTCGATGCGCTTACTGAAGAGGATATATGCAAAAAAACCAAAGAATTGATCGAAAAATGTCGACTCGTTTATGATGAAATAGCGGATTTGAAATTTGAAGATGTCACGTTTGATAACGTCATTAAGGTAATAGCCAGAAATATAAATCTTAAATCAATTTTGTATAATTTATTCGACCTTATTTCTTTTGTAGAAATTAGCAGACGTCGAATGTGATTTTTCGATTCACCAGGCTCCGCTTGTATTCCCACAACAAGTTTCGACGCTGAAAGAGATCAGAAAGGCGAGCACTGCAGCGGCACAGAAATTGGATGAATTTAGTGTTGAAATGAGGTTGAAATTAGAAATATGCTCCGAAATAATTTTTTTGCGTGTTAAAGTCGTCTTTGGCATTGAAAAAGTGCATTCTTGCGCTTATAAACTACACATTTTGGTTTAAAAGTGTTTTATTTGCACCTATAAAGAACTGATTTTCGTATAAAAGTGCATTTTTGCACGCAAAAATATAAATTGGCACACAAAAATGCAATTTTTACATTAAAAAAATGCATTTTCGTGCAAAATAAAATATATTTCTATACACCTGGCACCGATCCCTGATTATACTCCATGATTTCAGCATGAGAAAAGATATTTTCGACAAACTGGAGTATTTTCAAGAGAAAAACAAATTCAAAATGGAAACTTTGGACCCGGAAGCCAAACGTTACGTAGAAAGACAAATAAAATTGGGCAAAAGAAATGGTCTGCATCTCGCGTACGAAACCCAAGTGAAAATCAAAGCGATCAAGAATAAAATGAGCGAACTGAGCATCAACTTTCAGCAGAACATGAACGAGGAAAACACGGTGTTGGAATTCACCGAAAAACAACTGCAAGGATTGCCCGACGACTTCATTCAAAGCTTGGAGAAACTGGAAAACGGGAAGCGCAAAGTAACGCTAAAATACCCTCACGTCATCCCCATCATGAGGAAATGCCAGAATTCGTACACGAGACAAGAAATGGACAAAGCGTTTAATTCTCGGTGAACAAAGAAATTGGAAAACATAATTTTATGTTTTAAGTTTTTACTTTTTTCAATCTAGATGCATTAATGAGAACACTCCGATTTTAGAGGAATTAATCACGCTCCGTCAGAAACAAGCGGATTTGCTCGGTTATCCGAACCATTCTTCATTTATCACCGAAATGCTGATGGCCAAATCGCCAGAAACAATTTCGAAGTTTTTAGACGATTTAAACGACCGACTTCAGCCGGTTTGGAGCAAGGAAAAGGAACAGATGATGCAATTTAAAGAGGAAGAGGTGTTTTTAACGTTTTGTTTTGTTTCGTTTTATTTATTTATTTATTTATTAATTTTTGTAGTGTAACGCGCTTGGTTTGCGATTTGATGGGAAATTGAATCACTGGGATTTGCGTTATTACATGACGATGATCGAAGAGAAGTTGTACGCTGTGGATGAGAATAAGTTGAAGGAATATTTTCCACTTAGCGTCGTTAGTGCTGGGCTGCTCAAGATTTATCAGGATTTGTTAGGAGTGAGATTCGAGGAAGTCAAAGATGCGGATGTTTGGCATCCCGATGTGCAAATGGTAAATAATTATAAATACTCTGTACTTTTTGTATTTACTGACTAACCAAATTAATTAAATTTTTATATTCAGTTTCGTGCGGTTGACGAGAAGACAAAGGAGTTGCTTGGATATTTCTTTTTCGATTTATTTCCTCGAGAAGGAAAATACGGGCACGCTTGCGTGTATAAGTTACAGGTAATGTGTTCAGTGGTGTAGCAATCATGCTTGCAACTCGAAATGTTTGTAAAATCAAAAGAATTGTCTCAATCTGATGGCAAAAATATTATAGAAATTGCTCACAAATTTTATAGAAATTGCTCACAAATTTTATAGAAATTGCTCACAAATTTTATAGAAATTGCTCACAAATTTTATAGAAATTGCTCACAAATTTTATAGAAATTGCTCACAAATTTTATAGAAATTGCTCACAAATTTTATAGAAATTGCTCACAAATTTTATAGAAATTGCTCACAAATTTTATAGAAATTGCTCACAAATTGTATAGAAATTGCTCACAAATTTTATAGAAATTGCTCACAAATTGTATAGAAATTGCTCACAAATTTTATAGAAATTGCTCACAAATTTTATAGAAATTGCTCACAAATTTTATAGAAATTGCTCACAAATTGTATAGAAATTGCTCACAAATTGTATAGAAATTGCTCACAAATTTTATAGAGATTTAACTAGTTAATTGCGGATGCCAACTGGATTAGTTACACCACTTAATCACTTAATTTATGCCATAAAATGTAACCAATTGATTTTCTTTCAGAACGGGTGTGTCGGTCCCGATAACCAAAGAATATTGGCGGTGCCGGTCATTTTGGCCAATTTTACAAAACCAACACAAGATAAACCGGCCCTACTAGATCATAACGAGGTAGTATCAATTAAATTCCTTACACACGGACGATTTTCATTTATTTGCATTGGCTCAATTCTTTACATTTAGGTGGAAACCTTTTTTCACGAATTCGGCCACTTGATGCACCACATTTGTGCTCGCGCCAAGTACTGCATTTTTAGCGGGACCAAAGTGGAGAGGGACTTTGTCGAAGCGCCGTCGCAAATGCTGGAGAATTGGGTTTGGGAAATGGAACCGCTCAAACGAATGTCGGCGCATTACAAGACCAACGAACCAATCCCCGACGAAATGATCCAGAAGTTGATCGAATCGCAGAAAGCCAACGTCGGAATTACTAATCTGCGGCAAATCGTTTATGCCAAGTTGGATCAAACGATACACACGACGGCAGAAGTAAATCAAATCGAGATAATTATTTCACAAATAATTGATTATTTTTTTAATTTCTCAGGCCAACACGCGGGAAACGTACAATCGACTGTTTGAAGAAATTATCGGTATTTCTCCCTCCGAAAGAACCAATATGCCGGCATCTTTCACGCATCTAGCCGGTTCATACGACGCTCAATATTATGGATATTTGGTAAGTGTACAGTCGAAACTCTTTATAACGAATCGCAAGGGACCGGACAAATCGATTCGTTATAACGAGAATTCGTTAAAACGAATTAGCTGAAAAAAATAAAATTTCATCATACACAACATTATTTATTCATAAAATCATGTTAATTTTATCCCGATTCTTAAAAACTGTTGAAATTGTAAAACGGGACAAATTAAACTCAACTGCTACAATTGATAGCTTCTTGCCATTGTTAATGGCATTAAAAATGTTCAACTTGTCCTAAATCAAAATTTCTTTTCATTTGGCAGCCATTTTAAAACAGAAATTTTTTTATTTTTTCTAAATGTGTCCCTAACATGGGCATAGGATGTTGTGAGTCATGTGATCAGTTTTGAAAATTCGTTATAACGAGGGATTGTTGGTATTACAGTGTACATGAAAACTTGTTTGTTATAACGAATAATTCGTTATATTGAAATTCGTTATAACGAAAATATTTAACATGGTGTTCTATGGCTGGCCAACCAAATCATTCATAACAATTCGTTATATCGATAATTCGTTATATCGCGATTCGTTATAAAGAGTTTCGACTGTATTCAACTTCGTGTTAGTTTCGTACCAAATTGATGTTTACAAAGGATTCAGTGGTCATGAATTTGCACAAAAATATTCGTTTTCTTCGTTTGTTTTGTAGTGGAGCGAGGTTTACTGTTGCGATATGTTTCTCTCGCGTTTTAAAATCGAGGGAATCATGAATCCATCCGTTGGTAGGGATTATCGGAGAAGTATTTTGGAACCAGGTGGATCAATGGTAAGCAATATATTAATTGTTAACCAATTTTTATCTAGATATTTTGACTTTTTTTTTTGGTTTTAGGATGCCCAAGATATGCTGAAGAATTTTCTGGGCCGTCAACCGACTCAAGATGCATTTTTAAAGGTGAAAGGCCTAGATTGAAGTTAAAAATTGCGAAAATGTAACTCACTCGTGCCTGAAACTACTTGAAAAAAATAGCATTACGTATGTGCGCGTTACCTGAATAAAACTTGGCAAAAAATTGGGGAAAAAATACGAAAAAGCGTGCTTTTATTTGTGTTTAAGTGAGCAATCGACAAGAAATATTTTCTCTGCATTTAATAACCATGATTACACGAATCACTTTCTTCAGGAAAACATTTGGTTTCTTTTTACTTATCTACAAGAATAATGTCTACTCCACACATTCATTCACACTCTATTGAACTTTTTACAAACCTACCGTTACAAAGTAAAAATTTGCATGTTTAGTCGAGGGAAATTAAGGCATAAAGGTACTGTACTCATCAACGTAAAATTTGCATATTTAAAAACAAATTAATTAATCATTTAAACAACTTTTATATGTAAAGATATATATATTTTTTCATCTTTTATTTGATGTTTCTACTATACGTTTTGATAATGGTGTATCGTAAATCCAGTTTTCACCATTTTCGTGAAAATGCTAAGGAAAATAAATAAATAAATAAATAAATTAAAAATATTCGAATTTCTTGGCATGTTTTGTTCGAACAAACACAAATTTGGGTTAATTTATTACTTTCGTCTCCCATACGGCTCCGGAATCTTTTCTGTCTTTCGCTTCCGCTCTTTGTCGTTGCTCAATTTGGAATTTAGCTTCCGTTGCTCGACTAATATTCCTCAGTTTCAGTCCAGCTGAAACCTCTTTCCATAACCTTTAAATTTAAATTTAAAAATAAAAAATAAATAAAATCACAAATGAAAAAATAAAATAAAATAAATCAGTTTACCTGCGCGACTCCATTGGTTCTTGGCTCGCAACTGGTCGCACAATTTTCTGTATTATCCCCAATTTCTTAGTATCGACAAATTCCTCCGATCTCTAAACAAAACCCCACTTTTAATACCAAAAAAAAAATAAAATCGATTTTTCCAAATAAAAACCTCACCCCGTCTGCCCATTTAGCATTCATGCAGCCATTCCATTCGCCTGCAACCGAAAGAAACGCTTTCTTGTCGTTCGGCTGGAAAACCTCAGCCGATATCCGATGTTTCTTTCCACCGTAAAAAGGCTAAACAAATTTCATTCAACCAAAAAAAAATAAAAACCAAAAATTAAAAAAAAAAGTCGATATTACTTTGGTTAAAAAGTCGACAGTAGCGGAGTAACCAGTTTTGGCACAACTGATATTCGTGGTCCCGCCTAATTCTACCCACGGCACAGTCAATATAGATCGGCCATAACCATTGGGGAATGTTACGATATATTCCTCATCATAATCCTGAACGGACACGCAACCCTGTCCAATCATGTGTACTCCAATGGAAAGGCCGAGAAACTTTGACTTGGTCCAAATGTGGGCCGAAAATGATATTCGCTTGTTGTAATGCTCGGCATAAAAAGCGGAAACTAAACACAAATCAATCAATCAATCAATATCCAATCAATCATTTCGCTTACTTGGTGGGTGATGCGAGACTTGTTCGGCGAGAAAAGCCAGCTGGTTTCGTGAGACCCACGGGAGCGGTCCGTCGGCAACGACGGCCTCGCTGTCCGGAGTGTTGTTCGCGCCCGTCACGTCCCAATGGCAGCGGAAAATCTCTCCCAGGATGGGATTGAATGGTTTTTTGGCGATGGAGCTTTTGCGTCCAGCATGGAAGGCCGATAAGTACCAGCGGACCACTTGGATCATGCGCTCTTTTGGGTCGGGAGAGTTTGTGATGCTCACAAATAAATCTGGGTGCGCGAAAAAATCAGCGTACATCTCTAGAAGCGAGCGCCGCTCGAGAATAAAAGTAGGCAAGACGACTTTGGTTAGATCCATTCCCAATTTCACTTGAGATAGAAGATGACTGATAACGCTGCCGTGACTTTCCACCGATCCCACTGAAACGCACAACTAATGGTTACGTGCGCCATTCTAAGCAGTGTCGGGCAAAGGTTTGCGGACGGTAAAAACTAAGTGGGAATAGAGAGGTTCTGCCAGGCGTTAGTCGGGAACGGCCACTCGAACAATTAGCTCCGCCCACCCGTTGCCGTTGTTTTTACACGTCTGGACCAGGGCCGTCTTTACACTTTTCAGCGCCCTGGGCTAATAAAACTCAGGCGCCCCTTGCCCAGCACTTTTCTGTGCCTGGCGCCTGTCTGTGCCCATCGAGCCCCTGTGCCCGGCGCCCCTGGACTGCAGCCCAGTTAGCCCAATGGTAAAGGTGGGCCTGGTCTGGACCCGCAATTACACGTAGCAAACAACAAAGCCTACACGCTCAACGTGAAACTTAGCTCCGTCTCCATGACGTCGGCACAAAAAGTGATTATGTTTCGGCTTTCCAGGCGTCAGTTGTTCCCGTCTAACGCCTGGTCGAACTTCTCTAATACCTCACAGACAGCTGCAGGCTCATTACCAAGATAAATGCGCATTAGAGCGTACCACTGTAATTTCTACCGCGCACAAACCCAATACCGTGTTCAACTTACAATCGTCTTCATCGTCATCTTCGTAAATAGCTGCAAATAAAGAGATAGAATGACACATATGTACTCCGTTAAATTTACGAAGTGGCTATTTTCATGTCCGACATTTTCATGACGCGCTGTGATTGGTCGAGAGATGGATTGATGAAAATACTCGGTTCAGTCTTTGTTGCTAAAAACGAATAAGGTTAGGTTTGTAAGAAAAAAGACGATAAAACCTCGAAAACGAACCGACATGTATTAATAATACTTTCATGTCGGACATGATCGTAGCCACTGCCCTAAATTTAACCAAACACCAGTGTTGTATCTCGTGTTCAAGTTCGCGTTCATGACCATGTGAAATCGTTCACGTTCACGTTCACTCTAATTTTTTCCAAAGTGAACTAAGTTCAAGTTCATGAACTTGAACCAATAGTTCATGTTCACTTTTTAATTTTTTTTTTAAAAGAAATTAACATGTTTTTTGGCACATTTTGTGAATTTCAGACGAAAATTTTTGTCATAAAAAGCGATTGGAAATGAATGTTTTGATGATGAAAATGTCATCAAATGTCATCAAAACGTTTGAACGTGAACTATTAGTTGGCGTTCGATACAACACTGCCAAACACTGCATACCATCATAATCAATTTTATTAGCCATTAGTAGCAAAGATTTCGTTTCACTTTGCACGTGGAGCGACGGTGGCAAAGTATCGATAGCATCTTCAAAAGCCGATGTCAAAGTACTATAAATGAAGTAAACAAATTGGGCCAATTATAACTCCGTTTCTACATTCCAATTACCATCACCTAGGGCTCTGCGGTCGAGCTGCATTGCCAATGCTATCGTAACTGTCATTTTGTGCATCGTAATAGTCTTCATCTTCGCTGCTCGAATACGAAGTTTCGGGGATGGGGAGAACGAGATGGGATGGAGAAAAGTTTGTGTCAATGTGTGATCCGCTGTTCACGGGTTCACTGCCGGCTATTATCCTCTGGGAGGAGGGCTGAAGAGCGAGCCAGTTGCTTCCATTAGTCGGCTTTGGGTGGGAGGAACCTTCTTCGCAGCATTCCAAAGCGGGTTCTATTCCAGTTTCAACGTCGGCATCCAGTGGTGAGCTTTCGCTGATTGTACGTGGAAATATCCGTTTTCTTATGAGTTCGGACGATGAACCTGGTAGAAAGTAGTATTGCAAAAGAGCAATTCATCAAACTTTTTTATTCACTGCAGCAGTATATGATTCAGCTAATTTGCATTAATTTTCATCTCTTGAATCAAAAATGAAATAAAATCTCAATTTTAGATGAAATTCTAGTAACATTTCTCATATCTTTTTGAAAGTTAACAGAAATTTTACAAAACTTTGTTGAAAATTATCGCAAATTTCACAAATTTTGTTAAATGTACGTAATTATATTTTCCCAATCGTTGCTGAAATTAATTAAAAGTTTCAGATATTGTTGAAGTTTTTCACGAATTTTAAACTAGAATAGTAAATAACAAATTCTCAAATTCACCAAACTTTAACCGTTTGAATAATTTCTAACTATTTGATTGTACAATTCCATAATTGTCCAGTAAATAGTGTTATTTTTTAAATATATTTACTTATAACTGTGGGAATGTTCTGTCTGACTTGATAAATTCCATTAACCGGATGTGCTGTGTTCTACTTGGGAAAAAAAACAAAACATTTTCAATTGGATTTATTAAAAGCGATTAGCGTAAACCAATTTACCTTCGCTATTTGCAAAAATACAATAGTATGCTTAATAGAATCCAACATTTCCTGAAAAGACAAAATCTCTATTAAATCCTTTCTCTGTCCGACTGATAATCTAATTAAACCTAACATTGGTCGTATCACGGATGTCGAGCCACCGAATTCGCTCTTCTTCATTTTCGCACTTTTCTATTCTAGTTTCTATATTCTACAAAGCAAATAACATTTAATCACTTGATAATCTAACCAAAAAATATCGAAATATATCATACTTTAACTTGGTCAATGAGAATTTGCAGGTAAGCATCAGTTTCACTAAGTTTCTTATCAAAATCGTGCACCGTCGGCACAGCTTGGTGTGGTTTCCATCTCTAAAAACACATAAATAATGTCCAAATATAATAAATTAACACAAACAACATAAAAAAAATCAACTTATTTTAGTAAACTATTTTTTTTTTACCTTTAACATCGTACCTCTATTAAAAATTTAAAATAACATCAAACAAATCAAAAATTCTTAGACAAAATTGTTGAAATTGTTCAAAATGAATCAAAACTTCCATTGAGAATGGTAAAAAGATTAAATATAATCTCCAGTTACTACAATATTATCAGTAGGCAAACACAGAACAAAAGTTTTGTATTTTAAAAAAAAGTATGAAATAAATTTCAGCGAAATTTATGGATTAGAAGATTGTGTACACACAAAGCCCTAATAAGAATTTTTAAGGCAAGCCTTATAGTTTCCAAGGTGACGACTCCCTGTCTACTGTCACTACTTTACCGTTGCTGCCAAGTAAAGACGAATCAATTTAATTGGCTCCGTACAGCGTAAACAAGTAGTGGAAAGAATCTAATTTCTACATTCACAACTGCATGGATGAAGCCAATTAAAAATGACGAGAAAGTTTGTTTCCTCTCACGCAAACACTGAATGCACACAAATTTTTTACAAATATATTACTCAACCGCAATAGCCGGTCTAAATGTAAAATTTGACACATTAAATTTGACATTTACACTAGCCGCGTTGAAAAATTAAAATATTTTGTGCTTTACTTCAATTTTAAAACAAAAATGGCATCATTTCCTGTTTAAACGCATGTTAAAACTTAAAATTGTTGTTTTGCCAAAAACCAAATTGCAAATTGCAATTTTTTTTGGAAATATCAAATTTCGAGTAAAATTCGTTTCGCAGTTTAACCAAACGACAAACTCAGAAATCGAATTTCATGTTGCGCGTCCAAAAAATTTGTCATTCAGTAACCACACGATTAAATTCCGTTTTTGTAATTAATATTGACCGTTTACGCTTTTCGTTAGATAAACAGCAAGAAAAAAGATTTAATAAAAGTTAAAAATAAAAATACTAACAAAATGTGATTTCTTTAGAAATTAACAAAATTATCCTCACCTTGTGGTTAAACTGAGCGTGTCTTAGGATTGTACCTTCGAGAGAATTAATCCACCGGTCGCGTTCATCCGGATCTCGAGCTAAATTCAAAACGTGTGTATAAAAAGGATTGTACTTTACGGTTTTGTGCACGGCTATGCACGTTTAATGAGGAAAAACGACTTATAAAAATATAAATTAATTACACTCAGCTATAAACTTGATAAATGCAGCGAGTTTTAAGTGTTAGCTGGATGTAAAATGTTTCCACCAGAGCACTTAGACGAGATGGGAACCACAAAAAGACTGCTCGTCCAAATTACGCATCCAACAACACCATTCGGATATGATAGCAAAAATCAATAACTCGGGTAAGGCGAAAGTGTGACATGGAAAATGTGATTCCACGAGTATTTTTGGCACAATTTCATCACATTTTGCACTTTCAAACACTTACAATTTAATGTCTGCTTTAAATAATAAATAATAGAGAATATTTCACTTTCAACCTCCAACAAAGTTTTTTTTTTGAAAGAAATTATTATTTTAAAAACAAATAATAATTTTTTTTTTTATTTTTTTTTTCTGCAGCAAATTGCTGGATGAATTAATGGGAGGAAAGTTGTATTGTGTTTACGTCAAATGTTTTCGCTGTGTATTGCGAGAAAACACAAACAATTTGCACGGCTGGATTTAATTTTGCCTGGCGTGATTCAGAGTGCGGTAATTATTTTTTCCAAAACACATTCACCGCTGTTTTAAAGGTCATAGGAAGAAAAACGAAAAATTTCTCTAATCTCTTTAAAATAACCTTTATGTGGCATTTTTTTCTGCAAAACTTTAAGCAATGACGAAATAGTGTTTTTTACCATTTGAAAAAGGGAACCATTTTGTGCAATACATTCTGGGATTTCATGTCATTGAATGTTATCGACGCGTCTTAGAATCGATGTGTCTATTTTCCCCAGACAAACATCTCTAAAAACTGCATCTTACAATCGATGGCGTCTTATAATCGAAGAAATAAATATTGCAAAATCGGCTTTTGATATTATATTTAGACGCCACATTGATTTTTTTTTTATTATTATTTAGAAATGAATTAAAAAATGCATTTTTGTCTAAAAATTCCATTCGTGCATTTTTAAGCAAAAAAAAAAATGCTTTTTGATAACAAAATTGAATTTTTTAAAAAAAAAATGCAATTTTTTTCTCCTAAAAGGCGAATTTCACCATCGACCCTAAATCCAGCACTGAAAATAAAATAAATGATAAAATAAAATAAAACAATCCAATCAGTAGATTAGATTATCACAAAAAAAATTATATACAGTAAATCAAACGAAGAAAAATAGATCAAAATAGACGAATAAACTGAATTTACAAAACGAAAACAACAATTTTCCACACTTCCTGCTCATTCTTTACTCAAACTCTTCGCATTAATTCAATTTGCCACTTCACTACCCTCAGCCATCCTTATCTTATCCAGCTCTCAAATTAATCTCGATCTGACTCACCTTGGAAATGGAACATTTTCCCATCAACGGTTATTGTAAACGTGCTGTCATCGTCGTCGTCAATACCCAAAACGGCGTCCTAATGAAAACAACAAGAAAATTGAGGAAAAAAATTAATAAAACGTCGTTTTAATCGGAAATAAAATATTTCGACTTTACCTTCAGACGTACACAGCCTCGTCTAACACCTCTCATCATTTTTTCTTTGGACTAATTACGAAATAATAAATAAAATCAATTAAATGCAATGAAGATAATTTGTCAAATGACAGCTGCAAACACTCAAGTGCTTTTAAAGTTTTAACGATTACTCCATGGGTATAATCGAGTCAAAATGTTTATTAAAAATTTCTCTAGCTATCTTACTGTGTAGTACGACAGTAATCCGGCATTGTCGTCAAGAACAAACCATCGAAATTGCCATCCTTTCATCACATTAGTCCACTTGCTGAGCGGACCTTCCATGCTTGACGCCATATTGAATTAAATTAACCAACTTCTAGTGGCATCTGGCGGCGAATAATTTAAGTTCAATGGTATGTAATGTACGGTAACTTGGTAAATCCAGTACAATCTTAACCACAAAATTAACCAAAAACATTAGAAATCTAGAAATGTTTGATGTTTTATTCATTTCAAGGTGTAGTAAAGTTTTTCTCTTTTGAATTTCAAACTTACTCTTTATTTTATCGAGTTTTCACATCCATTTTGTACCAAAGGAGTTTCCTGGAAGGAAGGAACTTTCATTCTAAGTTGTTAATTTTTGAGTCATAAAAATTGTGAATGTGTAAACAAAAAAGTAATTAAACATTTTGCCTCATAAATCATGGTAATGACATTTTAATATCAATTTTATGCTACATTACCATGGCTGTCAACCTATTTGCAAACTGACAATTTACACAATTTACGCATAATTTATTTTCAAGATGATGGAACTATAGATGTCTCCGCATCCCAATTTTGTTCCACACAAACGCACTAAAATTCGAGATTTTAAAAGTTCAATTTTATGCATTAAAATTCGAGCACTGTCCATTTCGGATCAACATTATATGTATATCTGCAGAAGAAAAAATGCTCGCGAACGTATTCATTACGGATTGTTTGCATATAAGGCGTTCATTTTTAAGCGCATGTGGACAGGAAAAACAAAATAAAATGCTGATTTACTGCAAAATGTAAGCAAACCGGAGCGCCACCTGGCGGAACTCGTGTCCTTTAATGGATGACAAAATTTTCGCCCGATACGAATTTTGATGTTTTCGGTACAAAAGGGGATTTAAAAATTCGGAAAGCAGGCTCATTCGATTGGAAATTTTATTCTGCACAAGCCTGTGTATTTTTTCTTTCAATTCGGTAAAAAAAAAGTACATTTCTTTACGATTATAGACAGCGACCGCATGGCAAATTTAGTGGGAAATTTGAATTCGACCATAAAAAAACCAAAAATATGAAAAATGAACCGATTAGAATATTTAAAATATGTTTCCTGTGCAGAATTTGCTGCTCTTTCAAAGGGTGCCAATAATTTTTTGATCTGAACTTCAGTTTTTTTTTATTTGCTAAAAAACGATCTGTCAATTGCCAAATTTTTAGTCTGGATTCCAATTTCGCAAGGATGCAGCATAAAAGCCTTTTTCTTAAAAACGTAGTTTTTTTTTGTTTTACTTGTTGTTGAAGTTGTTTAGTAACGCTCAAACTGCTCAAACGTTTTTAGTAAAAGTTTCTCTTTAGAATTTCAAAATATAGCTCTTTATTTTTATCGAGTTTTCCAATAACCATTTTGAACCAAAGGAGTTTCCTGTCAGGAAGAAACTTCCATTTTAAGTCGTTAATTTTTAAGTCATAAAAGTTGTGAAGTTGTAAACAAAAAAGTCATGAAACAGTTTGCCTCATAAATCATGTTAATGACATATTTTAATATCACTTTTATACCACATTACCTTTTACCAAAAACATGCTAAACACCAAGCGTGGCAACATTTATTAATTTTCCCTGCTGCAGAGACTTGGGCTGTCAACCTATTTGCAAACACACAATTTACACACAATTTATTCTCAGGATGGTGGAACTAGACTGATAAGTTTTCCGGATTTCTCCCAATGCACAAGAACTTCGTAAATATCCTACTAAAGTTCAATTTTGGACGTAGAAATTATAAGTTTGGTACCATGCCAACTGCATTGCGTGAGATTGTTTCTGTTTGGTGCACCGTAACCAATGACAGCATACCCAATTAATTTTCAAATGTTCAGTGTGCAATTACCAAGTTGTAATTAACGGGCTCTTTTCCTTAATTATACGTTCAATTCGCCCTCAATTACCAGGTTTACTGAAAATAAACTCAATACTCACAAGCACAAGGATTATGAGACGTATAGAAAATTTAAAAATGATGAAGTTGAGAAAACAACGCATTCGGCATCTGTGCAAAGAGGAAATTGCAAGTTCAATCGAGACGACATCATTGCCGATATTGAATAAGTTACTGGACAAGCAGAAATCCGTTGCAGTTCGCACTTTGTGGTTGTTTGCGGTAACGTTTTGCTTGACCATTTGTTGTTATCAGACATACCGAAGAGTGCAACATTACTTGTCTAAACCAATTAAAGTCGAGATTGAGTATAAAAAAACAGGAGAATTAAAAATACCTGGTTTGATAATGGTAGGATTGGATACAGCAGCTTTGGCTCCTTACTGGCGATCAGGGAATCCTTTTTCTTGTGGGAATGCAGTGAAAGGGATTATAAAGAGTGCTACCAAAGCTATTAATTACACTCAGTTGTGGCTAGATTCAAGTATGATAAACAATTTGGAGCTTTTCGAAGCATATCAGGTAAGTATGTTTTTTATTTTTATTTATTACTCTACTTCCATATCTATGGAAGTAATTACAATGACTTTAAATACAAACACGTTGATTTCATTATAATATCAAAGAAATTGTTTGCCTGATTTGTTTGTGATCGTCTGGCATTCCAGGTCCCATCAATTAACAGAGGTCAATTCTGATCAATGAGGAAAAGAATATGCCCTTTTTTATTTTTTTTGTCGTTGACACATTCAGCTGTTATTGTAGTAACATTTCCATGTTTAAAAGTAGAGTTAAGCAGTTGCTTTCTTTCTTTTTCTGATTTTCCCTGTTCTTTTATTTCATTTAAGTCAGCTACTTCATTTTTTATAGTACAAGAAGCGTGTTTTTCAAATAACTGGAAACAATCGCAACGTTTTATCAACTAATTCACATATGGAAATCAGAGAAAAAAATATGGCAATGGGAGCTGCTTTAATCTTCAAAACAAGTAATATAAACTGCTCAACTTATACAGAATAGAAAAAAGTCCTTTAGTTGCTGATTAAGAAGTTACAACTTGATAAAAAGTGTTGCAGCAAAGCTTCATTAACAATGATGGCAAGTCCTATTTCATACCAATGTATTAAATATTTTAAAAAATTTACAAAGACTTGCCAAAAATTCAATGAAGAAAGAACTTTTTTCCATCCTCTATACTTTAAATAAGTTTCCAATTATATATTACCGTACTAACATTTTTAGATTTGTCCATGATTGAGGGATTCTCTTTTACGTGGTCGTTTCGGAAAAATGGAAGCTGTATGACACCATTTCTAACGGTCAGAAGACAGACTTGAAAGTGTTTTATTTAAATATTGCATTTATAATGTCATTGCCTAAACAACTTCACAATTGACATGGTGTAAAACTGCAGTTACACCTTCTGGTAAAAAGTGTAAAACTTAAAAAGGTGTAAGAAATGGAGTTCATTTACTTGTATATCACTTATCCTATAAAGCACAGGACATCCAAAAATGTCATTAATACATTCAATCCAAGTTTATAGCTAATTTGTGTACACACAAAAACTGTGATTGCCTTTAGACTATTCGTATTGTGTACTGCGACTGGATATGGTCTTACCCGCATAGTATGGGGATTTACTACATGGGAGGGACGCATATCTCACGTAAGAACGAGACAGGGACTCAGATTGTTGGGTTTTGGCCTTTAATCGTTGTCTTGGGGTTGGGTCACCTATCTCACTGTGTGGCGGTGCCGTTAGGCACGCTACACCGGCAACCGACCCGTCACACACAGGGCGTGAGCCCCATGGGTGACGGGGTCGGTCACGTCGGACGAACACTCTGGCGCTCATGGAGGCTGCAACAGAATGAGAAGCCTGTTACTGAGCGTCACAGTGGTGAGTGGCGAGAGCAGCAGAGTCAGCAGTTGTCTCTGCTGTGGTTGGGACCGTGGCAGCTCATCCTGACACGTCTTCACCCTCGGCTCTCTCGGCAACGTCTCTCTCTCGCCACACCACTCAGCTCACCTCCTCCCCTGCTAAGCCACCAGGCGGTGTGTGGAGTGACGTAGGCCACTAGGATGACCAAACGGTCACAGTACATAATATAACTTGACTTTTATAATGCACAAACACCCTTCTGCAATCTCGCTAATAACCATCAAAAAGTAGAGTTACTAAATTAAATTTGTTTTTGATAGATAATGACCGTAAATCCTCTAATGCCTTTTGAATACGCATTACCAACAGAAATGGGCAATATGTTGTTGGTGACTTATCATTCGCGACAGGTATTTACACATGTTCGCAAGTGTTTATTGACAGGGGAAAATGGTTTACATGTTTGGACCAAACTGCGTATTGATGATAAGTACAAAATTATTTCCGTTAACATGTAGTTTGCAAATAGAAAAAAATTTCAGATGCAAACAGTCTACGGTATTACAAGATTGAGAATAATTGGAAAATTTTACGAAAGGTTATTTTGCCCTGGCAGTAGACAATGCTTTAGTGATATTGTGTTTAGAAATTGTATGAGAATTAACATAACATTCCCATGATATTCAATGGAAATGACGTCACGTTCAAACACGAAACGAGTTTTGCATACGTTTTAGAGTTTTTGAATGCACCTACAGTAGTAACTAACATTTTAATTTTCAGTACAACTTCTTACCGTCGAAACACACTGGATGCATTTCAAACGAAGAGAATAGCAGAAAGTGTTACGACAACTGTTTGGCTCAAAAAGAGAATTCTAAATGCCGGTTAGTCAATAATATGTTCATTAGAATTGAAATACAACTTTGAAATCTATAAAGCATTGCCGATACAAACAAAACCCTTTTTAAAATTCCAGACTACCATATATGGATTTTAACAAAGAAATTAGGAATTGCGACGATATAAAAAATTATACCACTGTTGCTACAATTCTTAAGAACACACACAGAAATGTATTTTCATCAAAAGCAACAGATTGTGATTGCTTAAGACCTTGCACAAAGCAAATATACTTAATGCAAGTAGCTATGACCAGATCACCTGACAAAGATAAAATTGTCATCAAAATGAAACAAACGGAATCAACATTCATAGTCATGACTGAAGTGCATGACTACGACACAATCGCATTGTTAGTAGACTTCGGCGGAAATTTGGGATTTTCATTGGGATTATCATTGTTATCCTTGGTAGCAATAGGACAAGCATTGATTAAGCGACTGTACGAGAAAATTAGAAGATACAATTCTCAGCCTCTTCGTCAATCAAACACAAACCTTAAAAGTAAAATAGTGAAGATACATGAGAAAGTCATGTCTAAAACAAATTACAATAGTTAAAATAAAATGGCATCGATTGGTCGTTTCGTGCGTTTAATTGTGTTATTGACAAATACCATAATTGCTGTATATTTAACTGCAACGAAAATACAGCTATACTACAGCGAACCAATCAAAGTCGTAGTTGAAGTTAAAGAAAACGACACCATTTACATGCCTAATATAATTGTCTGTAACGATGGCTTAAAAATGACCAGGCTCAGAGAAGAATATGCAAACAAGATTGATATAGATCCATGCAAGATTCATTTCGTTGATCTAATGGACAGTGGTGAGAAACCATCGCTTAAAAATGTATGGAATTACCAAAAGCCTAAATTGAATGTTGCCGTAATGAAACTTGTTACTGAGGTAAGTACTGATTACGTTGGTATTCGCGTTTATTTGTTTAGCTCACTGAGTATTTTTCTTTCGGTGTGCCAATTAATTTGTTATTGGAACTTGTTGTGACCCCAAATGGTCTAATCTATTTTGGAAAATTCGGGATAAAATTAAATGAAAATTCTAAAATAATTTAACGAAATGTGTGTTAAAATTACTGCTTAAATTCATTTGGTTGTGCAAGTAAAATATTAATTTTATTTGCACTTGACAAATGCTCTTGGCCGTTGTCCGTTGCCTGGCAACCGGGGTGTCGGATTAGGGGGTTGCTAAGGCGGGCTTCTAATTTGCACCTATGCTAGGCACAGCGTAGGCCAGGTGCACGCCACGCATGCGTATTTGGCCGATTTTCTGGCCCAAATCCCTAATTGTTTTTCGAAAAAAGACACTCTTTGCCTACACCTCAGACTGATCACTACTGTCACAGCTTTATTCCTGAATAACACTGTTTTGGCCGATGATCCGTGAGTTTGCATTGATTCATTCGATTTTCTTGATGCCAATCCGCATCAAGTGAATCCTTCCCGGACGACGAAGACGAAGGGCCACGTAAAGAACCGCCATTGTCACCACCGCTGCCCGAAGACCGACGCGAAAAAGCCGCCGAAGACCCGCGCCAGCAAACTGCCGACGACCGACGAGCGAGAGCCGCTGAAGATCGACGCGAGCAAGCCGCCGCTGGTAACAGTACGACTTGCAGTAGACTTTGAAGGTTTTATTTGTCGACGATTTACGCCATACGATACCTTCCTTCAGCGGGGAATTTCCTGCTGAGTTTCAGGGTTCAATCCCAGATTCTTTGCATTCTGGTCAGGCTTCTCAACCGGATCCAATTACGACATCGCTAGCCTCCGTGCGTTCTCCAGGCTTAAGGACGATTTGCGCGGCCATCAGGCTCATTTCGCCCACTGCTATTTCCCGCCCGCTGGAATCTCGCGCTGTCTCGACCACGTACTCAACTGAAATTACAAATTGAACTGTCAACATTTCCTCAGAAATAGCACTTAAAATCAACTGATCAGTCCAGGACTTAAGGTTGCACAGGCTATCACTTTATTAGTTCAGGATGAGGCTTATCACTTTATTAGATCGAGATGAGGCCTATCACTTTATTAGTTCAGGATGAGGCTTATCACTTTATTAGTTCAGGATGAGGCTTATCACTTTATTAGTTCAGGATGAGGCTTATCACTCAATCAATTCTGGGCCTAATTCTCATGGAACATTTCAAACTGTATGAAAAGTTTTCATTGAAAACTTCTTATTTTGAACCTTTGCTCACAATATGCACTTATTCAGCCAAAAAACAGTCCATATTCCACATAATAAATTTGTGTCTGGGCTCATAACCCATGAAAAGTCAAACATGCAATGGAGGCGTTTATATATTCATACACTCATCTTCATTTTTAATAAACAACATTTGTTACATAGCAACTAAGTTACATTGTTAATTTGTAAGATATTGTTCCAACAGCTACTAATTCAATGAGTGCTTACAATGACTGTTCCTTTGCTTTATTTATTTATTTATTTATTTATTTCAAGAACACTCCGGTGAAGTAAATACAAGTTGAGAATTAGACAATTTTTTGTTGGTTGAGTAGGTAGTTGCCCACTCTTTTGTGTAAATGTCAGCAATGATAACGGCATCGGGACGCTGTGCAGTCGAATATTGAGTATCTTAGGTCGCTAGGGAGGTCGTTCCAGAGGGAGGTACACCGATAGGGGAACGTGTTACTCTTGTATGTGGACTGCCGTGTGGTAACTTCAAAGCGATGGCGCCGTGGCATGCGGGTGTCGACGTCTGACTGGTAGTATGTGGGCCGGAAAATTAGAATGGGCCGGATGTAATTATGGGCCGGATGATTATGGGCCGGATGATTCTCGTTTCGGACAGCATCAGCGATCGCCGTGATGTCGTAGAGGCGGAGGAGGTTATTCAGGTTCAGGAGGCCGAATTCATTACAAACTGAGGTAATGTGATTATGGCCGAAATAGTCTTCTTGTAAACTTCTAAACTATACGAAATTACAATTATACTTACACAGTTATTTCCTCAATCACTCCTGACTTGCAGTGGAAGTAGGTCTGATGGTGAGATGGTTGTTGTGTGTTGGGTATGGTTTTTTTGTAGGTTCTGCCTTGAAAAGGAAGACCCCATGTTTTTATACATTAAAGTCATGTGACTGCCCAAGCCAATAGCAACTAGGGCAACATCACTCATTTTCCTCAGGACACACACCTGTTCATAGGAGTGGGTTCTGAGAAAAGAGGGAAATGACCTTTTTCTATAAATGGTGACTCAAAAAGGGATCAACAGCAAGAATTTCCTTATGAATTTCTGGGTTCATACAGGCTTTGTAGAACCGAAATTAATAATGCCATTTACTTGATTCCAGGAATACGGGTTTAATCCAATAGATGAAGCATACACTACCAATGACATCAAAATGCACTCAGGAACATGTTTGGAGTTTAGGATGAGTACTGAGAAAATTATAAAATAAAGTGTAAAATAAAAGCTATAAGACCGATTATACTTTGTTTTAGAGCCTCTAAAGTACGCTGGATGTGCATCTACATTCTTGATTTCCGTTATTAGTAAAACTACCTCATGTTCTTACGGCTTATGGCAGGTAAGGTAACTGCACTATTTTTTTCGTTAACAAAAATACACAGGTTGTAAAGCTTTTAGTCTGGTTTGTCTAAATGCGTTTTTTAAACTGTGAATTCGAGCAACACAAGTTGTTAAAGGTAGTTTAAATTAATATCATTTTAATACTGTATATACGGTCACAACATTACACGACCTGTGGTGTATGACAAATCATTCTGTCGCAACAACTGCAAATCAAACAAAGTAAAAAAAAAATAGAATGAAATTGAGGGCCGATTGTTTAGCAATGACTCGTATTCGCAGCAGGATCCGAGACCATCAATCATACACTTGTTAATTGTATTGGAATATTCGTAAGTGTTTAATAAAGTGTATTATTTATCCCGACGACATATTTGTATTTCTCTGCCACTAACTTGTAAGTCGAATCACGGCAACTGCAGATTGTGTCCAATCTAAAGAGATCTGCCTGGAGATTGGGCAACCCTCTAGTTCAGATTTTTTACAAGACCTGCCTTCGTCCCAGGGGCAGCTAAAAGTCAATCAGTGTCCAGTGCGATTGTTTTTAATGCTCGTAGGTAAATTTTGGGCGCATTAATGCGTCCCATTCGTCATGGCGCCCTGCGCAATTGCACCGCTTGTTCCTATCTTGAGCCGGCGCTGCTAAGTTCGGTCTAGATATTGTTGCGATCTCAAATATTCACTTCATTTGTGGTGGAGTTTTTCTACCACGTTTTTAAGATATTATTTATATTTTAACCATAATCATTAGAATTGTGTTTTTTGCCGTGCACCTGTTGCGCTTTTGGGCAATTGGCCCAGAAGCTGTAACGGCTGCCCTGGCATTTTGAGCCCTGGATTGGGGCGTTGCTAAGTCAATCCCCAAATTTTGCACCGTTGCTAGGGCTGAAGCGTGCCTTGGCACACGCCACGCCTGCGCACTGGCCGTTTTCCGGCCATATTTTGAGCAATAATTCGAATTATTACTCACTCTTTGCATCACACTCATACCGTTCACACCGACACAGCTTTGTTCACTAACCAAAAACACTGTTTTGTCCGTGACTCGTGAGTTTGCCAAGTTTCAACCCGATTTGTTTGAACCAACGTTCAAACGAATCACTTTCCGAGCTGCGAAGACGACGCACGACGGCCCAAACCACCGTCGTTCCCGCCGCCGCCCGAAGACCAACGCGCCCGCGCCGTTGAAGATCGACGCCAGCCAGCCGCCGAGGATTGCAGAGCCATCGTCGCCGCTCCTCGACCTGTTGACGACGATTCCGATTCAGATTGTAGCGGATCTCCAGTCAGGTTTTAACGATCGGCGGTACCCGCCGTTTGACTACTTGTCGCCAACGGAAATCTCCCGTTGCAATCTAGGGTTTAACCTAAGATTTCCCGTATTGTCAGGCTTAACAGCCGGACCACTTTGTGAAGTCTTTCGGCTTCACGCTTCCTTTCCCTCTTCGCAGAATTTGCGCGGCGACGAGTCGCCATTTCTGCACTGCTTTTTCCCGCCCGAAGGAGACCCGCGCTGCTTCGAGCACGTCGCCTTCTACGCCGACGACATTATCCTCATAGAACCCATTTTATTATCATTCTCGTCAATTGAACCTGTAATTAACGCTTAATAAATTGATTAACTGTTTGATTTAAAATAACTAAACTAGTCTTTATTCGAGATCAAATCCCTAGACACCGAGTTAACGGCTAACCCACCCGATAGAAGACCTATAAACGGCATTCAACTGCTTCCACAGGTGAACGCCGGGATCTCTCACACTTAGAAAATCCCATAGTGACTAAATATAAATTTAGTGTTGTTGTGAAAATTCAATTGGAACCGTCAGGAACGCAACAATATAAATACTCAAAAAATGTTTCATGGCCTTTTAAAAAGTTAAGAACCACTGCTATGTGCTGTAAAAATTGTGATAGCCTTGTTTTCTATTATTGTAGTTTCAATTTTTTTTTTTAAATTTTGTAGATGTATCTTCGACCACCTGGAACTAAAGTACAATCAATTCTTACAAGTAGACGGAACATTGATTACTCTACCGTGTCGATACTGCAAATATCATCTCTAGAAGTAAAATATATTATATTTCTGACATAAATAATTTCCCTTTTTCAACAATTATTTCTGAAAAATTTAACACATGATTTGAAAACAAAAAAATCCTATTGCACTTCATGAGTTTTTAAAAATGTGTGAGTTTATAACTTATCTAAAAGCCCTTCTAATACCGGGTGAACCAGAGAGACCCGCCGATTTTGCAAAAGTAATTACCCCATAAATAATTAAAATTTTTATTTGAAACTACAATCATTATACAGATATTTGAATGCCATTTTTATAGGTGGAAAATGGAAAATGTTTGCAAATTGGTATGGACACTGCGGTCTCACAACAAGATGGGAAAACTTCCTTCCCGTACAGCAAACGTGTCAATGACTATTTTGCATCAAATATTTCTGGGGCTTCTAATTTCACGGAATGGCATTACCCCTAGCCTCCATTTTCTCCACCCTGAAGCACATGTGATTATTGGCAATGGGGGTTACTTTACAAGTAAAGTCTCTTGTCACAAGACCACAGAATATTGACAAGCTGAAACAGTCAAGGACAAAAAAAAACCGCCCTTTTGTTTAGCTTTTTTAAGTTTATCTATCATTATTTGCAAAATATAATACAAAATATATAATACAAAATGAATAAGTCAGGTTTCTAAGTCTCAACCTGTATTAAGATTTTATTGCAACTGGAATCTTTCATATTACTGGGATGGGCTCTAAAACTAAACGTAACCTATGCATTTATGTATTGTTTACTCGCCATCACGAAAACCCCAAACTATGAAAAGAAAACAGAAAAGTAATTTAACCAATTCTCGGCGCTATACTTGTAGAAAATTTCACTAAATATGAAATCACGCCCATGTGTTGAAAACGAAGAAGAGTACATCAGATGCCAGGACAAATGCTTTCAAGAAAAGTTATTCAAATTAATCTCGTGTCGGTAAGTTATTAGCAGTTGCATCGCACGTAACGGACCACAAATGTGAAAACATATTTGAATTTTAAACTATAGATTACCAATTACCAATAACACATTCGCCAAAGTGTGCAGTTCCGCTTCAGAAGCTAAAGAAGCCTTGGCAACATTCATTAATTTATCACTGAATATCAACACAAACGGAGAATGTGGCTGTCAGCCTACTTGCAAGAGAGTTGTTCTACGAACAAATCTTTTTTTTTACGAACCTGAAACATCGGATTTACATTTTCTTATGACAACGCCAGCTACAAATATCATCGAGCAATACGTTGAAGTTCGTAAATACAGCCTCGAAGCTCTTTTCTGTGAAATCGGAAATACCTTTGGTTTATTTTTTGGTCTGTCATTGCTGGTCATACCAGAGTTATTTCAAAACTTCTATAAAACTATAAGATTTTATTTTTCTTAAGCACTGGTATTTTAAAAATTACGGTATATGTTTAGCTTAGATCTGATACTGTTTAATGCATTTCTATTTATCCCATCTTTTTTCTTATCTCTTAGCTAAATAAAACATCCACTTCAATTCTTAAAATTAATTATATCGTGCATTCTCAGATTCAGTAGGCTTACTCAAGTAGAAATTTTGTGAGATTTCGATTTTATCATTATATTATTATATATACTGTAATAATTTTGTCATAGTAGTGAGTTTGCGGTTGCCAATTGTTCCTTATAATTATGAGCTTGTAACTCATAATTATAAGGAACAATTGGCAACCGCAAACTCACTATTATCTGAGTGTTGAATTCTGTCATTTTGAAGTATGTTTATTTTTAGTTGTGTCATGTGTGTCAGATGTACAGTGTTCTTTTTCTGCTTTGAATTAGGTGTAGGTTGTGTCGCTGTAGATTCGGGGGCTGTAGGCGGTGACTGAGTCGCTGTAAATTGTGTCGCAGTAGACTGAGTCGCTATTCTAAAATGCCGCGCTAGATGACACGCCCCAACATCACACACATCTGCCTGGTTATATGTATATGGAATGTTTTACCATTAAATTTTTTAATTTAGGATGGAAGTTACCATTTCGGCCTCTTGCTGCAACGATTGCAGCAGGATCGTTAGAGCATGACAGCGTGATTGCAGTGCAAGTAGGCCGCTGTGTTATTTGGTAGAAAGCATTGTTCTCATTTTTTTCTCAAAAAATTTCCCCACAAATGATAAATCTTTAAATATTTTTAGACTAATTAAACGGTGTTCTAAAACTTTGTAATAGGTAAACAATGTCTATCTTTACAGTTTCAAAAATAGAAGTTAAAACTCATTGAAACAATGATCACAAACAATTTTTAAAGTTACCAATAAATTCGGCACGCTTCATTTGCTACAATACACTCAAATACATGCTAGATTTTTCTCAATTTGTATAAATCATGTTTCATGGAACAAGGACACCTTTTATTATTAGTCATTTGTACCAAAGCATTTTCCTGTCATGGTATAGAAAAGTTTATCCGTTTTGCATTTCCAACTGACTCTTTATTCTCGAGTTTCCACGTAGCCATTTTGTACCAATGGCGTTTCTTGTCACTAAAACACTTTCCTTTTAAGTTGTTAATTTTTCACTCTTAAAATTGTGAAATTGTAATAAAAAAAAGTCACAAAAATTGTCAAGTTTAAAACAAAAAAGTCACAAAAATTGTCAAGTTTAAAACAAAAAAGTCACAAAAATTGTCAAGTTTAAAACAAAAAAAGTCACAAAAATTGTCAAGTTTAAAACAAAAAAGTCACAAAAATTGTCAAGTTTAAAACAAAAAAGTCACAAAAATTGTCAAGTTTTAAACAAAAAAGTGATTAAAATGGCTTGTCTCATATATCATACTAATGACATAATAACATTTTAATATCAATTTTATGCAACATTACTTCACGTCGTAAACACATTTAACAACAAGTCTTAGCATCATTTAATAATCATCTCTGGTTTGGACACTTCTGCTGGCAACTTATTTGTATACACACAATTCATCCAACATACAGTATATTTATCTTCAAGATCATGTACCTGGACAAGTAAGTTTTTTGGATTTCTCTCAATTGTGAATGTCCCTTTTGTGTTGATTTACGATGGTAATCGGCCTATTGCGCGTAGACAATAAACCATGCCAAGATAGGCAATTGTGCATGAAGGAGTGAAACACATTGTACAATCTAATGTGATGGGGAATTGAGTATTTTGCTACTTCACAAAATGAAATTTCGCATTTGTGATATCTATGTACTGTAAGTCACGAACCACTCATTACAATTCTCAGAAATTTCATGAATTTTTTAAAATAGTAATTACTTGCCAACTTTCACAAAATCTCATAAATTTTTTAAAATAGTAATTACTTGCCAACTTTCACAAAATCTCATAAATTTTTTAAAATAATAATTACTTGTCAACTTTCACAAAACATCAATATAGCTGCAATGCGGTGTTTTTATGTGGATTGAGTGCTAAATTTTCACCGGAGTGGACTTTAAAACCGTATGTATTTTTTCATGTCTATATTCAATTCATTGTGTTATTATGGGAGAGATATTTGTTGGAATAACTTCAGCACACAACGTTAATTTTGAATACATTCACATCACTCCATATTTATTCCTCTTTTTTGTAACACAACAAACATACAACCTAAAATCATTGTTACATTACTAAGCAACGCATTTAATATCAACACTCGCCCACGTTGCATACTTTAGTAATTAAACTATTTCAAATTATAAATGTACATTTTTTGACTCAAATGTTAATTCAATAAAGTCCGATAAATTTCAAAACATTTTCCAACTTTGGCTTGGATAAGGCTTTCGTCATGACGTCTGCCAACATCTTATCTGTCGGTACGAACTCAATATCATAAACTCCTTTTGCTACATCATCCCGCAAAAATAGGACGCGACGCTGGAAGTGTTTCGTGCGAGCGTGGAACTGTGGGTTCTTGGTTAAGGCGACCGCCGCCTGGTTATCGCAATACAATTTAATAGGATGTCGTACGATAGAGTCCAACTTGAGCTCACTCAGGAAGGAACTCTGCCACTTAACCTCCTTCGCTAACTCTACGAGGGCCACAAATTCGGCCTCGCAAGTAGAGAGTGCAACCAACTGTTGCTTGCGCGACTGCCATGTGACGGCGGTGCCGCCAATAAGGGTTATGTAACCTGCAAATGATTTTGCATCATGAGAAGGGGTGTTCCAGGAGGAGTCAGCGAATCCTCTTAATTGATTTAATTCTCTTCGATAAGTTAACTTGTAGTCTTTCGTTGCTTTAAGGTATCTCAAGATCCTTTTTGCGGCTGTCCAGTGACATTCAAATGGCTGGGTTAGCCATTGTGATAGGCTTGATACCGCAAAAGCCAAATCGGGTCTTGTACCTTGTGCTAAATACATCAATGATCCGATGATTTCCCTGTAAGGCTTATCCTCGAGTGGATTTCCCTTTGGGTAAGTTGGATCTTCAAACTTCTGAGCAAGATCCATTGGTGTGTTTACGGTATTGGCATTTTCCATGCCAAATTTTTGGAGTAATTGCTCAATATAAGGCCTTTGGTGGATTGCAATAGAGCCATCTTCATCATTAGTTTCGACCTGAATGCCGAGTATGTTCTTGACCCGTCCAAGATTAACTATATCAATCTTCTGTCCTATCTTCTGCAATAGTAGGTTCATAAAGTCTTGGTTATTTGTAAACACCAGTAGATCATCCACATACACGGCCATCCAAATTAACTTTTGATGATCATAACAAAAATATACACACGAATCTATGGTCAACTTCTTAAATCCAACGTCCAGCAATATTCGATTAAGGGCCTCGTGCCATGCTCGCCCAGCTTGCGGAAGCCCGTAAATTGCACTCAGGAGCAAGCAGACACGAGGTACGTCAAAATCTTGTTCATAACCGGGTGGTTGAGCCATATAAACAGTTTCTTTTAATTTGGCATGTAAATAAGCAGCTTTCACGTCATAGTGAAAAATTAGTAATTGAAATATTGCTGCCATCGCAAAAAGCATGCGAATTGTAGATAAACGAACAACAGGTGCAAATGATTCCTCAAAGTCAATGCCTTTTGTTATCCTATAACCTTGCGCAACCAACCGTGCTTTAAACTTTGGTAAATTTGTTCTTGGGTCCATCGTTTTCTTATAAACCCATCTTGAGCCAATCACTTTGGCTTGTTCTGGTTTTGATACCAGTCTCCAAGTCTTACGTTCTCGCTGAGCATCCATTTCATTATCCATGGCCTTTTTCCATTGCTCAGCTTCTTCTGATTCAATCGCTTGCTTATAGTTCTGTGGTTCTATAATCGCTTCTTCAGCATGGTGCGAGGAGAGACCCGTTTCGGGTAAACCATTGTGATTAACATGACGTGCAGCGTCACGTGCACTCGCCCATTTTCGATCGCGGTGTTTACGCCAATCAGCAACCTGATATGGCTGAACTTGTCGACGAATTCTAGTTGACTGTCTCCTAACCACTGGTTGATTCTCATGTTGATCAATAGGCGGTGTTGTTTCAACTTCAACTGGGGCTGATTCCGGTATGTATGACATCATTGGCTCCAGTTGATTATGTTTTTGCAACAAATCACTCCCATTCTTTGTCTCATCAAACCGGACATCGCGAGAAATAATTATTTGATTTGTCCGCGGGTCCATGAATTTCCATCCTGGTTGTAAATTAGGGTAACCAACGAATATTACTGGTTTTGCTCTGGGTTCCAATTTCTTACGATGCTGCTTTGGCACCCAAGCATATGCCAAGCACCCAAAAATCCGTAGATGTTTAACTGTTGGTTTCACACCGGTCAAGCGTTCTATAGGAGTTTGTCCAACAAAACGCTTAGTTGGCGACCTGTTCCCAATATAGGCTGCCGTTGCAGCCGCTTCTGCCCAATATTCCATAGGGAGTTTAGCATCCTGCAACATGGTGCGTGTCTTGTCCAAAATTTTTCTGTTACTGCGCTCAGCAACTCCATTCTGGGCTGGGCTATAAATTACAGTTTTCTGATGTTCAATGCCATTTTGGGCCATAACATTGGCGAATCTTTTATTCAAAAATTCAGTCCCATTGTCGGTTCTTACAGTCTTGACGCGCATATCATACTTGTTCTGTTGTACCGCTAAGAACTCCTTAAATACTTCAGTAACTTGATCTTTAGTTTTTAAAAATTTCAGAAAAATTGCTCTTGAATAATCGTCCACGATTGTATACATGTAAACTGATCCTCCACAAGATGGTACGGTCATCGGACCACAAAGGTCCATATGTAGCATCTGGAGAGGTGCAGTACTCTTAATCGACTGGACCGACTTAAATGGAGAACGAGTAAGCTTTCCTGTCACACATGCCTGACACAACGGCAATGGCTTGAGATTTTTCAAAAGTAAGTCTTTAACCATGTCCCTTGTGACCAATATCTTCAAATCCTGAAAATTTAGGTGTGCAAATCTTCGATGCCAGAGAACAGTGTCTAATTCTTGGTTAGACTGTGTGACGGTTTTCCCAGCAAAACCAGCCTCTGCTTCATCAGGTGATATGGAACATCTTCCCAATGAGGCTTTAAACGCAAACAAGGTATTCTTCATCTCTGCCTCTAACACAACTCGAGCATTCATATCCACTATCTTACAAAATCCGTCCACGAACAATACAGAGCATCCCTTTTTAATAGCACGGCCAACCGAAAATAAATTGTTCGTTAACGACGGCACATATAACACCTCATCCAGGTGTAATGTACGGCACACTCCTTCATATTTAACTATTAAATCAACTGTCCCGATGCCAGTAGCTTGGACAGCGGTCCCATCCGCCAAAATGACCATACGAGCTGCACCAGAATCCAAAGTCTTAAACAATATCTCATTTCCTGTCATGTGGGAAGTGGCACCAGAATCGAGAAACCATTCCGCAGGACCGGACTCGAGGGGCAGGGTGTCCCGACGTCTCGTGCTCAAAGCAAAATCCAAATTTACATCTTTGTTTACAGCCTCTTTAAAGTTTCCAGGGGGGGTTTTGGTTGGGGAAAAATTAAATTGAACTTCGGGGGAAAATTAAGCCAAAATGGGGGGTGTTTAAATCGATGCCCATAGATTCCAACTGCCAACAAATTTACTGAAATATGGATTTACAAGTACTGCTGTTGCTTCTGTGTTGCTGTTGCAGTTTTTATAACTTAATATTAATATTTTACGTGTTTACACTTTCAAACCAAAATTATAAATTTGATTTGGAAGAAACCTGTCAGGAGAAAATAATAACACGGAAAATGAGGCATCATTTTGACAAGATAGAATTAAAAAAACACAAAGTCTTTGGAAACTGTGATTGTAAAGCTTCTCACACTTTGCTGCAATTTTTTTCAATATATTTGCCTCATGGATTGTGACCGCTTGGCCACCCAAGGTTGACCTGCGTCCAGTGTTGGGCACGGTACTTCCAACACGTACCGCGGTACCGTTACCGGTACTTGCGCCAACGGAGAAATGTAACGCGGTGCCGGTACGCGGTACTTGCTGCGTCCGCCAAAAGTAACGCGGTACCGGTACGCGGTACCTGAGAAAACGCGAGAAAACACGAGATTCTCGTGTTTTCTCCCGTTTTCAACGATAAGAATCCAATAATCGCTGATAAATGGCAGATATATATATAACACACCAAAATTTCGAACGATATTGAAGAATTAGAAAAGTATTAAAATTAAAACTTAAAAAAAAATAATCGAAGGAGTCCCTGTGTATTGATAGGCCTATGTCTCGCTCCAATTGTAGCCATGGAAACGATTGTTATTGTTTAATAATAAAAAGAAGCAGAAGATACTACTACATTTCAAAAGTTTAGAAAGTGAGTGAAGAATTCACTCACTTTGTGAATAACACCAAAAATATGACTTAAAAGTTAAGCAAAACCAATTTATACCATTAGATTTGAATAAAACAATTATTTTTCATCTAAAATAGCTTATAGTTACATATATTTTGTTATATAGTTTAGTTATCAATCCAGATTTTCAAAACCTCACTTGTGTCAAAAGTTTAGAAAGTAGCAAAAATCATTTCTTAAAGGTCATGGGAAGAGAAAAATAAAAATTGAGGAGAAGATTGTTTGTGTCATTATTAGACCAAATCCATTGTTGAAACGTGTTCAATTGTTTCGAGAGTGTTATATCGTTCGTTTAAACGTTTGAAAATTCTCAAATGTCCTCCATTTTTAGTTTTCAAAAGTTTCCAAAAGTTGCCGTTGGTGGCGCTATTTATGACATCATCGGCGACAAACAAGCAGCTTTTTAGCATGGGCTTGGCTTCATTTAAGAGCTACGAAAATTTATTATTAGTTCTTTTGAACCTATACACTTGCAACAAATAGCAAATTGGAATATTTACTGAATATTAAAATCCCAATAACCTAACAGTGTTGTCAAATTTGGAAAAAAAATTTTGTAGCTCTTAAATGAAGCCAAGCCCATGCTAAAAAGCTGCTTGTTTGTCGCCGATGACGTCATAAATAGCGCCACCAACGGCAACTTTTGGAAACTTTCGAAAACTAAAAATGGAGGACATTTGAGAATTTTCAAACGTTTAAACGAACGATATAACACTCTTGAAACAATTGAACACGTTTCAACAATGGATTTGGTCTAATAATGACACAAACAATCTTCTCCTCAATTTTTATTTTTCTCTTCCCATGACCTTTAAGTTTAGAAAGTGCAACATAATTCCTTTATTTCGACTTGAAAATAGGACATTTTCATTGTTTTGTTTAGTATTTTGTTGGATGATGTCTGCATCGTATGACCGCCTTCAATCTGCGAGGCATTGTAGACAATACAGTAGGGGGCAAAACAATTGTGACATGTTGAATCTCATGGCTGTATCTCGATAAATAAAGGAGCAAAACCAATGAAATTTTAACTGAATATTTGTCAAACATTCTGCTTCCTTCGCCTAAAATTTTATGACAATCTATCAATTAGTTCTAGAGAAAAAAATTATTTTATGAAGTGACTGCTCTGAAAAAATAGTTCAGTGTTGGTTTGGGGATGCGAAAGGTTGGAAATCTCCAATCCATTGAAGAAATAATGGATACTAATGTTTACAGAGACAATTTAGAAAGAAATCTTGAAGAATAAAAAAACATTGGGGTTGGTTGTAGCAACAGGATAACAACCAAAAACATACATCAAAATTTGCGTGAGAATATTTCACACCAAAAAAAATCAGACATCTTCAATGGCCTTCTCAGTTATTTGAAACTTAATCCAATTGAACAGTTATGAGATGATTTCTTGATTTAAACCAAAAAGTTTCTCTAGAGTTGAGAAAAAAATGTTTTAAAGTTGAAATTAGCTTTGCTTGATGTTTGGGTGTAAAGTATGTCTAAAACAGTGCTACTAAAATTGCTTGAAAATCTGGCTGAATAATTGAAAGCAATAGTACAAGCTAAAGGAGGGCCAACAAAGCATTAACAGACATTGTTGTAAGGTTTCTCGATGGTTAACAGAGTTTGTTAACTTACCTTTGCCTCTTAAATTTTGATGTCACTTCATAAAATAATTATTTTCTCTAGAACTAATGGATAGATTGTCATAAAATCTTAGGTGAACAAAGCAGAATGTTGGACCAGTATTCAGTTAAAATTTCATTGGTTTTCCTACTTTTATTCTTGAGATGCAGCCTTGAGATTCAAATGTCGCAATTGTTAACTTAGTTTTGCCCCACACTACAATACCTCGCAGATTGAAGGCAGTTATACGATCCAGAGGCCATCCAACAAAATACTAAACAAAATTATATGTAATGTCTATTTTCAAGTCGAAATAAAGGAATTGTGTTGCACTTTCTAAACTTATGAAATGATTTTTTCAACTTTCTAAACTTTTGACACAAGTGATGTTTTGAAAATCTCGATTTGTAACTAAACTATATAACAAAATATATGTAACTACAAGCTATTTTAGATAAAAAATAATTGTTTTATTCAAATCTGATGGTATAAATTGGTTTTGCTTAACTTTTAAGTCATATTTTTGGTGTTATTCACAAAGTGAGTGAATTTTTCACTCACTTTCTAAACTTTTGAAATGTAGTAGTATATATGTATAAATAGGTATTTTTTAATGAGAAATTTGTTTTCCACAACATATGAGACAATAAAGTTTAAAATGCAAAACAATGTAAACAAAACATACACTTTTAAACTTTATTATCGTGTACCGCGAGATGTACCGCAAAATCCCGGTACCGGTACTGCATGGCGGCGAAAGTACCGCGGTACAAGTACCCGGTACTTGCTGTTCCCATAGAAAGTAACGCGGTACCGGTAACGGTACACGATGCTTTCTTAAAAAGTACCGCGGTACAGGCCTTCGGTACAGTAACGGTACCGGCGTTACTGTACCGCCGGTACCGTTACTGTACCCTGCCCAACACTGCCTGCGTCATTCCACGCACCGCCCAAAAGCCCCAAGGTCACCCCTCCTTGTGGAGTGGGATGACCCAGTACAGGAAGAAGGGAGCTGAGTAGTGTAGGGATAGGGAGAGAGAAGAACGCTGGGTCTCAACCGAGACAGACGTGTGAAGTGAAGTCCTGAAGCCAGCAAGGGCAGTCGTGCCCTGTACTGACTCTGCTCCCCTCCCTATTCCCCACTGTGACGGTCAGTCGTGAGATGTTGGATCCACCACAGCCTCCATGAGCGGTTGCATGGATCATACAGTTAACTTCGACAGAATAGTTATGTCCAACCGGCTATGTCATTCATGGGGATCCCTCCCTGTGTGAGACAAATCGATTCCTGGTGTGGCGTGCTTTCGTGGCACTGCCAACACGCGGTTAGACGGGAGATAACTCCAACCCCTAGACAACGATTAACGGCCAACAATCCAACATTCTGGAGTCCTTGTTTTTCATTTACGTGAGTATGCGTTCCACCCCATGGTAACCAGTCCCCAGGCTACCATGGATAAAAACCACCACCATCACAAGATTTCAACTTTAAAATATTACGAAGTAATGTTTTAATTGCTGCAACAAACGCACGAATATTCGTGTTAAGCTAAATAACTGCAACATGAATGTTTTAGAAAAGTTGACATCATTAATTTTCAAAAAATTAATTCTAAGTTCGTAAAAAAAATTCAATACAAGTTTTAATTATCAGAATCTATTCCATAATTATATACGTTCAACTCTGCGTGTTGGCCCTCAATTACCATATTTAGGGTACCTGTTCCAACGGCGAATCGTCTAAGGGCGAATTTTGGAAATTCGCCTTTAGAAACCTATTTTGACGTTTCCAATGGCAAATTTTATTAAATTCGCCATTGGAAACGTTTTTTGAGTGCAGGAATGTTTTATTTCCCACATTCGCCATTGGAAAGATATTTTCTGTTTCCAAGGGCGAATGTGGGAGATTTGTTTTTAATGTAAAATTCGCCATTGGGAACGTTTTTACGCTTCCAATGGCGAATATGTGCATGTTGAAATTCGCCATTGGAAACGCAAAAACGTGACCAATGGCGAATATGTGTGTGCTGAATTTCGCCATTGGAAACGCAAAAACGTGACCAATGGCGAATATGTGTGTGCTGAATTTCGCCATTGGAAACGCAAAAACGTGACCAATGGCGAATATGTGTGTGCTGAATTTCGCCATTGGAAACGCAAAAACGTGACCAATGGCGAATATGTGTGTGCTGAATTTCGCCATTGGAAACGCAAAAACGTGACCAATGGCAAATATGTGTGTGCTGAATTTCGCCGTTGGAAACGCAAAAACGTGACCAATGGCGAATATGTGTGTGCTGAATTTCGCCATTGGAAACGCAAAAACGTGACCAATGGCGAATATGTGTGTGCTGAATTTCGCCATTGGAAACGCAAAAACGTGACCAATGGCGAATATGTGTGTGCTGAATTTCGCCATTGGAAACGCAAAAACGTGACCAATGGCAAATATGTGTGTGCTGAATTTCGCCATTTTTGTCGAATAATATCTCGGCGACATCGCTTTGCATTAAATCCACGGAAATCAATAAAAATCCACTGAAAATCAGTATAAATCCACTGAAGATCTGTATAAATTCCCTGAAAATCAGGAATACTGTATTTCAATGAAATCAGTAGTGAAAATCAAGAATATTTCAATGAAATCAATGAAAATTATTAATATATCAATGAAATCACTATAAATCGAAAATATCTCAAATGAAATCAGAGAAAAAAAGGAATAATTAAATGAAATCAGTAAAATTAATCTTTGCAGTGTCAATATGAAATCAGTGAAAATCGTTTGCAATCGAATGCGGCCGTGAGTCACTCCAGAGGTAGGGGGGGTAGGGGAGGTCACTGCACATGTGACCACAAATTAGTTTAGGTGTAGAGAAGAAATAAACAAGTGAATAAGGATTAATATCCGACTTCGTAACAATCGACAATGTGATTTGATAGGTGAATGTGATCAAAATAACATGTTGAGCCAACACAAGTGTGTGACATTTAAGAGATAAACATATTTATTAAGAACTAATTAATAATCTAATAAAACCATATCCAATATATATATATGTATATATATATAACAAGAATCACGAAGTACTGTGATGCGCGTTTACAAAGCCTCCAATAAGGGGTTGAGATTCCTAAATTCGAAGAGAATTCAAGAAAATACACGATTCTGAGTTAATATTATCAGACGTCTCACTAATGTAACAACTCGAAGCTATTCAACAGGGTAAGAAACAATACAATAAATTTCTTACCGTCAATGGAGAGTTCGAATCGAGTTTTTCAGTGGTCGTCCTAAATTTGCGTTCAGTTTGCGAAGGAGTGGATCTTTGGGTGCACGTTGGTACGCACGCAGAAGATACTTCGAAAAGTGAGGAGAATCGGAAAATTTGGGTCTTTATAACCTTTGAGTTACACAAAGGAAAGGGGTATTTTCGTAGATCTAAATTATGTTAATTGAAATAATTGCCTGTCTGGCGACATTGGGTCGGCAAAGGGAAAGTTTGCATAAAGGACAGGAAACTTTGAAACAATAGGGATTAGACTTGGCACATAGGTGCTACATTTTTTGAGTTAGGACTAAAAGGCAAGAAATTCTTTTTAAAGTAATGAATGACTTTGTGACAACTACCTTTTGCTTTGCAAAAAATGTTTGATACGGTTTGATGGCGAGGCCGGCTTGGAAGGCTTCGGGAACGAGTGCAAAGACTATGTGTGGCCCATTTAACATAAAATTAGGAGAGAAAGTAACAGGTTTAATAACGACAAATTTTTTTTAAGCAGTTATAAACATTTTCATGCATTAAAGACCTTTTTTTAGGCAAGTTAGACCTTTTTTAGGCAAATCAATGCATTTTTAAGTTTATTCGTGTTAAAAGTTTATTTACAAAATAAACACATACCTGATTATATTTACATTCGTATTGTATAATCAAAACCATGATACACTCATGTCCGCCCACGATACGTCGTTCCAACGTAGATTCAATCGAACAGTGAAAAAACGACATGGCGACCTTTGAAAGAATTCGATTGCAACGTCAAAAACGATCGGTTATGTTTACACATGCCCAGAACCCAGAACCAGTTGTATTGATAATAAACATGGAAAACCGTAAGTTATTTGCTATTCTGGTTATTTATTCACGTTGCACATATTTCGTAGCTTATCTCGGTTAGGTTATTGTTAGGTTTAGCAATGTCTTGTTCCGACCGATTTATCTCGTTTAATGGCTTATAATTCAACCAAAAGTAGAATCGTCACAAACTGAACGAGATCGATATATTTTGTTTATCTCTAATTTATCTTCCACGAATTCAAAAATGTGCTGATGTATTCATAAATCAGTGGAATTATCAACTCTCGGGAAAATATTAATTTCTCCGTCGAATTTCTGCACTGACTTTTACATTTTTAATTTTGCCAACTACCCGGCAATTTCTCTCTCATTTATACAACTCTCCAAGATTTTCATGTGGATTTCCAAGTCGAAGAAATACTTGTCACCGATTGGCAAAAGCCTGCAATTGCTGCCTTCAATTTGATCGTCAAAATAAACCGACCGCTACATTTTCAATTCGAAATAAAAACACGAATTTTTATTCTGTGATGTTATCAAAAATTATCGTCGTTTCTTCATTTTTATAGAACTGCATGTGCAAGTCTGTGTCGCCCACGGGAGCGGTAAACCTCCTCCTACTGGATAAACTGCAATAAAACATGTGTCCTGTGCTCGAAACTGTCGGAAAATAGTCGAATGGTTTTTTGTTCTCATCCAAAAGCTATGGTCCCAAGTCGTGTTGTTTTCTCGTCGTCCACGTGTCTTATTTCCCAATTCAGTATAAGTATGACAAATTCCGCCAATTTATTGCGTTTCACCTTTAAAACGAGACTCTCTAATTGTGTCAATGATGACCAAATGCATGTCCGTCTCCGACATCTGGTTCGTGTTCATTAGAACGAATATTTGAACAGCGATGATCGTTTCATCTTGGTTTTACATTTCCGCCATCTCAAAAACATTAAAAAAGTTATCCAGAGTGTCTAATACTGGTTGCAATACGTGTTCCAATACGTTCCAATATGTTGAATAAAACTTTTAATTGCATTTAGTCAACGGTTATAATTAATTCACGTAATTTGCTGTCTCGGCTTTAAGGTCGTTTCTTGAATCGAGGTTCATTACGCGTGGCTTTCCTGCCTCGCAACTTACGAGGATATCACTTTTCGATGCCGCGTCTCATTTCCCACGAAATCGGACGATGCTCTTATCGTGTCTACTTCTTCGACGTTTGTTTCAAATTCTTTTTTTTTCAATCAGCTTAGCAGCTAGTTCTTTCTTCAACATTTGATCATGTTTTTATTTTTATTAAAATAGACAATTTTGCCTTCATTTTCCGGCCGTCAATCATGTTGGAATGAAAAAATCGATGAAAAAATTAAAATATATGTTTTTATTCAATTGAAAGAAAAATACATCAAATTTAAAATAAGGAAGTACAATTTTTCAAAAATATTAAATATTTTTTGTATAATTATTCGTTTTCAAAATAGATCTTGATCATGTCCATATGCAGGCACTGCTGTCCTCCCAATCGTACTTTCTACAAGTATATTTGAGAAAAAAAAATTAAAATGAAAAGTAATACAAATCTTACACAGTTTGCCTTTTCCTATAAATAGTTTTAACAGTAAGCAAACTTACAAATTGAAATCTGCGTGTAAAAATGCATTTTTTCGTGCTATTTTAATGCAAAATTGTCAGTACGAAACTAAACAGCGCATGATTGGCCAAAACAAACCATAAATGGAACAATTCCTAAACGTATCCACATTAATCAGAATGTAAATCGGTTAAAAGTGTTAAAAACCATCAAAAATTCACATTTTCATAACAAATTCATCAAAATTCGAGCTCAAATCGATATTTTCCAACCAAAAATAACTTTTTTTCACATTTAAATCCATCAAAAACGTCAAAAAATCAAATCATTCGATCGGTTATCAAACCTCGATGAATGCGGAGAATTCTCTGCATTCTAGTGCAATAATTGCAATGTTCAATAATGAAACACTTCAGTTTCCTCATCACCATCTTCACGATCAAATTTTGAATCAAGTGCCTACTATATTTTGGTGTTGCGAAACATTTCAAATACGTGGATGGCCCTACACTTGTAAAGTTCAATGCGGCTTTTGTTTTTTTAGTGTTCCAAAACCCAGCTGGGTTGGAGAGTCCGATTGTATCTTAAAATTGAGTCCCGTTTCGGCAATCCGTATTTCATGTAGCATTGTAAACGAGAGAGATCAAATGGCTGGCTCAGATTAACATCATCATCTGCAGAAACCACTAGAAAACGTTTCTTTCGACAGACAAATTGCAATCTGCGTGTAAAAATGCATTTTTTTTGGGTCATTTTAATGCAAAATTGTCAAAATTTGTGCAATCTCATTTGCAACGTTTCAGTCTTGTCGTAGTAAGCGACCTGGCGAAAATAAATGCATTTTTAGACATTTTTAGGCAAATAAATGCATTATCATGTGCTGCAATAGACTCTTTTTAGAGACAATCTACTTTACAAATGAACTTTTTGGGATAAAAAATACTTTGCCAAAATAAAAACATTTTTTGCAAGACCCACAAGCCGGCTCTGCTTAATGAATAATAACATAGACAATATGTGATGAAAAGAATTAAACTTTTCAAAAACGTGTTGTTTGAAGCGATTAGGCGCCGCTTTCTACATTTCCGATTGCTGCTCTTGGGACAACAATGTTAAATCAGGCAGCTAGATTGGCTGTACCGCTTGCTGCTCCTGCGTGCAGAGCAGGTACTCCGCAATGCTTTGCGCGCTTCTACAAAAGCACCGTGCTCATTTCAATCCAAATGATTATTAATTCAAATATTAGAAAAATTTCTAAAATTTATTTTATTAACACAAAAAAATCCATTCCATAATATAGAATAACAGAAGTTTTATTAACGGTTTTTTCGATCTCCTTTCCAAAAAGAAGCATTAATGTATAGACATAATAATTTACACAATATTAAAAATATGTATCTTCCATAAATTTCGGGTGCGTTGTCCGTCGTACTATCTTCGTTTTATGTTTGGTGAAGTAAACGTAATGTCCGGTGCTGTTACTCGATGCCTGTAACAAAAATTCATTTTAAAATTCATTTTTCATTTATTTAAGCGTTTTTTGGACCCACACGGCATTGTTTATACAAGTTTCAAAATTTAAGCCAAAAGTATGAATTTTTGTACTTAAATGCACAGTTTTGTGCCTCAAATTGCTTTTTGTTTAATTTCAAACTTTTATTTCAGTAAAAATGTCGTGTAAATACGTTTTACGTGCTGCGTGAGGCGTTATATTTATATACATACAAGGTTACTCGCATCGATATCGAATGGAAAGTTTAACTTGACCTCGCACATGTGATTCCGTTCGATGCTGAGTCCGTTTGGGTTCTAAATTGTTGTGTAACACTGTTCATGTCCTGCTGGTCTCGAACTAATGAATTGTAGAATTTTCGGGTTCCTGAGGAACACGAGACGAGACGAACACGAGAATGGGAAGGAGACGAGAACGTCTCAATAACGTTTTATTTTAAACAGCCAATAGGAGCTGACGATTGCACTACATAACCAGTTAGAATTACAAATAAAGATAACTTTGAATTAAAACCAGCAGCGTGTGTTGCGTGTGTTGCGGACCAGTCGGAGTCAGCTAGCAATACGTTTTTGTAACCTACCAATTATAGCCAATATTGGCTTTAGCGCTGTGACATCCGTCTGGCATCACGTCCATAGTTCGTTTGCTTTAAATACTTTAAATACACACTCGGCTCGTTCAATTTCAATTATTATTTATTTTTTTAAGACCTGAGAACCGACCAAACACTGCCCGCATTTGCGCGATCGAATGCAGCCAAACATCCGCCGCATTCGATCGCCCAAATACGGCCGGTGTTTGGCTGTATTCGATCGCCCAAATACGGCGGGTGTTTAGCTGTATTCGATCGCGCAAATGCGGCGGGTGTTTGGCTGTATTCGATCGCCCAAATACGGCGGGTGTTTAGCTGTATTCGATCGCGCAAATGCGGCGGGTGTTTGGCTGTATTCGATCGCCCAAATACGGCGGGTGTTTAGCTGTATTCGATCGCGCAAATGCGGCATGTGTAAAAATCGATTGGTACTGTTGCGGATCAGCTAGCAATACGTTCTTGTAGCCTACCAATATTAGGCCAATATTGGCTTTAGCACTGTGACATCCGGTCACCTCTCGCCTGGCATCACGTCCACAGTTCGTTTGCTTTAGGGAATCACGTCCACTCAACGTTCTGTTTAATTCGTCTTATTTAAACAGCAGAACTTTCTAAATAAATCAGTCGACCAGTTTAAACAAACCAAATCGTTCGCTCGTGACTCACAAGCACTTTAAATACACACTCGGCTCGTTCAATTTCAATTCGCCATTGGAAACGCAAAACCCTTTCCAATAGCGAAATTCAGCACACACATATTCGCCATTGGTCACGTTTTTGCGTTTCCAATGGCGAAATTCAGCACACACATATTCGCCATTGGTCACGATTTTGCGTTTCCAATGGCGAAATTCAGCACACACATATTCGCCATTGGTCACGTTTTTGCGTTTCCAATGGCGAAATTCAGCACACACATATTCGCTATTGGAAACGCAAAACCCTTTCCAATAGCGAAATTCAGCACACACATATTCGCCATTGGTCACGTTTTTGCGTTTCCAATGGCGAAATTCAGCACACACATATTCGCCATTGGTCACGTTTTTGCGTTTCCAATGGCGAAATTCAGCACACACATATTCGCCATTGGTCACGTTTTTGCGTTTCCAATGGCGAAATTCAGCACACACATATTCGCTATTGGAAACGCAAAACCCTTTCCAATAGCGAAATTCAGCACACACATATTCGCCATTGGTCACGTTTTTGCGTTTCCAATGGCGAAATTCAGCACACACATATTCGCCATTGGTCACGTTTTTGCGTTTCCAATGGCGAAATTCAGCACACACATATTCGCCATTGGTCACGTTTTTGCGTTTCCAATGGCAAATCGTTTACCAATTCGCCATTAGAAAGGTCCAAAAGCAGTCCCAATGCTGAATTGGGAGAAATTTGCCGTTGGGACTGTTTTGGACAGAATAAAGTCGAAATTCGCCATTCGTCCGAATGGCCAGATTCGCCCTTGGACGATTCGCCGTTGGAACGGCACCCCCATATTTACACCAGAAAACAAATTAAAAAACTGAAAAAAACCCTATACTCACAAAAGCACCAAGATTATGAGACGTATCGAAAATTTAAGAATGCTGAAGTTGAAAAAACATCGCATTCGGCATCTTTGCAAACAAGAAATTGCAAGTTCAATCGAGAAGACATCATTGCCGATATTGAATAAGTTACTGGACAAGCAGAAATCCGTTGCAGTTCGCATTGTATGGTTGGTTGCGGTAACGTTTTGTCTCACCATTTGTTGTTATCAGACATATCAAAAAGTGCAACACTACTTGTCTAAACCAATTAAAGTTGAGATTGAGTATAAAGAAACGAAAGAACTAAAAATACCTGGCTACATGTTGGCAGGATTAGATACAGCAACTTTGGCTCCATATTGGCGACCAATAAAAAATGGCATAGAGGATCGTATAGATTGTGGGAATGCAGTGAAAGGGATTATAAAGAGTGCTACCAAGACTTTTAATTACACTCAGTTGTGGCTAGATTCAAGTATGCTAAACAATTTGGAGCTTGTAGAAGCACATCAAGTAAGAATGTTTTATTTGTTTATCAATTAAGTAAGAAAATCTGTTATTTCAAAATTCAAATAAAGGTATCCCTCATTTTATGCGATTACTTGGTTCTGTTAAATCGTCGCTTAAAGTGAATTGGGAACTTAGGGATGCAATTACATGTCATGGATACGTGCACACTGTTGTTAAAGCATAGATACTGTAGGTGCACACTGTTGTTACAGCATAGATATACTCTGGTTCGACTCAAGAGTATGCCTTCTAAGAGCCGCATTACTCCTAACTCAAGGTTGTATTACTACCACTAGGGGAAGTAGTTTTTATTTTTATTATCATTTGTGATTGTTATTACCATTTAAGTTGATATAATTTTGATTATTTTTATACATAAATGTTACTTCCTTGTAAGAAATAAAGTTCTATGGACATGTGAATGAAAAACTATTGTTTGTTATGGTGTTTGGGTCTACATTTATGGATCACTACACCAGTGATGCGGCTCTTAGAAGGGCATACTCTTGAGTCGAACCAGAGTATAGGTGCACACTGCTGTTACAGCATAAATACAGTACTCGTGGTCAGCGGCGTAGTAATACACCAATGGGTCTGTGTGCAAGTTGCATGATGGGCTCTTAGCAGAGCCATAGCTAGGATTTTGATACTCTAAGAGCCTAAAAACCTGAAAAAAAATATGGTCACCACTCAATCTCTCCTTCACCCCCTACTGTAGGCTTGTGGGCCAGCGTCCACGCACATGCTGCATCTCCGATTAATCGGAAATGCAGCATCATGACCTTGACTTAACCTAAACTAACTACACCTAAACTAACCTAAACTAACTGAACCTAAGCACCTTAAAAACGGCGTCGCTAAAACGGCGTCACTAAAGTGAAGCAATCCGCAGCCAAGATGCTCATCAACAGAGAAAAATGTACATACTACTTGTACAAGTATGTGTTGATAAAGCATGTAGCTTATATACAGGTAATTCCCAAACACTAATGGCAGACTTAGCTGCTGCACTTGCTAAGTGTAAGGTTGCTGCAGCAGTGAAAAGGAGAGCTGAAGAAGAACCCTCTGATAGTCTTAGAAATATTTTTGATACGGTCATGACTAATAAAAATCCTGCATCCCTCATAGACATACAGACGACACAAGACATATTGCCCTCCAACAGGAAGTCATGCGCTCTTGTCCTGTCTGATTTTGTATGGTAACTGTGTGACAGTCATGAACTATATTCATGTAAATGAATAATTTTGTCCCTAGATGGCAAATTTAATATAGTTGATTAAATACATAAATACAAATGTTTTATGCATTTGTAAGTAAAAGAATTACTGTTTAAAATATAACATAAATTAATATTTATATGTAATAACCAAGAATAACTAATTTCCAACAAACTTGGCCAAAGGATTAAACCAAGATTAAGCCACCCCTCACACCTGCACATCGTTTAGATTAAGACAATGACTTTATCCTGAATGTGTTTTGGCTATCCAGTTCCTGTTCTCTCCTAAAAGAGAGCTAGGTCCTGTGTATGTTTGAAGTAAATATTTTTAATTCGTCACAATTTAACAACGTCGAAAATTTGGGAGCAATTTTAGCGATTGCAAATGTGGTTCTACACTGTTTGAACAAAAGCATAATTCAATATACTTATTTCGCGCTTATTCAAACTCTCAACTGCTAGCTGCATTGAATAAGCGCGCAATGCATTCGTTTTTGTTGCACAAACATGTTTGAACAAGAGCAAAATCCGATTTCACTCTTGTTTTATTCGATCTAATTACCACGATCCGTTTGTAAATGCGCTTTAAACCAATATGTAAAACTCAAGTTCAGCACTTCACTTCCTTTTCTGATTTGTTTTATTCCTTTATTATATTTAACTAAGTTATTTCTTTTTATTAGTACAAGAAATCTATTTTTAAAATGACTAAAAATAATAGCAAAATTGTAACAACTAATTCAAATATAGAGATCAGTGAAAAAAATACAATGATGGGCGTTGCTTTAATTTTCAAAACAAGTAATAAAAACTGCTCTACAAAGCAGAAAAAAGTCCTTTCCTTGTCATGCTCGCACATAGCCATTATGCCCAAGGTAAAACTGTAAAATTGGTAGGAAATTGGACATGACAAATCCAATGAGACATTTGTTGTTTTTGTAGCATCGTTGCGACATTGTCTTCCCAGTTCTAAATTCTTAATCAACAACGCTAGACAATATTGTAGATTAACATTTTTAGTCTAGCATTGTTGGTTCAGAAATTACACCTTAATGACAAATGTTGTAACGATGCTTCATTATCATTAACAATAGAATGTGCAATTTCCTGCCAATCTACCATAAAATATCCCCAATAACTGCAACAACATTAGTGAGGAAAGGATTTTTATCTGATCTGGATACAGTAAATAAGTTTCAAGTTATATCATTGAAATTTTTAGATTTGTCCATGGCTGAGGGATTCTCTATGATGTGGCAGTTTCAGAAAAATGGAAGCTGCAAGATACCAGCTGTGATGGTGAGAATACAGGGTGTTTACTTTACTTTTCTTTAAAGTGTTCCAGGCAAATTACGGAAAAACAAACTCCTCCCAAGTAACATAACGAACAATTTAACATCGAAGATAGATGAGATGTTTAATATTGTATGTACATACCGGTATACTCTAGCTCACTATAAGTTGGGCCTTTCTCCCATTGGCAGAGCCATTTCACTTGTGCAGTGACACTTAAAAGCAGATCGGAACTCCATAATTGCATTAGATGTACAGACATTGTAATCGATTACCTATTGTTAGGAAAGGCGACAAATTACCCCCCTAAAATAATTTTAATTTCCCCCACTCAAAACCCCCCCAATTAAATTATGACACTCCCCTAACTTTAGTTTCCCCTAATAAATTTATTCCCCCCAACAAATCTATCGCCAATTATTATCCAATGTACCCCAACACTTTGTATTGTTATTTAGTTTTCTTGTCATTGTGAACACAATGCTCTTAGCTTTCGATGGGTGTCCGCACTTCGTCTTAACAACTTCAGGGATACCCCTTGCAGGTCGCAAGTCGTGGGTGTGAACAGCATTAGTGTGGTGTACCTCCATCTAGCCTTGGTGGATGTTGATTCTTCCATTTTTATACTCGACTTGGATTCCCAAGATGTATTCCAGTCTGCCTATGCTCACGAACTCAATTTCTTCCTTCATTTTCGACATTAATTCCGTCTCAAATTCGTCTGTGGATGCCAAGGACAGGTCATCGTCCACGTATACGCCTAGAAACATAAAGTTGCCGTCAATAAAAATCACGTAAAGGCATGGGTCCTCTGGAGATGGTTTAAATCCAATTTTCTTCAAGGTTTTGTCTAACATTTCAAACCAACATCTCCCTGCCTGTTTTAATCCATAAATGCTTTTGATTAATTGGCATACATGTTCCTTTCCTCCTTCAACGTATCCTTCTGGCTGCATCATAAATATTACTTCTTTCAGCTTGCCGTGAAGATAAGCGGCTTTGACATCGTGTTGCTTTAATGGTCTGTTGATTTTCGCTGCTACATTAATCAGCATTCTCAGAGTCTCTATTCGGATAACCGGGGCGAACTTCGCCCGGCGAAGATCAGCTCGTAGTCGTCCCCAAATTTCTGCGAGTATCCAGTGGCTACTAGTCTCGCTCGGAATCTTTCCGGTTCCTCCTCGGAATTTAACTTCACTTTATAAACCCACTTGGATTTCACCGCCTTCTTTCCTTTTGGCAATTTTCCAATTTTCCACACTCCGTGTTGTTTCATCGAACTCATTTCGTCATCCATCGCGGCTTTCCATTCCGTCGCGTTGTTGGAATTTGTCGCTTCATTATAATTTTTCGGCGTTAGAATTTCTTCTACTAGTAATGCCATTTGCTTCGTCTTAATTCTCTCTGATCTTCGTGCTCCTTGGGCGACTAACTGTCGTTCTCGTTTCTCTCTTTGCATCGTGTCTGCGACCAATTTCATTTCTCTGGTCACCCCTGCCGGTCGCCCTCTCTGTGGTGGTTCGGCACGTTCATCTTGGTCGTCATTTTCTTCCGCGTTGATCTCTGTTTCATTTGTTTCCTCTTCTTCTTCATTTATTTCATTTTGTTTTTCTTCCTCGGCATCGTCTGACTCGTCTTCATTTTCTTCGCAGTTCAGATCGATTTTGACTGTTTCAATCTCTTCATCGTCTTGGATTTTTCCATTCAGCAAGTCTGCACCAGTTTTACTCTCGTCAAATTTCACATCGATTTCTTCACTAATCGAATCACTTTCCGGATGATAAATTCGGTAGGCCTTCCTTGTATTCGAGTAGCCAATGAATATTGCTTTTTCTGCCTTGGGATCTAGTTTCTTTCGTTTATGATCCTTGATTAGCACATATGCTATACATCCAAATCTTCTCAAAAATTTTAAATTTGGTTTTCTGCCAAACCATATCTCAAATGGTGTGCGTCCATGAATTGACGATTTGCATCGGTTGCGGATGTGTGCCACTGTCGATGCACACTCCGCCCAAAACGTCTTTGGCAGTTTGCAATCTTTTAATATTGCTCTCAACATCTCAAGTATTGTCCGGTTCGCGCGTTCTGCGACGCCGTTGCTAGCCGGGTTAAATGCTGTGGTCAGCTGATGTTCAATGCCCCTTTTTGTCGTCCATTCTTTCATGCTTTTGGACAAGAACTCGCCGCCATTGTCGCTCCTCAATTTCTTTAGCTTCTTGTCAGTCTGTCTCTCCATGCAGGTGATTAGTTCTGTCAACTTCTCTTTTGCGTCGCTTTTTGCATTTAATGTTTTTACCATCAACATCCTACTCCAGTCGTCCACTACAGTCATTACATAGTTTGCACCTCCTCGAGATTCGGGTCCAATTGGTCCAATTAGATCGATGTGCCACAACTCCATGATGCTGGACGATTGGCGGTCTGTTACCGACTTGTGCGACGTCTTTTTCATTTTTCCTGCGATGCATGGTTCACACACGGTGCCACCTTTGCTGCTAATTTCTATGCCATATGCAAGTTCTTCATTTTTCATTTCTCGCAGGGTGTTGTAATTCAGGTGTCCCAATCTCACGTGCCAATTATTGCCATTTTCCTCCGCTTGGTACGACTTCTCGCATTGTTTAATATTCGCGTGCAACACAAACATGTCTCCTTTTCTTGGTACCGTCATAACTTGTTCTCCATTTTCATCATTAATTGTTGCGCTCATTTTGGAGAATGTGACTTTTAGTCCATTATCGACAATTTTCGATACTGACAACAAATTGCTTCCAATTTGCGGCACACACAATACTTTCTTCAATCTGGAATTTTTTCTGTCGTGTTCGAGCACAATCTCGCCCATTCCAATTGACTTCATGCTTTTTCCCTTCTTCGCCATTCCGATATTTTTCTCATCTTTATCAAATGTGTCGAAATGTTTCGCATTCAGCGCCGTCATGTGGCTTGTCGATCCGGAGTCTAATACCCAATCGCTCTCTCCATCTGGTTCTTCATTCGTCTCTTCATCATTCGTGTTTTCATCCATCTCGTACGTCATTAGCGTGAATTCTGCTTTTTCTTCAAGTGCCATCATTGATATTTCGCTCTTTCCTCTGCCGCAACCTCGCTGACCGCCTCTGCCTCGCCCACGTCCTCTTGAGTCGCCACTTTTAAACTCTCGTTTGGGTTTCGAACAATCTTTCGATAAATGTCCAAATTCCTGGCAGTTGAAACATTTTGCCTCACTGTAGCATTCTCTTGCCATATGTCCTCGACAGCCACAGTTGAAGCATGTGCGCTTTGGCTTCTGCCTTCTCTCACGTGTCTTGAGTGCGGTTTCATTTGTTGTCGCGTTTTTGTCATCTTTTCAAGCTGAAATTCGCCCTTCCTCCATTTTTAATATGTTGCGAATTTTTGACATGTCTAAATTCGCCTGCACTTCAATTGCGCGCACATTTGCGTCAAATTCTCTCCGCAATCCTTTCGTCACATAAAACTTGCATTCGTAGTCATCTATTTTTTTGCCAAGTTTTGCACAGCGGTTAATTATGGCTTCGGCCCGTTCATGTACGTGTCTACATCTTCTTTGTTATTCATCTTTAGCTGTGTCAGCTCGCAGGCACTCCTCATTTGCAATTCTTGGGTTTTCGCCGCCATGTTGGTTTTTACCAAATCCCAAAGTGCCTTTGCACCTTTTGTGTTTGAATACTTCAAAACTTGTGGTGCCGTTCTTGTGCTGATCATCGTGAAGTGGGCCGCCGCGTTTTTATCATCCCATTCGTCCCAGGTTTTCTCTTTTGCGGCAAAATCCGCTTCTCCTTGAACTCCACGTGGCGGTTCGGCTCCTACAATTACTTCTTTCCACAATTTCTTGGCTCTGAGGATTCCCTCCACTCTTGATTCCCATAAGAAATAATTCGCATCATTTAGTGGCTCAATGTTTGCCAAACTCCAATTACCGGTATCGCTCATCTTTGTTGGTTTCGTCTCAAATTGCACGTATTGTTCAACTTTTTCTTCCGTCTCGGTTCTGTGGCACAATCTCAATATTGTTTAATTCACCTCGAATCGAATTGTTGCTCACAGTCTTTGTTAAAGTTGTTTCTCGTCGTCTCGTATCGTGCACTTCAAGATGGCGCGTCGTTACTCTCGGTTTTCGCCTCGTGGTTGCTCTCAACCGTTGCCTCAAATCTGCTCAAATCTTCTTGTTTTTCGGTCTCAATACCGTTTTTCATCAATTCAATGTGGCTGATGATTGTTCAACCTTCCTCTCTGCTACCATTTGTTATGAATCAAGTAAAAACGGTTGAAGTTTAATACAAGTTAGGAGCAACCTCACTGTTCTACATCAAGTGAATGAGTGGGGAAAAAACACAGGAAGGATGTTCACTCCATATATGGTAGGAGTGTCACCACAGGATACAAAAAAAACTCAAACTACATTAATTACACAATGACATCAAGTGGTGATTTTCCACATCAAATATCCCAACAGTCTTTGTGTTTTTGATGTGTTATATACAAAATTGTAAGACTTTGAGAATTAACATTTTAATTTCCAGTACAATTTCCTACCATCACAACACCCTGGGTGCAATTCCAACGAAGAAGATAGTATAAAGTGTTACGAAGATTGTTTGGCGCGGAGAGAGAAACCTAAATGCCGGTAAATCAAAATATTGACTATACAGTGTAGTCAAGTTTATCAGACTTGAAATTTAACTTTAAAATTTAAAAAGAACACATTTCTTCCTATTGCTGTGTGACCGCTTGGCCACCCAAAGGTGACCTGCGTCACTACCAAACACTGCCCAATGGCCCCAAGGTCCCCTCCTCACGGAGTGATATGACCAAGTAAGGGAAAGGAGGGAGCAGAGTGGTGTAAGGACAGAAGAGCGCTGAGTCGAGACCGAAACCGAGACCTAGACCGGTGACGCTCAGTGGTGAGATGGTCGATCCACCACCCATGAGCAGTTACATGGGCTGTACAGTTAAGTGCGGCAAAATAGTTATGTCCAACCGGCCACGTCATTCATGGGGATCCCTCCCCACGTGTGACGGGTCGGTGCTGGTATGGCACCGCCAAACACATGTGTAGACTGGAGACTCCAACCCCTACACAACGATTAATAAAAGCCAACAACCCATCAATCTGGAGTCCTTTGTCTTATTTAACATGAGTATGCGTCCCACCCATGGTATCCAGTCCCCAGGCTGTCACAGCTGCCACAGCTGATTTAAATAAAAACAATTTTTAAATTTCAGACTACCATATATGGATTTTAAACATGAAATTAGGGACTGCAGCGAGGTAAAAAATACAACAATTGTTGCTAAAACTCATGGCAACACATTCAAACATGTATTATCAACAAAAGCAACATTGGATTGTGGTTGCTTGAGACCTTGCACGAAGCAAATATACATATCGGAAGTAGCCTCAGCGAGATCACCCGACAAGAGTACAGTTGTCGTCGAAATGAAACAGACTGACACAACATTCATAGTCATGACTGAAGTGCCTGACTACGACGTAATCGCATTGCTAGTAGACTTTGGCGGAAATTTGGGATTTTCATTGGGATTATCATTGTTATCCTTGGTAGCAATAGGACAAGCATCGATTAAGCGACTGCACGAGAAAATTAGAAAATACAATTCTCAGCCTCTTTGTCAATCAAACACAAACCTTAAAAGTAAAATAGTGGAGATACATGACAAAGTAATGTCTAAAAAAAGCCACATTACTTCACATAAAATGCCATCGATTGGTCGTTTCGTGCGTTTAATTGTGTTATTGACAAATACCATAATTGCCGTATATTTAACTGCAACGAAAATACAGCTATACTACAGCGAACCAATCAAATTCGTAGTTAAAGTTCAAGAAAACGACACCATTTACATGCCTAATATAATTGCCTGCAACGATGGCAAACTAATGACCGTATACAGAGAACGATATGCAAAGAAGATTATGAAAGATCCATGCAAAATTCATTTCATTGATCTAATGAACAGTGATAAGAAACCATCGCTCGAAACATTATGGAGATATCAAAAGCCTCAATTGAATAAAGTCGTAATGAAACATGTTCCAAAGGTAAGTGTTTTTCATGTTTATTTGTAAGCTCGCTGAGTATTTGTCTTTCTGTGTGCCAATTGTTATTGCTTATTGGAACCATAAACTGAATACCGGTAACTGAACCTGAAGGATTTTAAATCACGTGCTTTATAAAGAGTGTTTAAAGTGAACAAACTAAGTAAAAATATTTCAATTTTGTCAGTTTCAGTTACATTACTACTGTAGTATGCATCCAAGTTCCAAAACCACTGCAGTTGGAGGCAGAAAACGATTTTTTTTTTGCTATTTTGTTTATGCAATCTACTTCGGGTTCAGTAGATTACAATTAATGCTGAAATTCACAATATTTCAGATACTCGGGTTAAGTTCAACAGATGACACGTACAGTATCAATGACTTACAACTGCATTCGGGAACATGCTTGGACTATACTATCGGTACAGAGAAAGTTATAAAAATAATATAACATAGAATTGAAGACACATTTTATTTTGTTTTAGAGCCTATTAAGTACGCTGGAGCTGCATCTGCATTCTTTATTGCTCTTATAAATGTAAGGAGTCACTGTTCTGATGGATTGTGGCAGGTAAGATAACAGAATAAAAAAAATTAGCTCGGGTCAAATCGTCGACGATTATGACTGATCGACGACACACCGTCAGTTACCATATTTACATGTACTCACGTATCTAGATAAGTGAAAATGCAAAATTTACTTTTTTTGAAAACTGATCATGTAAACAAATCAGTTTCCAGAAAAGTTTAACTAATCTGGAAAACTAAAATCTACTTGTTTGAGGTACAGTAGATTTTGAGTGTTTTGCGCAGTACCATTTGCAATGTAAACAACCACTCATTACTTATCTAAAAAAGCTGACGTCACAACAGAGAGTTAAAAACGTCTTATGACATCACCTTTGTTAGAAAACTGATTCTTTGTAAACGCATGCAGTTTTCCACGAAAGTAATATTCGCATTTTCACTTATCTGGATAAGTGAGTACATGTAAACATGGTAAATGATTAAGCTCTTTTGCCAAACTTGGTCAAATCAAAACAACCCTATTTGATAAAGTCACAAGTCAGGCATGATTTTATGCTATAAGAAATTCAAAGGGGGGGGGGGAAGGACATTTATTTTACTTTCTATAATCTAGATTAATACAAAAGATTCGCAAAAGAAACAGTCAAATTTTGACACAAATTCCTAGGGCCAAAGAAGGTTTTAAAGTGACCCTGTAAGTATCGAAAAATCTTACTGGTGTGTCAGCTGCATCTGTGATAAAGGGGCCGTCCATAAAGAAGGTCACGGTCTTAGGGGGGAGAGAGGGGTAAGCCAATCTCGTGACAAATTGTGACATAGGGGGAAGGGGGGGGGTTCTTGGAAATGTGATGTCACAAGCAAAGATCTTTCAGGCACAACTTGAAGACATGTGGGTGGTTGCCAGGGTAACCAGCCCATGAGCTTTTTGCAACAGGAAATGCTTCCTGTGAGGAGTTTTCCTCCTCAGCCTGATACGATGGCAAATCAAAACAAACTGCTTTACGATCAACTTTTGTAGTACAAAAGTGTGACGGGCATCACTGTGCGATGTGGAAGTTTCGAACATCTGGAAGCATTTGAAATCTAGCAATGACTTTCCCCAAAATGCCAAAAATGAAATTCAAGGGTGGAAGTTCAAGTTTGATCAGAAACAACAAACACTGACTGCATTTTAAGTATGAACTTTTGGTTTTAAATAATTGACAGGGTTACAATAAGGGGTTTCATAAATGGTGCGCTGAAGGCGCTGAAGCGATTATGACGATTATTCTGCTGAAGCGATTATCATGTGACTTGGATGGGCCAATCACATGAATAATCGCTTCAGCGTTTCAGCGCTTATTTATAATCGTCTGAAAAGGAGTTTTTAGTGCTGAAGAGTGCTTAAACTAAGGAAATAAGAGTTGGTTGTAAATATTTAAAAAAATTAAAATAAATAATTAATTTAATTTAAAAAAATAAATAAATAGGTTACAAAAATACATTAAAAAAATAAGAATAATAAAAAAAAAAAAAAAAAAGTTATGTGACTTAAGGAATAATCACTTGGATCTGGTGTGGGTCCTCAATAATGCAGTGATTGTGATTATTGGAACAATCACTTCAGCGCCTTCAGCGTGTCATTTATGAAACCCCTTAATAACTGGCGCGGAATGAATAAGCGCGCTTATTCATCCGCGCCAATGATAATAAACCGTGACTGTGACATAGGGGGTAGGGGGGGTGAAGCTTAGTGTGACAGTAGTGTGACATGGAGGGAGGGGGGGTCTAAAAAAAGCCGATTTTAGCGTGACCTTCTTTATGGACGGCCCCAAAGAGCCCATCAAACCCAATTTGCTTTCGGGCCCGTTCTTGCCCGTTCTTGCTACGCCACAGCATAATGTGGTTCTCCCCACTTACATTACTACATGCTGTGTAAATAATGAATGTGTCGTTTTATATTATCGGATAGCTTCAAGTTTTTTTTAATTTTTATTTTAAATTTGTAGTTGTACCTTCGTCCACCTGAAGCTAAAATCCAATCTATTCTTACAAGTCGACGGAACATCGATTTCTCTACCATGTCAATACTGCAAATATCGTCTTTCGAAGTAAAATATATTATACTTATATGACAAATAATTTCCATTTTTTATAGAATAATTCCAAAAATACCACACATGATAAGGCAATCTAAATATCTTGATATTATGATTATATTATTAACAAAAACCAGAACCTTTCGTGTTTCCTGTTTGGATTGGATTCCAAAGCTAAACCTTAACCAGGAATAAACTAACAATCCCCCGCCAAATTTTTTACTCATATTATCCTCCACCTCCCAAAAAAACCTGAATACAGTAGCTATAAATTAAATTAGTGTTTAACTACTTGTTGTAATGTAAAATCGCATAACATGAAAAGAACACTTCAGAGTAATTTAACCAATTCTCTACACTTACAGAAAATTTCACTGAATTTGAAATCACGCCCATGTATTGAAAAGGAAGAAGAATATATACAATGCCACGACAAATGCTTTCAAGACAAATTATTCGAATTAATCTCGTGCCGGTATATTAGCAGTCGCATGACATACTGAATTATATTATTTTAATTTGAATTATCGACTAGGTTACCATTTACCAATAATATATTCACAAACACGTGCAAGTCTGCATCAGAAGCTAAAGAAGTGTTGGCAAAATTCATTTATTTGTCTCTGAATATCCGCACAAAAGGAGAATGTGACTGTCGGCCTACTTGCAAGAAAGTTATTCACCAAACAAACCTTTATTTTCAGCATCCTAATGCATCAACTGTATCTATTGTTTTAATAATGCCAGCTACAAATTTCATCGAGCAATATGTTGAAATTCTTAAATACAGCCTGAAGCTCTTTTCTGTGATTTGGCAAATGCCTTTGGTTTATTGTTCGGTCTATCGTTGCTCATCATACCAGAGTTGTTTCAAAACTGCTACACAACTGTTAAAAATTATTTTTCTTAAGTACCAGGTATTATATCAATTGTGGTATATGTTGAGTTCTAAATCCAATTCTGCAGATTAATGCATAGATACTAGAACATTTTAGCAACCTACTTTATCCCCAGCGCAATGAATTTTTATAGCAATACTTATTGACTAGCTAGAAAATGTCAACCCATCATCAAAATATGTTTTGTTTTCCCTTTTGATTTCCTTTACTACCTACTTACTTATTTATTTGTACAACTGTGACTTGTTGTTCAACCTCCTCTAAAAGTTAAAAAAAATTGCTTTTGTGACCCACCAAACGCTGGTTCCTAGTGCATTTCTCTACATTTTGCAGTGTATCAATTGTCTAATACTCAAACTTCTTTTCGTATCTTTAGCTGAATAAAAACACCCACTTCAATTCTTGAAATTTGTTACACCCTGCATCAGCATATTCAGGTTATCGTATTAGTTGGTTTACTTAAGTAGAAGTCTATACATATTGTGATGATTACAAATCCGTATTTATCAATGTTCACAATAGATGGCGCTGTTTACCAAACGCGCGTAATTCAAACTCGATAAAACTAAAAAGTGTGATAAATAATTATTTAGACACGGTGAATAAAATATAACTATTTTATTCGACATAAACTAAGTATTAATTACTTGATGATGTTGATTCTGTTGAATCAATATCCACGCTACTTACCTGTCGAAGGGAACCAACTGGACCCTTCCGGACCCCAACTGGGCCCATCTGGACATAGTCATATATTAGGTCCGGACTAGTGACCCACGAATCCGCCGATTCGTATGCTGATTGGCTGTCGCCAATCTAGTAGTTCTACAGAACTATATAAGCATCAGTTTTCACCCAGTAACCCCCCTGGCTTGATAACTGTAAATGTCTGTAATTGAATTGTTGTTATCGTTTGATTTCACTTTCTTATCGACACATCAGGCCACCTCAGCTCTCCACAATCGGTATTCATTACTATTGTTATTGTTGTTGTAGGGCCTTTTCGGGAAGGCTAACTCCGGTAATAGACATGCATCCGCATGAAATGGCCCCGTAACGTTAGCCAGCTGTTCTACGGGACAGTAGGATTTCGTACGGTGGCTTAATATAACGGTCGTATACAGTACGACCTTGCTAAATGAAAGTAGGTCCCTCAGCTAACTGGCCTCAGTCCGCTGCAGGATGGCTGTTGTAAAAGCCCTCGCAGGTTCCCGTCTTTCTACGATTGGTCCTTCCGCTCGTTAAAAGTCGGTAAAGGCCTAATGCACAGGTGACACGCCGGGTTGGTAGCCCGTGAGTAATATCTTCAAGATGTTGCGATAAATAACTACCTGGATAATGGTAATCCAACGGCAGTGGCCGATTAATATTTTACCCGGTGCTCGATCAGTGGATCCCGCCATCGTAAGGCATGCTGGCGGATGGAGGAGTCAAATCCTCCCGCGATGGTTCTCTCGACCGTCGTGACGGTCCCCGCCCCATTGTACCCTCCGGGTTAATAACCCGTGAACGATATATAAAATATGTCGTGTTAAACAAATTACTCGGGCATTGGTAATCCTGTATTGGCAATATCTTTTAAACCCGGTAAGTCCATAGAAATGTTTACCTGGTGGTTGGTACCACCGATAGCGAGTTAAAGCACACAATTAAATACTCGGCGCCTGATCACGAGATCTTGTCGTCGTAAGGCATGCTGGCGGATGGAGTCTCAACAACTCCCGCGACGTTCTCTCAATTGTCGTGACGGTCCCCGCCCAATTAATATTTATACAACAATTCATTTGTTGTATTCCACTAATTACTTTACTTTTATTCATTTGGAACATGGAATATTCTGCTGAATATTCCTACTTATGCGAAGGACTCTTCGCATTATTAGATACTCGAGCTGCGGACCAAATACGTCTCCGTAGCGATATTTGTGACGATGCCGCAAGTCAGCCGTATCCCTTTGGCTTCGCCCGGATCCTCAACCAGTTGATGCCGCCCGTTTACACGCGTCAAGAACCCATCTTTGTTATTGTTAATATTTAATAATAAATATGTTATGTCACACTAAAACTGTAAGTTATTTCTACTTGATCACATATTCATGTTTGTAAAGACTTCCGTAGCTTATCTCGGTTAGGTTGTTGCTAAACTTAGCAACGTCTTGTATAAACCGAATTATCTATCTCAAAGGACTAATAAATTAGCCCAAAAGTAGAATCGTCACAATATAACAATATAAAAATAAAAATAAATGCACTTTAACAGATAATGATAGCAATAAATGGTTTGTTAAAATACCGATAATACCACAATTGCAAATCGCTTGTTTTAACGTACTCCAAAGAATTTGAACTCGCATTGATTTGTAATTAAACAATACTTTGTTGCAAGACTGAAATCACATTGCATAATTGTAAAATCGTACCTTTAAAAGTCATTATGTGTCGTCTGTCTCTTTCATCATTGTTGTATACCGATTCATTTTAGTAGTTATGTAACAACCTAACAGGTAATAAATAAATAAGTGAATAAATAAAATAAAATTAAAGAGAAGAAAATAATTTATTGATACTAATCGGTTTTAACCTGGCGCATTTTAGCATTATCATTTTCATTTGAACCCATTAGTTTAATGTGGTGCGAGGTTTGAAATACATCAGACACCTACTGTATGTGGTTAAATATTGCAATATTTTATCATTTACACTTTTTTTAAATACACTTTCTTTTTACCGTTATACAATTTACCATTTTGGCTAGTACATTGCTGCTATTGCCACCTGATTAAAAAATAGTTGACTATTATGGGCCTGTTGATCTCGCTGCGAACCACGCACTCCAGCTCGAAAGTATTTTGATACTATTGCCACCTGGCGAAAAAATGGTTAACTTCCTCGTCAAAAACGCTTCAGCTCTAGCTACATCTTTTTATAAAATTATTTGGAGCAAATATACCTTACATTCAGGCATGTTTAATAGTGATCCAATACCTGCGATTAAAGTGCGAAATGCATTTAATATCAAAAAAAAATTTTTTTAAAGCAAATTTTGAAAAAGTCGCAAAAATTTCTTGGAATTTAGTTACAAGATTAGCCAATCTCTGCATTGTACTTTCGGCAGTCATTTGGAAATCTATTGGAATGTATTGGATTGAAAATCATAACAAATTTTGCAAAAAGTATATTATGAAATGCATTCTCATTAATAAGAATGCATTTTCTAATGCATTTTTTCAATTGTATTATACAATGCATTATTGTATGTACATTTTGGAATGCAATAACAATAAGTGAACTGTATAATATATTTTTAAGTTTAACTTTATTGTTAATTGGTTACAGTTTTCCTGTTGTTACTCTGTATTAATAAAATTCGACTGCGGAAAAAGCACTTGGTCAGAAGTTTTAACACCGTCACGGTTGTAGTAAAGTTTCAAACTCGCTCTTTATTCTCATCGAGTTTTTACTTACTGATAGCTATTTTGTGCCAAAGGAAATTCATGTCGTTAAGAAACTTCCTTTTTAATTTTAATGTTGATAATTTTTCAGTCATAAAAATTTTACAGTCATAAAAACTGTAAAGTTGTAAACAAGAAAGCCATTAAATAGCTTGTCTCGAATATCTAATTAACGACATTTTAATATCATTTTTATGCAACATTACGCCTAACCCAACATTCAACAACAAGCCCATGGCAACATCTATTAATTCTCTCTGCTTGGGACACTTCGGCTGACAACCTGTATGCATACACACAATTTACCCAATGTATGTTTATTTTCAAGCTATAGAACTGGACTGACAAGTGCTCTGGATTTATCACGACGAATAACTTCATCGAACAATTTGAAGCACGTTGTCAGCGGCGGCTTTAGGGTAAGGCCAGTAACTTTTAGAAATATTAAGATTTCAAAAAAAAATTAATTACAAAGATGTAAAAAATCAACGCAAGTTTTAATTAATAGGAAATTTTCTAACTACGTTCAGATCAGTGTGGAATTAATGCGTTTCTACCAGAGAACAATTTAAAAAACTGAAAAGAAATTCAATACTGACAAAAAAAAGCACCAGGATTATGAGACGTAACGGAAATTTAAGAATTTTCAACATGAAAAAAAAACGCATTCGGCATCTGTGCAGAAAAGAAATTGCAAGTTCAATCGAGAAGACATCTCTGCCAATAATGAATAAGTTATTGGACAAACAGAAATCCGTTGCAGTTCGCATTTCATGGCTGGTTGCAGTAACGCTTTGCTCGACCATTTGTTGTTATCAGACATGCCGAAGAGTGCAACACTACTTGTCTAACCCAATTAAAGTTGAGATTGAATATAAAGAAACGAAAGAACTAAAAATAGCTGGCTATATGTTGGCAGGATTAGATACCGCAACTTTGGCTCCATATTGGCTATCAACAACAGTTGGCGCAGACGATATTATAAATTGTGGGAATGGAGTGAAAGGGATTCTAAAGTGTGCTACCAAAGCTTTTAATTACACTCAGTTGTGGCTAGATTCAAGTATGCTAAACAATTTGGAGCTTGTAGAAGCACATCAAGTAAGAATGTTTTATTTATTTATCAATTAAGTAAGAAAATCTGTTATTTCAAAACGCAAATAAAGATATCCCTCATTTTATGCGATCACTTGGTTCCGTCAAATCGTCGCTTAAAATGAATTAAGTACTTAGGGATGTAATTACATGTCATGGATACGATACACCAATGGGCCTGTGTGCAAGTTGGATGATGGGCCCTTTAGCAGAGCCATAGCTAAGATTTTTATCCCACTTGGTGTCTCTGCGCTGTCCATCATTTTTCTGGTCACTTTTATTTGCGTTTCCGACCGCGATTGCGTTGGCCTTAGGGTTTTTCCTGTCATGTTTGGCCTCGTCATTTTTGTTTCGTTCTTGATCGTGATCACGATTTCAATCTCGGTTGTGATCTCAATTTCGATGCTTGTTCGTCGATCGTATTCAGAATGCCATGTTTTTCAAGTAAAATCATCACTTTCCATCTTCATGTAGAATAGTTTTTATCGAGCTTCTCGATCTGGGTAAAACCATGCTCGTTTAGATCCGCCATTAGTTTCGATTTTCGAACCACACTTTTCCTGATCGTCACTTAATATTCACTTGTTTTCAAGTCACTTACAGTTTCCTTTCTAACAGAATTTTGCGCACTGGACCCATAATAACCCTTTGTTTGTGGGAAACTGTCCTAAGCATTGGCGTGTACAATGAAATGAATATGGTCTTAAGTAGACTTTGACCGATACCAGTATTTTGTAGTATCACCGATACCGATAATCGGCAACCGAATATCGGCCGATACCGATACCTGCGCCGATATTGTCTGACCTCCCGCCCCCAGCCCCAAAAAAAAAAAATTAAAATTGCGTTCAAAGACGTTTCTAAAACTTATCGTTTTTGCCTATTACGTATCGTTTTCGTCTAAAACGTATTGTTTTCGTCTAAAACATATCGTTTTCGTCTAAAACGTATTGTTTTCGTCTAAAACATATCGTTTTCGTCTAAAACGTATTCGTTTTCGTCTAAAACGTATTCGTTTTCGTCTAAAACGTATTCGTTTTTGTCTAAAATGATACGTTTTAGAAACGTGGCAATATCGGTATCGGCCACGCCAAAATATATCGGATCCGATATCGGTAAATACCGAAATATCGGCCGATAGCCGATACCGATACCAGTCTTAAGCCTGGTTCACACTTGCGGATGTGCAGATACGCCGCGGATACGTTGCATCCGGGGTTTGTTGCAAATGGGCTGTGATTGGCTGCGGAAAAAAATCGCGCGGAAAACTAGAAATATTTATTAGATTTCCGAGCGATTTTGTTTCCGCAGCCAATCACAGCTTGTTGTGACCCGACTGGACCGGGGTCAACGAAGAGTTTCTCTCGTGACCTCGTTTCGGGTGTAAGGGGAGCCGCAAGCGCGTCTCCCTTCCCTCAGTGCATTGACATCTAGTCAATGGACAGGCGTCTGCCCTGAGGGAGTGGGGATGGCTCGTCCACCCCACCATTGGGTGATTCTGGTCACCTGTCAACCCCGCTTTGTGCAAAGGAATGTGCCTTGCACTGAGCGGGCAGAACCAACACAACCATCAAACAAGAAACACACGAGAAATCTACCGTCCTACCGATCAGGCCTAAGTCAAGCACTAGGAGTGACCAGGGACAAAGGATATATTCTTCGTGAGTACATTTGATTCGTGTTAACCTCCGCAGAGTAACCTGCGTGATAAGATTACCGCGCTGTTTTAGCACACCCGCTAGAAACAGCAAACACCACTCCAGTTTAGCGAGTTGTGCAGACAAACGGTCGCACAAGCCTAAACTGCAGTAAAACCACGACGAGCGTTCCCGCCGCTGTGTGATCGCCGGGAGCCAGAAGAGTCCGCCGCTGTGTGATCGCCGGACACCTACAAAAAACCCTAAACCTAGACAACAGACCAGAAGTAAGACCTTTTAGGCATTCACTCGCGCCCGACCAGCGTGAGCCCGAAGGACCGAACAAGAAACGTGAGACGAGGACGCCATTCATTGCCACGCCGGCCCAAGACGACACCACGTTACCACGCGGACGCCATCTTGGATCCAGAGCGTCAACAAAGGACGACCTCGACCAGTTTCCCGACAACTTCACACATCCCCAACCTTTTACCTTTATTCCCTTACATATTTTATTCCTTTTACCTGTAAATTCCCATATAATAAATACATTTATTATATTTACCATTTTACATTGTTTGCCGTTTCACATTATTTGGGTAACCGCTTGAGTAAAGCGGTATTGCGAGATTAGAGAGTGACTCATACCACGAGTTAGCGACAGTTAGAGTTGAGCGCGACACGTGGGGGCCTGTCCGGGATCGATTTAAACGACTCGAATAGAACTTGAGATCATTTTTCATACCCAAAAATGGCAGACAATATCCGAGTAACGGATTCCGACTCCGACGCAAATAAGAGAGCTGGTAGCCGTAAAGGCGCCGATTATCATTTGCGATCTGGAGGTCCCTTACCCAAAGCCTCAGCGCACGAGTCTAGGCAAAAACGCCGCAAGGCCAAGCCAGACCGACGAAGCGCTTCGGAGGCATCGCACCCGTCTCACGCCGAGACGAGGCAGCGATTGGACGAGACGGAGCGGAGTGAGGATCCGTCCCACTCCAAACCGCCGCGTCTCCATCGTGACGGCGAGACGAGCGGAAACGAGGTTTTATCCCGTAACCAATCGCCTCGTCTAACGCACGATACCGAGGTAAACGATCCGAGGGCGACGTCTTCGATACAAAGGACGGCGTCCGACACGACAGCGAATTCAGCGCTAAACACGCCAATTACGCACAGTCGACCAGCCTCGGTAGTGTCTGAAGGGCACAAGTCCAACTCGTCCTCTGTCAAGCGTGTTTCGAGCCAGCCTTACAGCGTCTCGGGCACCTTGATTGATGCGATGCAATTGGCACAAGCGGAGGGAGTGAGATACACCCTTCCGACGGGGAAGATTACAGTGTACGAAACGTTACAAATCGTACGTGCAGCTTTAAAAGCGCACAGTGTATCCCCACAAATCACCATTGTTGAAGGTGCACACGCTCAACAATTGGTTGATTCCGCTCAATTTGAAGCGGATGCAGAGAACGAGGCTCGACAAGCCATTCGCGAGAGACGGAGGAAGCTGGCGGAAAGAGAAGCGCAAGCTCTCGAGTACGGCAGAACCCAGCCCAATCCGACTACTCCCGAGGAGGTAGAAATAGTTGACCGAGCCCTGAGAGCACATCGATATGCTTTCCACTCGCAACAAGAAGCAGAACGAGCATTTATGGCCAGATTGCGACGAGATGACCCGAAATCCGTTCGCAAACCAGAGGTCAGTTCATCCGAGCTGTCCGACGAGAGCCTAGAGGGAGACCCAAAGCGCACGCCGAAGGCCAAACCCAAACCCCAGCCGGAGAGGGCGACACCAGCTACTCCGAGCAAGAGAGATGCGTCGGCCAGAGAACAACAAACTCGGCCCCGCATGAAAGCTCTCGATTCAGCCACAAATAATGCGATAACACGGTTAATCAACGCTAATAATGCTAGGCGAAATGAAGAGCAAGCTCTCACAAGCCAACAGCAAGATAATCCGCAAGGGACTGAGTGGCAACAACCAGTACCCATCCTTAAAGACGACGAGTCGTCAAGGAGACAATCGCATGATCGCACCTCTTCGCGAGGAGAAGGCAAACGCGATGAAAGACCGAAATATTATCGCTACGGAAATAGTGATTCGTCGTCAGATGGGCTGGAGTCAAATGCACCCAGTCATCACGATTCGGAGAGAGGTTCCGGAGAAAGACGAAGGGAAAGAGAGCGCGATGAACGCAGGGAAAGGGAACGTGACGACCGTCGTAGGGGCCGGAAAGAGTCAAACTCTTCACGGCGCAACCCGCCACGCCGCTCACCGTCTCCTGACCCCAGCTCCGACCCCTCATCCAACGACGACAGACGAAAGGAAAAATCAAGTAATCGCCGGAAGAGATCCAACTCTCCGCGCGATAGAGAGAAACGACGTCGATCGGAAAATAGCGACCACCGACGGGAGGAGTTTCAGGACCTTCCCCGACAAAGCGCGTTTACCGATTCGACGGGTCGGCAGTATACGATGGGAGAGCTTGGAAGAGCACTACTTGGCTCGTTAAAAGCCGAGGGAATCGATCTGAGCAAACGAAACGATCGTAATCGTAGCACTGGTGACCGCGTAAAGAAAAAATACGCTGTCTCCCGACGAGACACCATGAGCGTTACCGGGAATATTAGGTGGCAATTTTATATTCAGAACCGTTTCGACGGGTCATGGAAAGCGGGAGATCGCTTCCTTGACGAAGTAATTCGAATTAAGACTGCCACTAAAGCCACCGTAGGAGACATGCTCACCCACGGTATTGTCGAGCTAATGACAGGCTCGGCACGTGAGTGGTACCAAGGATTGAAAGGCGTCAATTGGGACGACTTTTTAATGAGATTCGACCTGCGCTACGGCGAGACACCCGAAGAGGTGAGCCGAAAGATGCGAGGTCTTCGCCAGATGCCTGGTGAAACCATAATGGATTACGACATTCGCGCCAGATTGTTGTTCGAAAAGGCCCCGATGGAATTTCATGCCACGGGATTCAACCTTTTCTTTCTCGGCGGTTTGTCGGAATACTCGCAACGGGTGCTACTTGAAGAAAGGGCACCGACAGGGGGCAGCTACGAGGAGATGAGCGCCTTCCTGTTTGAGAACACGATAGATATCGAGAAGAGATATTATTCCGCTTTACCAGAAGCGGAGAAAGCAGCAACCGCTAAACGTCTCAAGTTGAGTGCGGAAAGATATGGGGCGACAGATAAAATTATGCGCCCTACTGAATATCTTAGCGGTATAATGGAGCTGGCAGAAGCTAGCGTTGGTTTGCAAATAAAAAATAAACTGACATCCACGCTGCCTTCCAACCCTTTGGCCGCCCCTAAAAAGGCACCGACAGCGTCAGCCATGCAAGCGACACTGGAGGAGGTCAAGGAGGGGGAGGAAGCCGGACAAGATGCCGGAAAATCAGACGAAAAAGAAGAAAAAGACGATTATTCGACGGACGAAGAAATACGAAGCTATCGCGATACCTTATCAACGGGTTGCGATGAGGAAGGACCGCTAGTACATCTCATCCATCGAGATAGAGCGGTAGAAGAATTTCGCGCCAGGTTAAAACCAAATGCCGGCCGAATTCCGAAGTATTTTCGGAAAAATTACACGCCACCGTCGAAGGCAGACCCTGAAAAGAAAAAATCGACTGAAGCCCCAAGAGACAAATCAAATATTCGTTGTTTCAAGTGTAACCAACCGGGCCACTACTCCAATGAGTGCCCAAGAACAGCGAAAGAAGACGCTAAATTTGACGCAATAATGAAGCAAATGGCAGAGATTAAACTCGCCATGGCAAAAAACGAGTCAAAAAACGAGTCAGCGCAGGCGGCGAAGAAATAAATTCTCGACCGTCTGCGCCATACATGAAGAAGAAGGGGTTTAACAAAGGGTTCGATAAGCCGCCACCAGTCAAAGAAATGGGTAGTGACATAGCTAACGCCCAAATTCAAGACAGGGCCAACAACGCTTTGCAGGTAATTACCGCAAACGCTGAGGCTGAGGCGGAAGAACCGAACCTACTGCTTGAAGAATTACCTCAAGTAGTCGAAGACACAGAAGAATTTCGTGTTTTCATGTGCAACGTGGCGGTCGAATACACCAACCGCCTATGCATGTTGCCCATGACAATAGAACGTGAAAAAATTATGGGACTGCTAGACTCGGGAGCAGATCGCTCGTTCGTTTCCGAAGACATAGTAGCATCATTGGGTCTCACCGATAAGATAAAAGGCGTTAATAAAAATATACGTCTAAAAACCGCCAACGGAATGGCGCGTCCAAAAGGAGTTATATTATTGACCATGGAGTGGCTCGGAGGGGTAGAACAGCACCCTTTCCTGGTCCTGCCCACATGCGACAGAATTTTTCTGTTGGGCTTAGACCTCATGGCGTCAATGGAAATACAACCAAATCCAATAACGAAATCTTGGAATTATATCAGAAATGATAAGGAAAGACCCGCAATTGTCGTGCCACCAGCTCTTGTAAAAGAAGCGGCCGACAAGACACAGTGGGAGAAAGGCCTAAAGAAATTCGTTCAAGACTACGATTTTAAAGCATTCGTAACAGAATTGCAACGGGACAATGTAGTGGAAACGCTTGTCGCCGACGCCGCTTTAGAATTAAACGAAGCGGCAGCCCTACGAAGGGTCCTACTTAAATATGAGGGGATCCTGTCGAAAAAACCGGGCCGAACGAATAGGGCTATTCACGAAATTAAATTGACGGATAATAAACCTATACGAGTTGCGTATAAGGGAATGAACCCGCAAAAACGTGAAATAGTGCAAAAAATGTGCCAAGAAATGCTAGACAGTGGCATTGTCTCCGAGGCCCAGGGAGAATACGCGACGCGAGTTGTGCTCGTGATGCGCCCGGGCTCGAATCCACGCCTATGCATTGATTACCGCCCATTAAACGCGGTGACAGAGATAGATCCCATACAGATGCCGTCTATCGAATCCATTTTGAGAGAGCTTAGCCCCTTTTCTTGGGTTACGACGATGGATCTGTCGAAGGGATACTGGCAGGTTGAGATGAGGCCAGAGGATAAGATAAAAACAGCATTTTACTCGCCAATTGGACGGTTGATGTTCAACGTCATGCCATTTGGTTTAGTGAATGCTCCCAGTACCTTTCAGAGGCTAATCGAAAGCGTATTGGGTGATATCCTGCATCAGTTTGTATGGGCATACCTAGATGACATAGTTATTGCCTCTAAAACATTCGAAGAGCACATTGAGCACATCGACCAAGTGCTCACCCGGCTGGCAAAAGCTGGGTTACACGTGCATCCGGGCAAGAGCAAGTTCTGTCGAAAGGAGCTTGCCTTCCTGGGTTATCGCATTGGAGTCAATGGTTTAGCTATTGGCCCCGAAAAAATCGATGCGATTAATCGTTTCCCACCACCCGAGGACGTTAAAGGTGTCCAACGGTTTATGGGAATGATAAACTTCTTTGGCAGGTTGCTACCGGGTCTAGCTGAAGTGGCAGCCCCAGTTACCGACCTCCTGAAGAATGAAAACGAATTTGTATGGTCAAATGAGTGCAACATCGCATTTAATGCAATAAAGAGGATGCTGACGGAAGTCGGCGTAATGCCTCTACCCGACTTAAACCGGCCGTTCATATTACACACGGACGCCAGCAGAGTTGGGTTGGGAGCCGCGTTGCTTCAAACACACGTGCGCGACGGAGTCGAACAAGACCTGCCGTGCATGTTTATAAGTCGCAAACTCCAAGGCGCTGAAAAGAATTACAATGCCACCGAGTTGGAGTGTTTGGCCGTTGTGTGGGCCATAAGGAAATTCAGAGATTATCTCGAATATACCAAATTTGTAGTCCACACAGATCATCAAGCGTTACAATGGCTGATGAAATTAAAAGAGCCAGCCGGTCGACTAGCCAGATGGCAGTTAGAACTGATGGCATGCGACTTGACCATTCAATACAAGCCCGGCAAATATAACGTCGTGGCTGACGCTCTGTCACGGGCACCAGTGTCAGATCCAATCGACACTGACGATGATGGCGAGGATGATTCCCGCATCATTTACTGCCCGACGAGTTGTCACCGTTGGGATTTAAGGAAGATGAATGAAATTCCTACCGCGTCTCCGGCAGATGTAAAATTCTGTGGATTCTGGACGCGGTTATACCAACCAGCTGCTGACAATTACCCAAATGCAAAGAAGGAATTTAAGCTAGAGCGGAGAATAAATGACCCGCTTCTAAGCGCCTTCCACGCTCATGTCGGCAAGCAGATGCAAAGCAATCCCCCGACAAGGGAGGAAATAATTGTGCAACAAAAATTAGACAAAAAATGTCAGGACAGAGCTAGATTCGTACTGACAGGAAAATATCCGCCCAACTTAACCAGAAGGCAGAAGCGTCGTTATGCACACGAATCCATAGATTACCTATTGGATGACGGCCTTTTGGTGAAACATCACCCAAATCACCAAGATGACTTGAGTGAATCGGACACCGCAGTAAAGGTAGTAATACCCGCTTCCTTAATCGGTCGCGTGCTGTGGTTGTTACACGGGCACCCGCTTGCGAGCCATGCGGGAGTAAGCAGAACACTCTATCGTGCTACACAGCTTTTTCACTGGACAGGGATGAAAAAAGATATTGCTCTTTTTGTCCACCAATGTCAGCGATGTCAAGCGTGCAAGCCGAAGAGTAAATCACCATTCGAAACTATTTTCTTAGGGCCTTACGCGCCTTTTGATTGTTTAAGTGTCGATGTGATGGGCCCAAAACCCGTTACGGGAAATAAAAATGCGTACATTATCGTTATAATGGACGTGGCAACTCGTTGGCCCGAGTTGTACGCCGTCGCTAGACCTTCAGCAGAGAAAATCGTTGAATGTATCTACGACGTGGCGTTACGTTACGGATTTCCACGTAAAATAATATCCGATAACGGACCCCAATTTATCTCGAAAATTTGGGGTAAGTTTTGTGAGAAATTCAGGATTGTGGCGTCACATACTTCGACCTACAATCCTAGAACAAATCCCGTTGAGCGACTCAACAGGGACATTAAATATGCACTAAGCATATTCACTGACATCCACAATAGGTGGGATGAATACTTGAGGGAGATCGCGTTCAGCATACGAACAACAGTCTCGAGGACGAGAGATTTTTCTCCGGCCTACCTCAACTTCGCCCGAGAGCTACGAGTGCCTTGGGACCCACGAGTGGCAGAGTCAGTAAATGTGGTGGACCCAGAGAAACCACATGAGTATGTGTATAAATTGGAGCAAACAATTTCAAACACATACAAACATATGATGGCGCACATTTTTAACATGCGCGACCGCATTTTACAAGATAAAAGCGGTGGGAAATTCGTGAATTTCGAGATCAATGATTTGGTGTGGAAAGATGCACACACCCTCTCAAATGCAGCGAGAGGGATCACCGCCAGCTTGGCCGACAAGAGAGATGGTCCGTATGTAATCATCGGCAAGCATGGCGGTAACGCGTATAAATTACGCAAGCTCGAGGACAACACCGAGCAAAAGTCGATCCAGGTACGAGAGTTAACTCCGTACATTCCGGAATTCCCGCAAGAAATGTGGGCCAAGGGCCAAGTCAAGTCTAAAACTGACGGCCAAATCGTCGATATGTTCGCTGGCGAGTCGGAACAAGCACCGCCAAGTGACAACGAGGAGTATTTCGACGCCCCTTCACCTCCGGTAAACGAGATAGTTGAATCCGTTCCGGATCCAATTTTGGTCGGGGGGGAAACAGGAGAAACTCCTGAAACAAACACAAAAAACACGGATAAAAAAGAAAACAATAATGAGGAGGTACAGACACAAAAAACAACAAAAAATATCGTACCTGCCTCGATCCGTAACCTGCGACCAAAAAGAGATAATCCGTTTATAGAAGGCGGAAAGGTCGTAGGAAAGAAATAAAATAAATTACGAGTCGATGGCGGCACTAAAAATAAATTCTAATCGACCGATAGTGCAAGCCATCACGTTGCGAGACTCGAAGAAAATTCCGCTAAGTCCAACAAAGCGGATATCGGTCGAATTCACGTCACAAGATGGCGTGGAAGCGCGGGACCCGTAGCAAAATTATCGGCACGGGTCGGATACCGCGTGCAAAAGACCCCGTAGCAGCAATCGCGCACGGGAGTGAGAACAAAGGAGACCCGTAGCGTAACATGCGCACGGGTAGGTGCGCACTAGTCTCAAACACCCGGGTTCTGGAGTATATTACCCAGAATCCATCGCGATTACCTCGTGTTCACACGAACTTCCGCTTTTCACAGCTGATCGCTGCATTCGTGCGTGATCCTCGTTTTTAACGTTTTTATCGAGTTTTTTGAGATAGTTTTATCATCCTTTTTTTTGTAATCGTGATTGAGCTTTTTGTGCGCGCTCCTCGCCATGGACGAGGAAGAGAACGACGTGCTTGCCATCGAGCACGAGGACGAGAACTGGGACCACGATGTGGACCAAGTGCCACCCGATCAGGTAGAAGTCGGCCTCGGCGCATGAGAATTATTTCCATGCTGCTGAAGAAGAAATTTTGTTGACTAATACCTGACATGAGTGCTTTGCACTCGCAATAGCGTTTAATTAATTATTAACCGCGATCGCTCACACGATCGTATTTTTTCCTTGTTAATTTGTTTTCGGGGTGCGAGCGCAGACTTCACGTCGCCTCGCGTCTCGAAAATTCCTCATGACTTGAGTCACGAGCGAGACAATGGGCTCGAGCCATAAATAATTTTATGACAAGGGGAGAATATTCTGTAAAAGAATATTTTTCTCCACAAGTAATTTGACGCATCGAATTGATGCAACTTAACATTCGTACGATGAATTTTTCGGTGTGTTGGATAAATTTAATTTGACTTTAACTTTTTTAAAAAATTAGACAAAGTCCGACTTCGGAATAATTCTTTATTAGATTTATTTATTTAATAAAATTTCGACAAGCACATTTATTGTGCAATTTTAGTAATAATTTACACCCGACGAATTCTTTTTACGAATGACTGATAATTATTAATTTAATTATTAGTAATGTTCTAATTAACGTTAGAATTAATTTTAAGTAAAATCTGATGATAAAAATCCGGATTAAAGGCTCGATTCCGTCTCGCTGTGCGTTTTGGACATGAGACAGATTTTTTTACGTGATGACTTCTCTTTCTCTATCCGACGAGGGACAATTCGTCCTACGTTCGCACCGATAGACAGGAATCGGTCTCGACGGACGGCTGCACGTATCGGCAACGTCCCTCGAAACCAACCATTTATCTACGTATTTAAATATTAACTTTTTATTAATTGTTTATTTCTCCATCCTTCCAGATGGCACTACGTAAAACATGGGGACCATTAGACCCCGCTTGCATCGCTCGTGGCGGGATATTTCGAGGCGCGCTGCCCGAATTTTACCGACGATGTTTCGGCGAAGACGCCGACCCTTGGCGCCTGCGAATACTACATTCCCGATGCATCGCCCGACGTTGGGTACGAGACTGCACGCTCCTGGATACGTTCCCGGAGGGAATGCGCGAAGGCATCGCCACAGAGTTAGCTCGTGACGAGGACCCGAAATCGCCAATTTTCCACCCCGGATTGTCAAGTCAGTACACTGGCTCTCCGGCGGAGGAACACGTGCTGCATGCGTGGCGAGCAGCCGAGACAGAAGAGGCCCGTGAGGCCATCTACCAGCATTATAGACAACAGCTGGTAGATACCGCTGCGGCAGTGGCCGAGCGCATCCTCCAAAACGAGGGGATGACCGCGGATGATATTCATCTGTGGTTTGAGAGGCTGCGATTGGGAGAGAGTACGCCCCAGTGAAGACCTCGGATGGGAATTTTAACATCCCAAGCCGAGATGTGGCAACTCCACCACCTGGGGATTTTGGGGCCCAAAAGCAGCTACCCGCGGAAGCGCAAGCGCTCCAAAGGCGCCGGAAACAGCCAGTCGCGTTCCCCGGTGACAACCAAGAAGCAGCGTGTCGCTCAAAACACGACTGAAAGCAACGAAGCTGGGCCATCCACTAGTACAGTGCGTGACCCTTCGCAGTATTCCCGACCGCGAATTTTCGTAAACCGTCAGATTAAAGACGGTAAGGAGTACAAGGAGGTTTGGATGTCTGGTGACGAAGAGCGAGTCTCTCGTCCCAGCACTTCTAGACGTCCGCTGACTCATCGCGAGCAGCGGAAAAAAGATCGCAAGGAGCGATACTTCGCGAGGTGCGAAGCTCGGGGCCGTCCCATCCCCGAACCCGCCTACGTCTCCAAGAGAGCGGGTCGACGAAGTGGTAGCCAGTCAGGTGAGCGACACGTCCCAGCGGCAGATACGCGGGACCTTCGCGAGATTCTGACGCAGATGAAGCGGACGAAACTGACACGTTTCGATCCCGCGATGAAACACGCCAGGAAGATGGGTGTTGTCACCGACGGAAAGGTGACCCCACACGAGGTGGCAAGGTGGCTCGCAGACTACATAAATTCGCGACCACGACCCGATGGCATGCCAACCGCCATCGTGCAGCCCTCGGGCTCCGAACAACCTCTCCCGGCGCCCCAAGTCGCAATGACTGGGGTGCAGACGACGGAGACGCCACCACCACCGCTGCCGACGCCAACGCTGCCGACCAAGACGCAGCCGCCTCCGAACCTGCCGCCGCCGTCGTTGTTGAATTCGAGCGATCCGCCGAATTTACACACCGACCGCTCAGTCCCTCTCCCCGTTGGACAGAGCATTATGCAGGAATGTCGAGCCAATTTGACCGACATTTACAGGCCGAGCCGACCCCGACCCGGTTCCTCGGCCCTGTTCTTCGAGAGGCGAGACGAAGAAGCGCGACTCGCGAGAGAAGCCGCCAACCCGACTATCTCCGAGCTCTCAGCGTTTCGCTTCGTGATGGAAGACCCAAGAGTCTCCGCACCCGCCTTGCGAGGTGTGGATCAGGCCCAGCGATATTTCATCGAATGGGCAACGGCGATGATGAGTAAGCTCTCGTGTGCCTTCACTGCGGATTCAGAGCGATCGAATCCAGTGAATCGTCGCAGCCTACAGCTATCATTGACCAAGGTCATGATGCAGCTGCTAACCCCAGCACTCTTCGGAGAAGGGCGTCAGGCGATGGCCGCATGGTCTGTCGTGGACAGAGAGGGTGTACAGGTTCCCCGTGCACTCCTCGCAGAGTGGAGCTCCATTCTGCCCGACCCTGTGTTGACTCGGTACGAGCTAACCAGGGATGTGGTAAACCCCGAATTTGAGGGGTACAAGTTGCGAAGCACGGCGTTTCGTTACACCTCCGCCACCTGGACGGCGGCGCCTACCCAACAACTACGCGCCATGACCATCCAGACGGAAGAATCGGCAGAGGATGTGGAGATGATGATCTCGCCGACGAGCGGAGTTCCGATTCCGCCACCGATGCCTGCGGAGATATCCCCGCAAGGACCCGCCCTGTTCGAAGTGGCGGGTAGACCAAAGCGCTTGCTGTGCCGAACACCACCCGTCAAGTCCGTCGAGCGAACGAAGCCGACCCCGCCCGTGACTCCACCGGCCCAAGCGGCGACAACGACACAAGCCGTGATTCCCGCGGCCACCCAGAAGCCGCAGCCGGCACCGCCTCCACCAGATTATTACGGGCGAATCATCGAAGAATTTCCCCATCTTTCGATGACGACGGCGACCAGGAGGTTTATCCTCGCGCAGCGGGACAAAGGCAAATCGGTCTTCATCTGGCTTCACAACCAGATCCGGAAGACTAAAGACCTCATCTTCCACCAGAGGTTGCTGAGAGCCCACCGTGCGCCAGTGACGCCAGCGGAAGCCAATGCCATCCGGCATACGAACACCGGCTTCTCCGCCTACATCCCGAGCGTTTGGTTACACGAGAGGACGCGTGCCCCGCATGAGCCAGTTGACGGCCATGCATTATGCTTCATTACGGAGCATGAGGACCCCCGAGATCGGTCCTCGGCGCTAGTAGGCGATCTACCCGCGCCACCCGGCACTCAACCGCCTGTCCCTGGAGTGAGTTACGCCCAGGTGACGGACTCAGTGTCGGGTCCCCCAGGAAAGAAGTGATCGCTCAGCCCCACGGTCTGAGCTCGGAGGGGGAAGTGTTGTGACCCGACTGGACCGGGGTCAACGAAGAGTTTCTCTCGTGACCTCGTTTCGGGTGTAAGGGGAGCCGCAAGCGCGTCTCCCTTCCCTCAGTGCATTGACATCTAGTCAATGGACAGGCGTCTGCCCTGAGGGAGTGGGGATGGCTCGTCCACCCCACCATTGGGTGATTCTGGTCACCTGTCAACCCCGCTTTGTGCAAAGGAATGTGCCTTGCACTGAGCGGGCAGAACCAACACAACCATCAAACAAGAAACACACGAGAAATCTACCGTCCTACCGATCAGGCCTAAGTCAAGCACTAGGAGTGACCAGGGACAAAGGATATATTCTTCGTGAGTACATTTGATTCGTGTTAACCTCCGCAGAGTAACCTGCGTGATAAGATTACCGCGCTGTTTTAGCACACCCGCTAGAAACAGCAAACACCACTCCAGTTTAGCGAGTTGTGCAGACAAACGGTCGCACAAGCCTAAACTGCAGTAAAACCACGACGAGCGTTCCCGCCGCTGTGTGATCGCCGGGAGCCAGAAGAGTCCGCCGCTGTGTGATCGCCGGACACCTACAAAAAACCCTAAACCTAGACAACAGACCAGAAGTAAGACCTTTTAGGCATTCACTCGCGCCCGACCAGCGTGAGCCCGAAGGACCGAACAAGAAACGTGAGACGAGGACGCCATTCATTGCCACGCCGGCCCAAGACGACACCACGTTACCACGCGGACGCCATCTTGGATCCAGAGCGTCAACAAAGGACGACCTCGACCAGTTTCCCGACAACTTCACACATCCCCAACCTTTTACCTTTATTCCCTTACATATTTTATTCCTTTTACCTGTAAATTCCCATATAATAAATACATTTATTATATTTACCATTTTACATTGTTTGCCGTTTCACATTATTTGGGTAACCGCTTGAGTAAAGCGGTATTGCGAGATTAGAGAGTGACTCATACCACGAGTTAGCGACAGTTAGAGTTGAGCGCGACAAGCTCATTGTAGCAAACCGCGGATGCAACAATTCCGCAGCATATCCGCAAGTGTGAACCAGGTTTACAAGTGAAAACATTCACAGGTTTTATGCAGGATCAGGGCCGTCTTAACACTTTTCAGCGCCCTGGGCTTAAAAGAAATCAGGCGCCCCTTGCCCCTTGTCGTAATTAAAAAAAAATTATTTTTAGATTTACTATTTCGGCACCCCACTCCCACCCCCTCCAAAAGAAGTACCAGTAAGCATTTTTGTGAAAAATATATTTTAACCAAAAATTTTGGACCTAAAAATGCATTTTCGGACATAAAAATGCATTTTTGGAACTAAAAATGCATTTTCGGAACTAAAAAAAAATGTCACCCGGAATGGCGCCCCCTGACCTGTGGAGCCCGTGTGTTTTACACACTATCAACAATGTGGTTAATTGGGCCTACAAGTGCAGGTTATATTTGAACACACATGAAGACTCTTTGTAGGAGGCGCCTGGCACCCATCTCTGCCCGGCACCCCTCGCTGTTCGGCGCCCCTCTCTGCCTGAAGTTCTTCTCTGCCCAGCGCCTCTCTGTGCCCAGCGCCCCTCTGTGCCCAGCGCCCCTCACTGCCCAGCGCCCCTCTCTGCCCGGCGCCCCTGTGCAGGATATCTCTACATGGAATTGTTACAAAACGAGAGTAATGAATTCACATAAAAACTGGCTTTTGGCGCCATCTATGATTAAGGAGCATTACAACACAAACCAACAGCTTTGATCTCAATGAATAAGCGCCCCCACTTTAAATATTGGAAACAAAGACAATGCTATCAAACAATGCTATTTCTAGGCGCAACACAGAAATTAAACAAACTTAAATTATAAATCAATGAACTAAAGCAGGGGTGTCAAACATCCCGGCTTCCCAGGCCACATTGGAGGATTCAAAGCAAAACAAAGCTAAGCAAAACAAACAAACACCCACACAGACGATAAATTAAAAATTTCAACGCTGTTTGTACTATTAATGCATTTGTCATCCCTGGCCAAGAAATCAGGACAAGATTGTTAAATTATCATTGGTTTTGCATGTTGAACAAGTTTGTAATGTTGAAGGCACGTTATGTGAATGTTTTTCGTTTGTTGTAAAATTCATTCCAAAGAGTAAAGACGTGTTATTTTATTTTGTGTTCCGTTAAACATGTGATCCTTTTATTCGATTCGGACATTCGAAATATAACAAAGGATTCTTAGCGCGTCTACAGTTTGTAAATGTGCTTTCAGCCAATGTGTAAAAGTACAGTTCAGCACTTCATTTCCTTTCTGATTTGCTTTATTCCTTTATTTTATTTAAGTTAGAAATTTCTTTTTTTAGTACAAGAAAAACTTTACAAAAACTGTAAAGCTCACATTTCCACATTAACTTTTGGAACATTTACAATTTGTAAAGCCATATTTTTTTCCAGTGTATTTAGTTCAGAAATTTCTTTTTTAGTACAAGAAATCTATTTTTAAAATGACTAAAAATAATGGCAAAATTGTAACAACTAATTCCAATATAGAGATCAGTGAAAAAAACACAATGATGGGAGCTGCTTTAATCTTCAAAACAGGTAATAAAAACTGCTCTGCAAAGTAGAAAAAAGGCAACATATTATTTTACCCCCATTTTGACTAGTTTTTACCCCCAAAAGGGGGTTTATTTTTCCCCCCAAAATGGGGGTGGTTTAAATCGGACCCTAGAAAAAAGTCCTTTCCTCATATGGTATCTGTTGTTTTTGTTGCATTGTTGCGACATCGTCTTCCAAGTTGTAAATTCTTAATCAACAATGCTAGACAATATTGTCGATTGACATTGTTAGTCTAGCATTGTTGGTTCAGAAATTACACTTTGATAACAAATGCTGTATTACGATGCTTCATTATCATTAACAATAGAATGTGTCATTTCCTGCCAATCTAGCATCAAATTAAAAATATCTCCAATAACATTTCGTGAGAAAAGGATTTTTTTTCTGAACTGGATACAGTAAATAAGTTTCAAGTTACATTATTGCATTATTACATTATTACATTATTATTTAGATTTATCCATGGCTGAGGGATTCTCTATGATGTGGCAGTTTCAGAAAAATGGAAGCTGCGAGAAACCAGGTCTGATGGTGAGAATACACGGTGTTTACTTTACTTTCCTTTAAAGCGTACCAGGCGAATTACAGAAAAATAAACTCTTCCCATTGAAATATTGCTTTTGTACATGAATACCGACCAATCAATTGTCAAATTAAAAATACACGCAATAATTTACACAATATTTGCGGAAGAAAGAACTTTTTCTTTCATAGTATGAAAATACCGTAGTATGAATGCATACTATTCATTTCCAAATGGCTAGTTCATCCTATGTTGAGTAAAATGTATGGCAAATGCTGGATAATAAAAATTTTCTGGCAATGCTGGATAAAACGAGCAGAAATTCAACTTTTCTGGCACGGTATCAAATGAACCAGCCAATTATATCCCCAGATCAGGTCAAACTCGCTAGAGTATGCTCTCCAAAGCTGGGTATTGTAACATGTTGTTGTACGGTGCTGCCACAAGTGGTGGCGTGACTAACGAATAAACAATAGAGCCAGGTTTTAGCCCGAGTCTCAACATAACGACACGGCCATGATTTATCTCGTTATGTTACATGGTGTCAGAAGTGAAAAAACGGACAATTAGTCAGTCAAATCTGGTTGAAACTGCGATTAGGACCAGCAGGCAGGATGGCTGCAGAGCAGGTACGGCCACCAGCAGGCATACGACAGCCGAAACCGCTCATAATTTCCAGCGACGGCATGGCGACCGCATGGGAGGAGTGGATCGACGCGTACGACTGGTACGCAAAGGCGGCGAGTCTCGTGGGTCAATCGGCAGAAATTCAAGTAGCAGCATTAATGACTTGTGTTGGGCCAGAAGCCAGACGAATTTTCAAGACGTTGGCGCTGACTGAAGCAGAAAAAAAGGACATAACTGCGGTGAAAAACAAGTTCAAAACGCATTTTGAGCCTATAGAAAGCGAAACGTTTTGCAGGTATGAGTTCTTCCGCCTTATACAAAAAGAAGGACAATCGTTTGACGAATTTTTAACCGATGCACGGACGAAAATGGCCAAATGCGCATTTGCAGCGCTGGAAGATGGGCTGTTGCGAGACAAAATTGTGTGCGGCATTCGAAGTGAAGTGGTGCGCCAGCGATTGTTGGAAGAAACCGGATTAACAGTGCTAAAGGCAATTCAAATTGCTAGAGCAGCAGAGAGTGCGGAAAAGCAAGTAAAAACAATAAAAGAAACAGAAGAAATTAAAGTGGACTTTATAAAACCCGGTAAGCGACCGGCGCAGTTCCAAAAATCGTCCACAGGTGGCGCCAAAACCTGCAATCGATGCAACAGAGGGCATGAGTATGGAAAATGCCCAGCATTTAACCAGAAATGTAATAAATGTCACAAGAAAGGGCATTTTGCGGTAGCATGTCGCATGAAGCAGGCAGAAAGGGCGAATTCAACAAAAAAGGAAGCCACAAAAAAGGAAGTGGGCGCAATAGCAGCCGAGACAGAGGACGAGGATGATGATGACGAATTGTACGGGACCATGGTGGTACGCAGAATTATTACTGACAGCATTGATGACAATGAGGACTGGTATGAGCGAGTTAAGCTAAATAACAAGTTGCAACTGGACATAAAATTGGATTCCGGGGCAAGATGCAATGTCATATCAGCAGCTGTAGTACGGAAGCTTGGACTGCAATTAGATGCATCGCGCACAAAGCAGTTGAAGTCGTTCACGGGACATCATATGGCCGTACTGGGTGAAGTTGTCATTAATTGTAAAGTCAAGGAAATGCGGGCGCGAGTGGCATTTCAAGTTGTTGATGAAAAAGTGCCAGCAATTTTCGGTAAAAACACGTGCAGCAAATTGAATTTAGTTACGCGTGTGGACACGATAAATCCGGAGTTAACGGATGCGGAAATTAAGAAGCAAGTGTTTGAAGGACTTGGATGCGCAAAGGACTTTATTTATGACGTTGATATAGATGAGACAACGCAGTTCACAATACATCCACCGCGCAAAATTCCACATACATTAAAAGATCGAGTCAAAGCAGAGTTGGACCGCATGGTGAAAATGGAAGTAATTGAGCCAGTGACGGAACCAACACCAGCGGTGAGTCCGTTAGTCATTGTACAACGCGGAAAGAAAATTCGGCTGTGCATCGACCTGACGGATGTCAACAAGCACGTGAAAAGACGGCATTATCCGCTAAAGACATTTGAAAACATTAAGGCTCGAGTTAAGAATGCGAAATATTTTGCGAAACTGGATTTAAAGCACGGGTATTGGCAATCCAAGGTTACTAAGCGGACGGCGAATTATTTGACAGTGAATACGCCGTGGGGGCGATACCGATGTCTTCGATTACCGTTCGGATTAATTTCCGCGCCTGAAGTATTCCAGCAGATGATGGAAGAAATACTAGAAGGGATTTCAAACACGGATGTATCAATCGATGATGTACTTTTGTTTGCGGAAACGTTGGCCGAATTAAGGAGTTTGGTCAATAAGGTACTGCGACGGATTTATGAAAAAGGGTTGCGGTTGAACAAAGAAAAATGCGTGTTGGAGGCAACAGAAATAAAATTTTTGGGCCATATCTTGACGCAAGACGGCATTAAACCGGATCCCGAAAAGGTCGAGGCGATCGACAGGCTTAAATCTCCATCGTGCAAGGACGAGTTGAGAAGATTTTTAGGGATGACGGTGTACTTGGCGCAATTTTTGCCGAATTATTCGGTGTTGACGGAACCATTGCGCAAGTTGTTGCCGAAGGCGGTTGCTTGGGAATGGTCGCACGATCAGGAGTCGGCAGTTATGCAGATAAAAGCGGCATTGAAGACCAGACCGGTATTAGCATATTATGATGTCAACAAGGACGTCGTTCTTTCCGTTGATGCCAGTTCTCATGCGGTGGGGGCGGCATTGTTTCAAGATGGGAAACCTGTATGCTATGCGACGCAGGCATTGACGTCGTGTCAACAGAGATACCCACAAATAGAGAAGGAAGCGTATGCTATTCGGTTTGGGTGTTTCAAATTCCATGATTACATCTATGGGAAGAAGTTGATTGTCGAGACGGATCATAAGCCGCTGGAAGCCATTGCTAAGAAGACCATAGACCGAGCTCCGGCGCGTTTGCAGAGAATTTTCTTTGATTTGTTACCTTACGGGCCAGAAATAATTTACAAAAAAGGGACGGACATTCCGGTGGCGGATGCACTCAGCCGAGATTGTCTGCCAGTCAAGCCTGATGAAGATCCCGAAGAGTTGCAGGTGCACATTGTGTTGCCAATGACGGGAGAGGCAATGGAAAAATTGCAACAAGCAATTAAGGAGGATTTTGAGAGTCAGCAATTGATCGAAATTGTTTTGAAGGGCTGGCCGGCAAGCAAAGAGGAGGCGCCAGTGGCAGTCAAGCCATTTTGGAGTTTCCGAGATGAAATCGCAGTATATAATGGAATATTGTTCAAGAATAGCAGACCAATAATTCCTAGAGAGCTGCAACCACACTATTTGAAGTATATTCATTTGGGGCATCTGGGTATACAGTCGTCAATTCGCCGAGCCCGAGAAGCAGTATTTTGGTTGGGTATGAGCACGGAAATTTAAGAATTTGTGCAAAAATGCAGTGTATGCCAAAGCACACAACGCGATAATGATCAGGAACCAATCATGAATAAGCCGGTCCCGGAATTGCCGTGGGAAAGAGTGGCAACGGATCTTTTTGAAATAAAAGGACAAGACTATTTAGTAGTCACGGACAGTTATTCAGGTTTTTCGGAGGTGACGGAATTAAATACGACAGTGTCTAGCGAAATAATAGACAAGATGAAACGCTGGTTCGGGGTTCATGGGATTCCAGAAGTGGTTGAAAGCGACAATGGTCCTCAATACTCGTCGCGTGAGTTTGCACAATTCGCCAAAGAGTGGGGATTTCTACATCAAACGTCGTCGCCGCGGTTCCCAAGGGCCAATGGATTAGCAGAAAGGGCGGTTCAAAGCGTAAAGAATATAATTCAGAAATGCAATAAAGACGGAACAGATTTGCAATTGGCATTTCTGAATTGGAGAAACACTCCAAGAAGCGCGAGTTTGGGTTCTCCGGCACAACGGTTGTTCAGCAGAAGAACGCGATCCCATTTGACCGGTGGCCGACAATTATTGCAACCAAAAGTGGAGAAGGACGTACCGGCGGCGTTGCAAGATGAGCGGCAGCGACAGAAACTGTATGCGGATCGCACAGCGAAGCCAGCTGTCCCGGTTGAGCCAAACATGGAGGTCAGGGTGCGAACCAATCATCGGCATTGGGAAGGAGGAAGAATAAAAGAAGGTGCTGAGGGACCGAGATCGTTCAAGGTGGAGTTTCCTGATGGACGAGTGATGAGGCGGAACACGTCGCATCTCAAGCAGACGAAGGCGAAGTTACCTGTCACATCGCAGAGCAGTCGTTCACAGTCCAGGCCTAACCTGGAGGCCCATCAATCAGAGGCGATTCCAGATCCACCAGGCGTTCCGGTTGCGGCAGAACAATCATCGCAGCCGGCGACGCAATCATCACCGATCGTGTGCGGACCAAGAGTGACGGTGACTCGCAGCGGACGGATCAGCCGACCACCGGACAAATTGAACTTATAATTATAATACTAATACTCGTATTTAAAGTTGTGTGTTTGTTTGTTTTAGTAAGTTAAATAACTCATTGCTAGTCATATCTAATCTGATTTTGTTTTATAATCTCTCATGTTTATTATTAGTATTTACTCATTTGTTTTTTAAAAAAAAGGGAGATGTAACATGTTGTTGTACGGTGCTGCCACAAGTGGTGGCGTGACTAACGAATAAACAATAGAGCCAGGTTTTAGCCCGAGTCTCAACATAACGACACGGCCATGATTTATCTCGTTATGTTACAGGTATTACGGTTCAACGGAGTTAAATCATTTCGTCGCCCACGTTTCGTCGCCGATCATTTCGTCGCCTAAATTGGCGTCGAAATGATCCTGTTTTCTGTTTCTTGTGTGTTGTGGTATTAGTTTGTTGTCAGGTTATTTCGTCGCCGATGTTTCGTCGCTGATCGTTTCGTTGCCGATCGTATCATCGCCGATCGTATCATCGCCGATCGTTTCGTCGCCGATCATATCATCTCGATCGTTGACAGCTCTGTGCATAACGTCTGCAGGACGTTACAGCTCTGTGCTCAGGTCAAACTGGCTAGAGTATGCTCTCCAAAGCTGGGTATTACGGTTGAACCCTAACATGGACATGATTAGATTACTGCACATGTTTATAATCATTTAGACTAAACTAAATCTTAAACAACATATTTAAACTGCCGTTTAAACTGATTATCCCAATCTAACGTAAAAAATATCGGCTAATTTAGTCAGTTTTCAGCCGCAGTGTGCATGCGCACAACATTTAAACAGCAGAACCTGTTTAACTGCAAGATCAGCTTGCATTTGTGAATGCGCCTATTATTTATTGCTAAATTAAATTTGTTTTTGATAGATAATGGCCGTAAATCCTCTAATGACTTTTGAATACGCAGCACCAGCGGAAATGGGCAATATGTTGTTAGTGAATTATCATTCGCGACAGGTATCTACATATATGTTTGCAAATGTCTATTGACAGGGAAAAATCTAGTTATTTATTTACTTTTTTGTTATTTTTTTCCGTTCTTATACTCTAATTAAGGGCACATGCTCGCGTTATCATTTCAAACTAAAGATAAAACCCTCATTTGTTAATAAATCGAACACTATCCTGGTTGACATGTTCTTCTTGCAAGAAAGTTTCTCAGTCACCAAAAATTTGTTGCTAAATTGAGAAGAGTAGGATGATTTAGAAGAAGTCATTTTACCCTGGCACTAGACATTGCCTTTGTGTGCTATACAAAATTGTTGGACTTCGATTGTACAAGAATAAAAAGTAACTAAAATTTTAATTTCCAGTACAATTTCCTACCATCACAACAACCTGGGTGCAACTCAAACGTAAAAGATAGCATAAAGTGTTACGAAGAATGTTTGGCTCAGAAAGAGAAACCTGAATGCCGGTTAGTCAAAATATTAACTATATAATCAAGTTTATCAGACTTGAAATCTAACTTTAAAATCTAAAAACACACATTTTCTTCTGATTGCTGATATAAATAAAGTCTTTTTAAATTTCAGACTACCGTATATGGATTTTAACAATGAAATTAAGGATTGCAGCGAGGTAAAAGATAAAACCATTGTTGCTAAAATTCATGGCAACACATTCAAAACTGTATTATCAACAAAAGCGACATTGGATTGTGGTTGCTTGAGACCATGCACAAAGCAAATATACATATCGGAAGTAACCTCAGCGAGATCACCCGACGAGAGTACAGTTGTCGTCGAAATGAAACAGCCTGATACAACATTCATAGTCATGACTGAAGTGCCTGACTACGACATAATCGCATTGCTAATAGACTTTGGCGGAAATTTGGGATTTTCATTGGGATTATCATTGTTATCCTTGGTAGCAATAGGACAAGCATTGATTAAGCGACTGCACGAGAAAATTAGAAGATACAATTCTCAGCCTCTTCGTCAATCAAACACAAGCCTTAAAAGTAAAATAGTGAAGATACATGACAAAGTAATGTCTAAAACAAGCCACGATACTTCACATAAAATGCCATCGATTGGTCGTTTCGTATGTTTAATTGTGTTATTGACAAATACCATAATTGCCGTATATTTAACTGCAACGAAAATACAGCTATACTACAGCGAACCAATCAAAGTCGTAGTTGAAGTTAAAGAAAACGATACAATTTACATGCCTAATATAATTGCCTGCAAAGATGGCATACTAATGACCACATACAGAGAACGATACGCAAAGAAGATTATGAAAGATCCATGCAAAATTCATTTCATTGATCTAATGAACAGTGATAAGAACCCATCGCTCAAAAATTTATGGAGATATCAAAAGCCTAAATTGAATAAAATCGCAATGAACTTTGTTCCAAAGGTAAGTGGCATTCACGTTTATTTGTCTTTCCGTGTGCCAATTGTTATTGCTTATTGGAACCATAAACTGAATAACTGAACCTGAAGGATTTTAATTCACATGCTCTAAAAAGTGTTGAAAGTTAATGAACTTGTGACCGATAACCGGCCACTGCAACACCATTCCCGCATGGCCCAGTCCAACCAGGTGGCGTTGATGGGTTAGGGGCAGTGACCAGGATGACGTCATATCCGGTCAGTGGTCCCTCAACCAATAGGAAAGGTACTCTCGGACCCATGGTGCAAGAGTGGACTATATAAGGTCCAACATCCTGTTGGAGCTGAGAGTCTTGTGGGAACAGCTCTGGTTAACACCTAGCGGTTCTGCTCCACTCTTGTTCACCATGGTGATACTCAGAGACTCGGCCGGTACGCCAGTCCCAGTACCCTGAGCAATCAACCATGGGCCAACTGAACATAGCTGTGACCACGGGCATTCCCGTGCCTGAATGGTGTCCGTCCACTCTCACAAATTAACGTTAGTGGAAAAATTTAAATTTTGTCAGTTTCAGCTACAGTATGCATCCAAGTTCCAAAACCACTGCAGTTGGAGGCAGAATATGATTTTTTTTTGCTTTTTTGTTTATGCAATCTATTTCAGGATCAGTTGATTTTAATTAATGCTGCTGTTCACATTATTCTAGGTATTCGAGTTAAATGTAACGTACATTACCAATGACTTAAAACTGCATTCAGGAACATGCTTGGAATTTACCATCGGTACAGAAAAAGTTATAAAAATAATATAAAATGAAGAATTAAAGATCCATTTTATTTTGTTTTAGAGCCTCTAAAGTACGCTGGAGCTGCATCTGCATTCTTTATTGCTCTTATAAAAGGAAAGAGTAATGACTGTTCTGATGGATTATGGCAGGTAAGATAACAGAAGGGTTTTTTACCGCAACAAAAGTATGAGCTCGGGTTAAATCGTCGACGATTACGAATATCGACGACCCACCGTCAATGATTACGCTCTTTTGCAAAACTTGGTTAAATCGAAACAACCCGATTCGAACGAGTCACAACTCAGGATTTCATGCTAGCAGGAATTCGAAGGGGGGTAGACGTGGCTCTGAACAAAACGCAGGGTACACCCAAAATGGGGTACCCAATTTGGGTACCCAAAATTTCCTGAAATGATTAATCAAATTTTTTACAAATTTTCAGAATTCAATTTAATTTTTATTATGCCCACTGTGATTGAAAACAGACTAAATCTGTTGTGGCAGTCACTTCCAAAACTGCCAGCCCTTGTCCCATTAGTATCAACGATCATAAACATTACCATGTATTGAGATCGTGGGATGACCAACGGTCACTTTACTTTTCAATAATCGGCCCTTGGTGGAGCTACGGGACCCAGAAGTGGTCAACAGACTAACAAGACATAAAATTATCCAAATTAAACACAAAATTATCCAAATTAAACTAAAAATTATCAAAATAAAACTAAAAATTATCAAAATAAAACTAAAAATTATCAAAATAAAACTAAAAATTATCAAAATAAAACTAAAAATTATCAAAATAAAACTAAAAATTATCAAAATAAAACTAAAAATTATCAAAATAAAACTAAAAATTATCAAAATTAAACATAAAATTATTAAAACACTTTCAAAAAATCATCAAAATCATTTAAAAAAGAAAGAAAAACTTTACCATTATTTCTGACATCCTGTTATGATCCAAACACAGTTGATATTTTTTTCTGGTTGATTGAGTAACTCCTCCTGGTTTTGTAAAACCAAAAAGGAGGAATGATTTATCTTAAAAAAACGAATCAGTTATATTTGTGGAAGAAATAATTCCCAATCAATGTTATCATTTTTCTACATGACTTAAATGATGTCAAAATATAACAAATCTTAAAGAAAAGTGCAACTTTTTATTTTTAAATAGATAAATTTCGTTGCACTTGGGTACCCAAATTGGGTACCCCATTTTGGGTGTACCCTGCGTTTTGTTCAGAGCCGGTAGACGTTTATTTTACTTACTAGATTAATACAAAAGATTCGCAAAAGAAACTGTCAAAATTTCACACATATGCCTATGAAGGGCCTATGAAGGTTTTAAAGTGATCCTGTGAGTACCGAAAAATCTTACTGGTGTGTAAGCTACATCTGTGATAAAGGGCCCATCAAACCCAACTCGCTAATGGGCCCATTGACTTCTTGGTACGCCATAATGTGTTTCTCCTCGATCTACCGTATACTATATGATGCCTTTCCGCACTCACATTACTACATGCTGTATAAATAATGAAATTATCGTTTTAAATTATTGGGTAGCATCAAGTTTTTTTTATTATTATTTAATTTTGCAGTTGTACCTTCGTCCACCTGGAGCTAAAATCCAATCTATTCTTACAAGTCGACGGAACATCATTATGTCTACCATGTCAATACTGCAAATATCATCTTTCGAAGTAAAATATATTATACTTATATGACAAATAATTTCCATTTTTTATAGATTAATCCCAAAATTACAACACCATGATTAGGCAACAATCTAAATATCTTGATATTATGATTTTATTATTAACAAAAACCAGAATCTCTCGTGCTTCCTGTTTGGATTGGATTCCGAGGCTAAATCTTATATCATGTTCAAACCAATGGATCGAGTTTGGCTAGATCTGATCTGATCCAACTGAACAGTTCCAATATTTACTTAGATGGAGTTGTGTTGACACCAAAATGTGATTCAATCAAACCAAACCGGGTTTTAGTAGCAACAATGGAATGCTACAGACTGCTGACATTATTTAATGAATTCCAATTCAAATCCGTGGAATCGAGTTGTGTGAACATGGTATTATCCAAGAATAAACTAAGAGGATACATTACCCCGCCAAATTTTTTACTCATATTATGTTGCACCTCCCAAAAAAGCCTGAATACAGTAGCTGTAAATTAAATTAATGTTCAACTACTTGTTGTAATGTAAAATGGCATGTGACGGTTATAAAACCGTATTATCCAATGTTCACACTAGATGGCGCTGTTTATCTAAACGCGCGCAGTTTAAACTCGATAAAGTTACGAGTTATATTAAGAATTAATATAAACGTTGCGAATAAAATATACAGTATTTTATTCGACTCCACAAAGTATTATTTACTTGAGATATTGATTCTATCGAATCAATATTCTGTTGTACTTACCTTCTGAAGAGAACCAATCGGACTCTTCTGGACCCAGTTCAATATTAGGTCCGGACTAGTGATCCACGAATCCATCGATTCAGGCATCTGATTGGCTGTCACCAATCTGATTGTTCTCTAGAACTATATAAGCTCTGGTTTTCACCAGCGCGACCCCCTTGGCTTGATTCTGAATATGTTTATATTGTCTGTAGTTGAAATGCTGTTATCGCTTGATCTCACTTTCCTATCGACACATCAGGCCTCCTCAGCTCTCAATGGATATGTATTATTACTATCACATTATTGCTTGTTGTAGGGCATATCTGGGAAGGCTAACTCCAGTAGACATGTTAACAACATGAAATGGCCCCGTAGCACTAGCTTGCTGTTCCAAGGGACAGTTAGATTTCGTACGGTGGCATAGTATATCGTCCATGCACGGGATTGATTAACACCGTTAAACAAATATCAAATTATATGATCGGTGATAGTCGCATCTATTTGCGCGATTCTCCGATCATAGGTCAGATGCTCTGCCAGAGCACATATACGGGAAGTCGAACCTGTTTAACAAATATGGGCAAACCGTATCCCCAGGGTTCCGATGCAGTGCATTGGCCCTTCCGTTAAGTAGGCAAGACTTGTCTAAGGTCGGTAAAAGCCTTATTCACAGGCGACGCACCGGGTTGGTAGCCCATGAGCAATTGCATTCATACCTTGCGCTAAACAAATACTCGGGTATTGGTAATGCCGATCTGGTAGTCCCCCAGGAACTGTTTACCCAGTGGTTGGTACCACTGAAAGCGACTTAACGCAGAAAACAAATACCCGGCGCCTGATCACGAGATCTTGTCGTCGTAAGGCATGCTGGCGGATGGAGCCTCAACAACTCCCGCGATGGTCCCCTCGACTGTCGTGACTGTCCCCGCCCATAGAATAACAATATAACAATTCATTTGTTATATTACACCAATAATGCTTTGTTGATTTGAACACGGAATATTCTAATGAACATTCCCGACCAAATACGAAGGATTCTTCGTGTTAATAGATATCCGAGCTGCGGGACCGAATACGTCTCCGTAGCGCTAACTGTGACGATGCCGCAAAGTCAGCCGCACCACTCGAACAGCATCGCCCGGATCCTCAACCAGTGTAGCCGCCGTTACACTTATCCAGAACCTCAACCCAGTTGTAATGTTAATAAACATGTAATTATATCGCACAAAATCGTAAGTTATTATATTTGGTCACATATTCACGTTGTACAGACTTCCGTAGCTTATCTCGGTTAGGTTGTTACTAGATGTAGTAATGTCTTGTTTAAACCGATTTATCACTCTTAAATGGCTAATTATTCAGCCAAAAGTAGAATCGTCACAAGTGGAGGTTCTACCGAGATAGGCTGTCCAAATTTTAAATAAAATATTTGAAGTTTTGTGTCTATTGTGAATTCGAATAGTGTAACTTTTACGGTGATTTTTGTGTGTAAAAATAAGTTTCGAATGAAATTTATATTCGTGTCTAATATATTTCATTCTGTTTCAAGTGTTTCACAAGATAAACAGTGTAATTCACTTTTATTCCGATTTTCCGCCGAAGAAATTGTATGTTTTAACAAAAATAATAATTTCTACCGCGTGGTCAGGCCTAATGATCAGACCACGAGAATTGGAAAATCTTGCCCGAACTTGTCGTTGTTAAGTCCGCCCGTGAAACGTCGATTCGCCGTCGTCGATTCGAGAAACCACGTGGTTGGGCCTAATACGAGAAGTTCAAAGTTTTATCAGGAATTCTAAAAAGAATTCCGGCAGGTATTTGTAGTTTGTTAATTTTTTTAATAACTATATAATTACTTGAGATTTCAAGTTAAACCTAACTTTATTCGCGTGAATAAAATACAAGGAAATTGACATTTTCGAAGGAATTAAAAGTTATATTTTTATTTCAAAGAGTTTATTCTATTTACATACTTGATTCTACATTAAAATGTTCGGTCAAAATCAAGATTTCGAGACATTGAAATCAAAATTCTACGAGTGAAAAATTCATTCAAATGTTGGCGAAGAAATTCTCGTTTGTTGTGTTGCCTAGCAACTAATGCTTTACAGCAAAGCCGTAGTAGTCTAAAAGGTTTCACGTGCTCTTATCATACGAAATTTCAGCGAAATTCAAATTATTAATAAATAAGATTTTATTATGGAAATAAGTAATACTTTTTGCGGTGAATTTGGATGATCGTCCATTTTTATTTTGTGACTACGTCATAATTTTGAAATCTGACAAGATCATGGGTCCGCGAAAAATGGTGAAATCCATCAATCACAGACAAGATTAAAATCTCGTGAGACTAACGTTTGAAGTTCGACCAATCGGAGAGGTTTGCAGAGGTATTTGAAACCCAAAACGACCCAGTGAAACCATTGCTTCGTTTGCAACCCTCCAGATCGCTTGTGACTTCTTCGTTGATTTGTGAATTTTTAGATTTTCGATTAAAGATGACTAGTAACCAGCATTCGATGAATACCCGTGGTAAGGAAAGAACGTGTTTGACCGGTGGAATTAATTTAGCTGGACTTGTATCCGTTCCAGATGAAACGGAAAGTGTGAATGTCGTGGAAAACCACGTGGACGATAATAATGTTTCAATTGAACCGACTGACCCAGTCGCCATTATCGATCCTATTGTGGAATTAACTGATCCTGCCCCCGTGGAGGAAATGAATCGTCCATTAGATGGATCACATTTAGGTCCAGCTGAACTTTTCATTTGTCGGGATTATTGTTTGAATCCAATTCAATTTGGGACAATGGCCGAAGTTTTGGATTTTGTTAACACACATCGAGACCCGTCGGAGCATTCTAGTTCTAGATCACAGACTCCACGTAATCAGGGACCGACAGATCCTGGTTTGAATCTGTCGACTCCGATCACTCGGTATCGACAGAAAACGACAGGACCTCCGACGACCAACCGGAAATCTCGTTGGGATCAACAGAATCCTACACCCGGCAGTTTTGAACAAGCGTTTTATCGGCGATTGAATAATCAACTTGTTGCTTCTCATAGAAGAAGATTTATGGGTCTTAATAATAATAGAAACCCAAATCCTGGTTTTCCGAATGGAGCCAACAGTTGTCCGAATCTTGTTGCAGAACCCATTCATGGTTTAAATAACGATTTAAGTTCTCAATTAAGAGGGGTAGTTGATCCAAACAATCGTTTGAATCCTTTTTCTGGAAATAATAATATTCCAAACCAATTGCCCTTAATACAAGGAAGTTATCCAGTTCAGCCGAACTTAAATAACTTAAATAATCCGAATAACTGTTCAAGTTCCGGTAATCAAGGCCAGTGGAATAACTATTCACAACCTGGCAATCAGAACCAGTCGAATAATTTTTCGAACCAAGGTTATCAGGGAAATTCGAATAATCATTCAAACTTTGGAAATCAAGGTGGAGCGAATAATCATTCCAACTTTGGTAACCAAAGAAGACAAAATCCCAGTGGATCGAATAATCATTCAAACTTTGGCAACCAGGGTGGACCGAATAATCATTCGAATTTTGGCCATCAAGGTAGACAAAATCAAGGAGGGTCGAATAATTTCAACCCCAACAATTTTAACGGCTCTAGTCAAAATAATTCGAGTCATTCTAATAATGGATCAACGAATGATAATTCGCGACCAACTAGTAGTTTTGGGATGTCCGCGAACGACTTAGCTACTATTGCATTGAACATGCATAAATTAGCACAATTAGGAAAAAAATTCCACATCTGCAACACCCCAAGCTATAAGTTTGAAACCCCCAGACATACCTGTATTTTCGGGTAAAACTGAAGAAAGCGAGCGATTTCTCAGTATAATTCGAAACGTTGCGTTTCTGCGAAATATTTCACTCGATGAAATGTTAGTAAAAGGCGTGGCTGGTTACTTAACCGACATCGCATATAGTTGGTTTCAAGAGAGACGAGATGACTTTAATGATTGGGACACTTTTGAAAAAGCGTTCAGAGGGAGGTTTGTTGCCACATGTTTGGAACGAACAACCCAATTAACTAAGTTGAGACAACTCGACACTGAGAATTTGTATGATTATACACATAAGTTTTACCAACTATGGTTATTACAAGATAACCTTAACTCTCAGGGAGCTGCGAGTATATTTTTGGGAAGTATTACTCCCGCCAACGATCTTCTCTTGCACACGCAAGGTTTAGACGAACTTCCTTTTTTGGACATTTATAATGCCATTACGAAGAAAAAAGGGCTGTACAGCCGTACAGCCAATGGAGTAAGAGTAATCGATCCAGTCGTTTTCCCACCTAGGAAACCGGACACTCGTTCGCAACCTAAGAATAACGCCAAGTCCCTTACTTTGGATTCGAGTGAACAGATGTGTCCAGTGTTGGATGCAACACTGGATGCGAAACTTGATTCCAAATTTAACAATTTTGAGAATAAATTGCAGTCGACACTCACTAATCAATTAGCTGAGATAGTCAAACAATTGGCTAAACCCGAATCTAACGATTCAACTGATTCTAGTGCAAAAAACTAGATCCGGGGGATGAAGGATTCATTCAGCCCCCAGAAATAGCTGATGCTATGTCGGATTCGTTGTTTATGGACGTGGAAACTACGTTTTTTGAAGAAGCCACTAGTCATAGCGGAGGGGTAGATGAAAATCTACAAAAGATGACGAAGCAATTCAAGACTTTGACGTTGTTTCCACATAAATGTTACACGAAGAAATTTTGTAGACTTTGACGACTCAACCGAGTCATAGGAGGCAATAATTTGCACAATATTACTTTGGGTAATAATAAAGACGATCCTCGAATGAAAGTCACAATTGGTGGGCTCACCTACAATGCGCTCATGGACACAGGAGCTTCTCAATGTTATATTGGGGAACAGCTTTTGTCAGAAACTCAAGCTCTGCCTGAATTTTTGCAAGAAGCATCCAGAAACATGTTGGTTAATGCTGTAGGCGTAGCACACAAACCAGTCGGACAAATAACTTTGTGCGTACAGTGGGCTGATGAATTCACGCCGATGAATTTCATAGTTTTAGCAAAACGAGTCTGTGGATTAATACTTGGACACAATTTCATGCGTCGACAAAAGATTAGTACACATCCACATCTCCAAGAGTTCTCTTGTGCTGATAAACCTACTTGGTCCGCCCCTTATGTGTCGGAAGAAGATAATTTTGCAATGGCACCTCTAAATCGAATTACTTTCGAGTATTTAGAAGAACTTGCGTCAGTCGCTGATTCAACTGAATTATCTGATGCACCCGTTTTAGAATGGGATGAGAAGTTAGTTGAAGGTAGTGATTGCACTCCTGAACAGCGCCTAGCGCTTCGAGAAGTGGTCAATGCAGTATCTAATGTATTTCGTGACCAAGTTGGATGTACGAATGTTACTCAACATCGTATTAAATTCAAAGAAGGGCATTCATTGCCCAGAATGCAGTACCGTATGTACAATCCGGCCAAGAGAGCCATTATGTCCAAATTAGTTGCTGAACTAGAACAAGATGGATTAATTGAAAAGGCCACTGGGCCATTCATTAGCCATCCTGTAATTGTTGCGAAACCTGATGGTACGTACAGAATGTGTATCGACTACAGGTGGTTGAATGCAATCACCGAACTCGATGTGATTCAGATGCCTAGTATAGACCTGCTATTGCATAATACTGGACCAGGTAGATATTTCACATCCATTGACCTTGTCAAAGGTATCAAGTCGAGATGTGTAAAGAAGATCGTCCAAAAACGGCATTTTACACACCGAATGGCCCTTACCAATTTGTGCGAATGCCATTTGGACTTTGTAATGCTCCTTGCACTTTCCAACGATTGATGGAAGGCGTTTTAGGCTCAGCATTGCAAAACTACGCGTTAGTTTATTTAGACGACGTAATTGTCTATTCAAATACTTGGGATGAACATCTCATTCATGTTAGAGACGTGTTGGAAAAGCTTAACCAAGCTAATATGACGATTAACAAAGCGAAGTCTCGTTTTGGAAGAACAGAATTTAAGTTCTTAGGACATTGGATTAAACCTGACGGTTTATATGGAGATCCCGATAAAATTTCTGCAATTATGAAATTTCCGACTCCGACATGTGCTAAAGACATTCAACAGTTTCATGGAATGACAAACTTCTTCAGGAAGTTCGTTCCTAATCACGGAGCCATTGCTGCACCATACACATGTATGATGAATGAGAAAACTCCATTTGAATGGGGAGATACTCAAACTGAAGCTTTTAATAAAATTAAAGCACTACTTTGTAATGACAATTGTCTGCATAAACCGGACATGTCCAAACCTTTCGTAGTCATGACTGACGCATCTCACGAAGGCTTAGGAGCTGTCATCTGCCAAGATGTTGATCTTTTGGATAAAGACAAAAAGAAAACTGGCACGGCAGCCAGACCTGTAGCCTATGCAAGCAGAGTATTGAGAGGAGCGGAGAAGCGTTACACAACGCCAGAACTCGAATGCCTAGCAGTCGTGTGGGCTATTGATCGTTTTAAACCGTATTTAGAATATGGTACTTTTACACTCGAGTCAGATGCTGAAGCATTAAAATGGCTTATGCGAACGCCTGAACCATCGGGAAAATTTGGCCGATGGGCCTTAAGAATCCAATGTGGTGCCTTTAAGATTGTATTTCGAAAGGGTGCTTGTAACCAAGTTGCAGACGCACTCTCGAGAGCTCCATTAGGAGAGGAAGACATTCCTCTTCGTGATCATGTGGAACCAATCGAAATAAATCAGTACTGGCCAGAATGGGACGGCAATCCTTCGATTTCTTTGAATCGTGCTCCAGGAAAGTCAGAATATTTAGCAAATGTTTGTGTCCATTTTTCAGAAAATTCTAAAGAATATTCTGAAGAAAGGGAGGGGGAGGAGATACAAGAAACTTTGTATAGTGCTCTCACAGATGTGATAAAAGAAGTCCCACCTACAAGAAGGGAAATAATTGACGCGCAGTTAGTCGACACTGAATGAAAACGCATTCAAGAGTATCTTTTATTCGACAGAATTGTTGGAATTCCGAAATCGGAAATAAAAGAATAGAAAAACCAAGTTAGAAACTATTGTTTGGACAAAAAGGAAGATGACGGCGATCAAATGATCATTTTCTTTAACCCTTCGTTTGAAGAAGAGCTCAATGACTCTGGTAATGGCTTCAAAGCAGTTGTTCCCAGGTCACTCATAAAGCGAGTGCTTTTCGCCTGTCATGGTCACCCTTTGAGCGGCCACGCAGGCATGAGTAAAACTCTCGAGAAAATTCGATTGATATATTATTGGCCCGGAATGAGCCGAAGCGTAAGAAATTGCGTTAAAAGCTGCCCACATTGTAGTCAATACAAACCGGATCAGCAGAAAAAGCGTGCAGGTCCTTATGTACCTCATAACATGACCAACCCTTGGGAACATATTAATATGGACTTAATGGGGCCAAAACCAGCTGGGAGATCCCAAAATCAGTACGTCTTCGTCATAATTGACAATTGTACTAAATTTGTAGAGATTAAAGCTTTAACCAAAGCCACGAGCGCTAATTGCGTTCAAGAATTAAGATCTGTTGCAAATCGTTGGGGTCACCCAAAGAAGATTGTTAGTGATAATGGGAAACAATTCGTTTCAGATATTTATAATGAATATTGCGAAACTTATCATATCCGACCGGCTCATACGAGCACTTATCATGCTCAGGCTAACCCGACAGAGCGAGCCAACAGGGACATTAAGATTTTATTGGCAATTTACACTGATGTGCACACCCAATGGCCGCGATATTTAGACGAATTTGCATTTGTAATTCGTAATAATAAATCGGCTGCAACGAATGCGACACCGATGTTGCTGAATACGGGGAGAATTGTTACCTTACCTTTCGATCCGAGAATTCTCAGGCATGCCAATCCATTTGACAAGCATAACCCTGAGAAATATGTTCAAGAATTACTTGACATATTACGTAGAGCGCATCAAGAGATGCACAGAAGAATTCAATTGAATTACGAGAGACATCGTAAGATTCATGAACAAAAATTCACAATTGTTGAATTCAAAATGGGAGATTTAGTTTGGAAACAAACTCACATTCTCTCGTGCGCAGATAAAAAGATCTCCGCAGGTCTTGCTGAGAAGCGGGATGGTCCTTGGGAGATTGTCGAAATTCTTCCAGGTAGCGCGTATAAATTACGCAAACTTGCTGATGGTTTAATAGAAAAATCAGTGAATATTAAGGCTTTATATCCTTACACGCCGTTATATCCGATTGAAACTCGGAAAATAGGGCAGAAAACTGCTTCAAATACTGATCAGGAAAATCCTAAATGGATGGACGAAAGTAATGATCTTCCGTCACCTCCCGATCAAGAGGAAATAATTCCTGAAACTCCTACGGAAGTTCCGATGGAATTATCCGACTCGCCTCAAGTACAGACTAAAGGATCTGTACAAGAAAAGTCTAAACATAGACATCGACAGCGATTAATTGCTGTAGAGAAGAAAGCAGCAGTGGAACGAGGAGAACCTCTAAAGAAACCTCCTCGCAAACCACGTAAACCCCAGAAACTAGTTGAACAAACTAGCACGCGTCCTCGAAGAGAGCGAGTTCCAAATCCGAAATATTCAGATGAAAATTTTGTGCGAAATATTACGGCAGTATTCAGGAAGCCTTACCAACAATGAGATAAAATCTCAAGGTTTATCTTATTTTACATGTCTAAATTCGTGTAGTGATTTATAATCTCAACACCGGGGGACATAATAAACACGCATTTTTGTCAGATTTATATTAAAATATAAACTTGTATTGAAATTAATTAGTTTCGATAGATTATCTCATTGATTCATTTTATTTGAGATATGCAGGTATTTTTTATTACTAAAAAATACGAAGATTTACTTGAAACAAGTGATCTCGTCTTCTCACGAAGACACGTGATTATCGAAGTGCGATTAAACCTCGAACCCGATTAAAAAGGGGATAAAAATCCCAGGGTTCATTGCACACACACACTTCAACACGAGGACACCAGTCTACTCGTCTCTACCTTTTCTTCGCACGTCGAGAAAGATTAAAACGAACGAACTTATCCATTAAGTGAGAGTTTGCGGAAAATTAGGAGTTCCTAAATCGATAGTTACGTAAGTAAATCTTGAATTCTTTTTCAAAGAATGTAAAAATTGTTCGTAACACTCGTATACGGCGTCCCGATTAAGTTTTGATTAAAACTGGGTAAAATTCACGTGTAGTTATAAACGTGACTTAGCTAATTTAGCAGGAGAATTAATTGTTCTATTAAATAATGAAGAAGCTTAAATTCAGATAATACGTTATTGAACTTTCGCGTGGTAGCATTAATTTAAAATTAAGTCGCGGTCGAGGCTTGGGTAATATTTTAATTGTAATAAATTCCCAACCGAAGTTTATTCGTTATTTTATTTTCACCCATACGTAGAATAGAATAATTAATTATTCAGAACTAGACTTTTCATGAAAAAGTTAGTCTAAAAGAATTTTCGAGAGAAAACTCAACAAGTTGCAATTTTGAACAATCCTTCAGGCGAGTCTATTCTCTTGTCATAAACACAAGGGGACATGAGTCATTAAGTGCCATGTGATACAAGTTATAAATAACTCAATTTACACGAAGTTGTTACGAACGTAGTTTTGCAATTTTTTGAATTCAAAGAATTGAAGTTTTTTTTTGAAGCGAAATTATTTTAATAAATAATTTATTTGTTTAGAATGGGTTCAAATAAGCATCATTCTAAACGCAGTCACCGTCGGCATCAACGTAGCACCAGCTCCAGCTCGTCCACCTCGACGGAAAAGGAGCAGCGTCGTTCAGCCGAACAAAATTTGATAAGGTTGCAACAAATTGCGCCCGTGCCGACATTCAACCTGACGCCGCTTCAATTAGCCGCCTTGAACTGGATTGGTTCGCACCCGGAATGCCTTCCGCCTAATATGCAAGAGAATGCGCCGCTGCTAACGAAAGTCCTTCCCGGGATAAGTGCCCAGCTGACTATTTCTGAGCCAGCTCCAATGGCCCAACTGGCCCCGCTCGCACAACTGGTACACCCGCCGACTAACGTCATCAGTGTCCCACTGGCCCCTCACACGCCAGTGTTCCAGCCACCCGTAGCGAGTGTTCCGCCAATCGTCGCGAATACTTCCGCTGCCAGTATTCCAGTTACAACTGTAGCTGCGAATCCAGGATGGATTCCCGCCGGAGCAGAATCGTCTGCTTCATCGTCTGGATGGACGGAACCTCCGCCAGGAGCTTTTCGTATACCGGCTTCGACGACTCGTTCCCGCGAGCAGCGCATGGCTTTTAAAGCCAAGAAGAAAGACGAGGCGGCCCGACTGCGTCGTGAGCAGTGTGCGCGTGATATTGCGCAGGGAATCCCCCACGACAATATAGTTACCGACCAGGCAACAGAGACCATCTGCCCGTTTTGTGTTGGTTGTGGTTGGTGTTGCGGTGCTTCCGCTGGCTCTTCTCTCATGAGATGTCCCAACTGCCGAGGCACGAAGGTGCGACCGCGCTCAGAGCCCTGGCGCAAGGAGGTGGAGCCCCACGTCGTGAAGGGGATGAAGCCAAACGAGAAGAGATGTTGGGCTCACTGCCCAATCTGTCGCGTGTTTCTCAACGCTCGAGGAGAGGCCGTCTACATCGATCCCAGGTTCCTCACAAAGGAAAGAGCCGCTGCTAATGCTGGACTGACGGTCGAAGCCTTCCGACATCCACCTTCGTCGAATGTATCCGAAGTTTCGGACGAAACGGTGCAAGAAGCTGAGAGCGTCGAGGAAGAAGTGGTCACTCGCCCGAGAACCATGTCTCGTGGGCGAGGATGTCTCACTCTAGACAGAGCTAAGGCAATCGCCCAAGAACAGCGACAAAACATCGTCGCTCGAGGACGAGCCCGTCGGCTCCAGAAAATCGTGACGGAGCAGAACAAACGACCGGAGGTTCCCCCAGTTGCTAAGTCGGAGATTTCCGACGAGTCGAAGTACGAGGATGCCGAGGAGAACCCGATTTCCATCGTCGACTTCGTGGCTGATCTTTTGGAAGATTTGCCATTCCCTCCACCGAGTCCGGAGGAAGTGGAGAAACCCGAGGAAGCAGTATTTTCCGCCGTCTCCACTGAGGCGACTGAAGAATCTTCAGACTTTCTAACTTCAACTGAAGTTGAGAAACCGGTTGAGAAATCGACTGACGTCGAGAAGAAGGAGTAGAAATTAACATTTGTTTTTTCGAGTGGATACTTTAAATTTAAAGTATGCCAAGTGTTGTTTGTTGTGTTTTCATGTGTGATTTCGTTTATTTTCGAATTAAGAATAATTTGTTTAATTGTTTGAAGATTTTTGAACTAATTATTATTATTCATGAGAATAAGTTTGCTTAAAGAATTGGATTCAAGTTTGAATTCAATTTATTTTTGATCTTGATTATTTTCATAATTAGATGTGTTTTGAATTGCATAAAGATTTGTGTGTTTTGTTTTTACTTTGATCAAAGTTTAAAGACTTCAAGTTGAAGTCAGTTTTCATTTTTATAACAATCGTAATAAAGAATGATTCGTAGATTAGATTTGATAAATAAAGTTTTGCATAAATTTATTTATTTGTCTCTTCTAACTTATATAAACTGCGGAGAAGTTTATTGTGATCGAAGAAGTTAAGATTTCCATCGAAATCCGCACTGTCGAACATGAGTACAAGTTCGGACGAGTTCATTTCGTTGCTTGGCAACCAGGAGATGTGCTGTGCGGGTAAGCCGATTAGTCTAATCGTTTGCGATGTTTCTGAAAAGAAATAGTTGATTAATTTTGAATAAATTAAAACGGTACGAGTTGAGTCTGATAATTCAATAGAATTTGGTGAACATTTCTTAAGATATTAAGAATGACAATTAAACAGTTGGAAACTCTATGCTTGTCACCGGGGGATGTGTGACGGTTATAAAACCGTATTATCCAATGTTCACACTAGATGGCGCTGTTTATCTAAACGCGCGCAGTTTAAACTCGATAAAGTTACGAGTTATATTAAGAATTAATATAAACGTTGCGAATAAAATATACAGTATTTTATTCGACTCCACAAAGTATTATTTACTTGAGATATTGATTCTATCGAATCAATATTCTGTTGTACTTACCTTCTGAAGAGAACCAATCGGACTCTTCTGGACCCAGTTCAATATTAGGTCCGGACTAGTGATCCACGAATCCATCGATTCAGGCATCTGATTGGCTGTCACCAATCTGATTGTTCTCTAGAACTATATAAGCTCTGGTTTTCACCAGCGCGACCCCCTTGGCTTGATTCTGAATATGTTTATATTGGGTCCGATTTAAACCACCCCCATTTTGACTAAATTTTGGCCGCTAAGTGGAATAAAATTTTCCCCCAACCAAACCCCCCCGTGTAAACTAAATAACCGCCCCAAACTTTATTTCCCCCTAGTAATGTGTTTGCCCCCCAACCAATTTTACCCCCAATAATTTCTAAAGTACCCCCCACGTAATCCCAATATCTTCTCACTGCGTACACAAGGCCCTCTTCGCTTTAGCTGGGCGCCCACGCTTTCTTTACACTGGTGTCTGTTAAGTTTGGTTGTCCACCAGGGGTGACATAGTAAGACTTAACATTACCTTGTACACGGACAATCACGCTAGGTTTTGTTCGTTTCCAGTTGTAACCGTCGGTGTAGTGCTGTAAGGTAACCGTTGGAGTAAGAGCAAACTTCTTGACATTGACAGATTCCATGTGCCTTTCCAAAGACCAACATTTCACCATCCCTTTCAACTTATGATGTCCACGGAAAAGGAACGCAAAGTCGTCTGTCGTCTCGTATTTGCAAACAGCGACACAAATAGGATGGAAAACTCTGTCCGCTTGTAAGTCCACATTTTCTCATTCCGGATGTATTCTTTGGCTTCCTCACCCGTAGAAAAGGTTCGAATTTTTGTCCACTCAAAAGTCTTCCGTTTGGTTGGCGGCTCGTACTCACAACTATCGGAATCGGATTCGGTATCGGAATCGTTAATTACAAGTCGAGTAGGTGCCATTGTTACTACAACTGTGCAACAGTGTTTTATGGTTACCCTATGTGATTCTTCCAGACCGACTTATATACTACAAAATCTAACCGTAGCCAAGACGTAACAATGGGGAAAGTGTTTGAAACGTAGGGGGTTGTATAAATAATTCTTGGGGGTTCGTTTACAAATAAATGGGGGTTAATTGGTTGGGGGAAAAATACAATAGTAGGGGATAGTACAGTTAGGGGGGCTCTTTAGTTTACTTGGGGGAGTTTGGATGGGGGGAAAAATAAACCCCCTTTTGGGGGTAAAAACTAGTCAAAATGGGGGTAAAATAATATGTTGCCGTTTATATTGTCTGTAGTTGAAATGCTGTTATCGCTTGATCTCACTTTCCTATCGACACATCAGGCCTCCTCAGCTCTCAATGGATATGTATTATTACTATCACGTTATTGCTTGTTGTAGGGCATATCTGGGAAGGCTAACTCCAGTAGACATGTTAACAACATGAAATGGCCCCGTAGCGCTAGCTTGCTGTTCCAAGGGACAGTTAGATTTCGTACGGTGGCATAGTATATCGTCCATGCACGGGATTGATTAACACCGTTAAACAAATATCAAATTATATGATCGGTGATAGTCGCATCTATTTGCGTGATTCTCCGATCATAGGTCAGATGCTCTGCCAGAGCACATATACGGGAAGTCGAACCTGTTTAACAAATATGGGCAAACCGTATCCCCAGGGTTCCGATGCAGTGCATTGGCCCTTCCGTTAAGTAGGCAAGACTTGTCTGAGGTCGGTAAAAGCCTTATTCACAGATGACGCACCGGGTTGGTAGCCCGTGAGCAATTGCATTCATACCTTGCGCTAAACAAATACTCGGGTATTGGTAATGCCGATCTGGTAGTCCCCCAGGAACTGTTTACCCAGTGGTTGGTACCACTGAAAGCGACTTAACGCAGAAAACAAATACCCGGCGCCTGATCACGAGATCTTGTCGTCGTAAGGCATGCTGGCGGATGGAGCCTCAACAACTCCCGCGATGGTCCCCTCGACTGTCGTGACTGTCCCCGCCCATAGAATAACAATATAACAATTCATTTGTTATATTACACTAATAATGCTTTGTTGATTTGAACACGGAATATTCTAATGAACATTCCCGACCAAATACGAAGGATTCTTCGTATTAATAGATATCCGAGCTGCGGGACCGAATACGTCTCCGTAGCGCTAACTGTGACGATGCCGCAAAGTCAGCCGCACCACTCGAACAGCATCGCCCGGATCCTCAACCAGTGTAGCCGCCGTTACACTTATCCAGAACCTCAACCCAGTTGTAATGTTAATAAACATGTAATTATATCGCACAAAATCGTAAGTTATTATATTTGGTCACATATTCACATTGTACAGACTTCCGTAGCTTATCTCGGTTAGGTTGTTACTAGATGTAGTAATGTCTTGTTTAAACCGATTTATCACTCTTAAATGGCTAATTATTCAGCCAAAAGTAGAATCGTCACAGGCATAACATGAAAAGAACACTTAAGAGTAATTTAACCAATTCTCTATACTTACAGAAAATTTCACTGAATTTGAAATCACGTAAATGTATTGAAAAGGAAGAAGAATATATACAATGCCACGACAAATGCTTTCAAGACAAGTTATTCAAATCAATCTCATGCCGGTAAGTTATCAGCAGTCGCATGACACGTGAAAAAATATTTGATTTATCGACTAGGTTACCATTTACTAATAACACATTCACAAACATGTGCAAGTCTGCATCAGAAGCTAAAGAAGTCTTGGCAAAATTCATTAATTTGTCTCTGAATATCAACACAAAAGGAGAATGTGACTGTCGGCCTACTTGCAAGAAAGTTATTCACCAAACAAATCTTTATTCTCAGAATCCTGAAGCATCAGATGTACCTTTTCTTTTTATAATGCTAGCTACAAATTTCATCGAGCAATACGTTGAAATTATTAAATACAGCCTCGAAGATCTTTTCTGTGATTTGGCAAATGCCTTTGGTTTATTGTTTGGTCTATCATTGCTCATCATACCAGAGTTGTTTCAAAATTGCTACACAACTGTTAAAAAATATTTTTCTTAAGTACCAGGTATTATAACAATTGTGGTATATGTTGAGTTCTAAATATATTACGTACAGCAGATTAATGCGGAGATAGTCAAACATTTTAGCAACCTACTTTATCCTCAGCGCAATGAATTTTTTTAGCAATACTTATTGACTAGCTAGAAAATGTCAAACCATAATCAAAAAATGTTTTTTTTCCACTTTTGATTTTTTTTACAACCTATACAGGTACTTACTTATTTATTTGCACAACTGTGACAATTTAAAAAAAATTGCTTTTGTGACCCACCAAACGGTAGTTCCTAGTGTATTTTTCTATATTTTGTCGTGTATCAATTGTCTAATACTCAAACTTCTTTTCCTATCATTAGCTGAATAAAAACACCCACTTCAGTTCTTAAAATTAGTTATGATACATTCTGCATCAGCAAATTGAGGTTATCGTATTAGTTGGTTTACTTAAGTGGAATTCTATATAACACAATAAAACTTAAAATAAATGCACCTTAACGGATAATGATAGCAATAAATGGTATATTAAAATTACGATAATACCACGATTGCAAATGGTTTGTTTTAACGTACTCCAAAGAATTTGAACTCCCATTGATACTTTGTTGCAAGATTGAAATCACATCGGCACATTGCATAATTGTAAAATCGTACCTTTAAAAGTCATTATCTGTTTATACTATATGTATTGTCAGTCTTTTTCATCGTTGTTGTATATCGATTCATTTTAGTAGTCATGTAACAACCTAACAGAAAATAAATAAATAAGTGAATAAATAAAATAAAATAAAAGAGAAGAAAATAATTTATTCATACTAATCGATACGTTTTAACCTGGCGCATTTTAGCATTATCATTTTCGTTTGAACCCATTAGTTTAATGTGGAGCGAAGCTTGAAATACATCAGACATCTACTGTATGTGGCTAAACATTACGATATTTTATCATTTACAATTTTTTTTAAATACGCTTTCTTTTTTCCGTTATACAATTTACCATTTCGGCTAGTTGATCTCGCTACGACAACGCTGCCATGCTCGTACGTACATTGCTACTATTGCCACCTGACGAAAAAATAGTTAATTTGTTTAACAAAAACGCTACAGCTTTTAACAGCCAACTACTTCCATTTTATAGTTCTATGTTTTCTCGACTTGACTACAACTGTAAAATATGAATAAAAGCAACGCACTTTAAATCTAAAGAATACAGATAAAATAAATCCCCTAATCCCCTAAAGCTACTAAATACGACGAGTACGAAGCTGCGTCCGTCCGCGCACTTCCTGTGTAACACTCGAGAAACGGTAGTGCCACCTGGTGGCGGTTTAAACATTTTTGTCACGAAACGTTTTTTGTTGGTTTCTATGCCGAAATACGGTCCGATAATTCTGAAACCAAGCTCATTTTAAGGAGCAGACAATTCTGCACGAGCCTGTTTTTTTTATTTTTTGATTCGGGTGAAAAAAAGTAGCGATTCTGCCCAATTTAGCGGGTGAATCGAATGAATAAATTTCAAAATGTTCATCGCGATATGTTTTTCAATTGTTTCTACATCAAGATGAGCTCGGAAAATTCTGAAACTAGAGGAGACAATTCTGCACAAGCCTGTATTTTTTAATTTTTGATTCGGTCAAGAAAAAGTACCGATTCGGGCGATCTTTGGAAAATTTTTTCAAAATTTGAATTCGACCATGAAAAACCCAAAATTTAAAAAAAATGGAGCGATTTGATTGTTTAAAACATGTTTCCAGTGTGAAAAATCCCGCTGAAAGCGATAGTGTCAATAACTCTTTGATTGGAATTATGGTTGGGCTTTTTATTAGCAAAAATCGATCTTATTTGGATAAAAAAGGAGGAGAAAATGATAAAAGCTACCGATAGATGGCAGGTCTTTGCGGGTCTTTGCGAGTATTTGCGGAGGTGATGGCGGGTGCTTGTCGGGGTAATGGCGGGTGCATGCGGGGGTGATGGCAGGTGCTTGCGGGGATGTTGGTGGATGATGGCTGCATTGGCGTTTGGTTTGTTGGGTATGATTTTGGTTTGGTTTGGTTTGGGTTAAATTTGTGTTGGATTTTGGTTTGGGTTTTCCATTATTTTACAAAATTTATTTTTATTTTATTTTTATTTTGCTGTACATATAAGTTATGAGAGAGTTTGCGGGATGCATTTTTCCCTTATTTAGCTCTACGGCACACTATTTGAATAGTGTATCGTGGAGCAAACAACCTTTAGTGTATAGTTTTGAACACTAAAATAAAATGTAGCTCAGCCAATCCGGTATGGCCTTAAAATTTGGATTAGCAACGACCTCATTCGCCGCCATTTTAATTTCTTCGCTTCGATCGCATCAAGGGCACGTATTAAGGTTTATATCAGTAGAGAGTTTCCCTTATTTTATGCCACGTTACACTATTTTAGTGCCATATCGTAAGGGAAAAATCTTTAGTGTATCGTTTTCAACACTAAATTAAAATATAGCGCAGCCAATCACAATTGAGAACACTATATTGTTAGCTCCGCCCATTGCAAATGGCGATTATTTTGTTGTCCCGATCAAACACATCAGTCCTAGGTATGTAGATTGAATGATAAGTGAGGCCCAGAATTTAATTTTAGGCACAAAACCATACTTTATAGGCATTATAACGGTATTTTATGCAGAAATTTGCACATTTATATCCCCAAATTGAATTTTTAGGCTCAAAATTACTAACTGTCAGTAGTTGGCTGAAATAGTGTAGTGATAAGGGAAAAGTGCAGCCCGCAAAAACTTATTTTATTATTTTTTCCTTACACTATTTTTATACCATATAGTTTTTAACTGTAAGGGAAAAATGCATCCCGCAAACTCTCTAATGTGTTTGATTTATGGCAAAAATTGATTTATGGTTTACGGGTGAACGGCGGGTGAACAGCTAGTCAGTTTAATACTTATCTGAGTCAATTGTGATGAAAACGTGATGAAATTGTTCAGATGGCGATTCGAACACAGTTCTCGGCAGGCAGGCAGCCATGTCTGCTAATCGGTTGCTCGTGTCAGTGTTGAACATTGGCATAAAAGCTCTACCCGTTACCCGCCCGTTACCCGTCCCCCATTAAAATTTCTTACCCGTACCCTACCCTACCAGTAGCCGTACACACTGTACCCTACCCGTACCCATACCGATCGCAATCAAATCAAGCATTTTCGGTTCGTGTTACGTGTTGTTCGACTGTTCGTGTTGTTGTGTTAATTCGCAACATGGTGCTAACATTTTTATAGCTCATATTTACGACGTTAGCACCACACGTTGAAAATTAAAAAAACGTACCCGACGCGTAACCGGGAGTCGCGGGAGATCTGTACCCGTTACCCGTAGGGTACAGGCGGGTACGGTTACGGTTACGGGTACGGGTACCCGATGTTCAACACTGGCTCGTGTCTAGTTATGAATTTCTTAAACTCTGGGATGTCACAAAAAATAAACTAGTTTTTGCACCATCTGGTGGTTGGTGTTGAAAATACTCATTCTGGAGCACGAGCCAGGGGGGTGCAACTTGGATACTTTGATGTCATTGGTCAAAAAGCGTGTCGTCATCAAAGGGCGCAGCAACATATGTAAAAGTTCTAAAATAATACTGGTATCATGCTGGTACGTGACTTCAGATTGTTAGGGATATTTAATACCGAGAGTTAAAAGTCAAATTTTAAGTTAACATAAAATAAAATAAAATTTTATGCGTGTGAATTAAAATTTAATTAAATGTAATTTAAAAATCTGTTCAGTAATTTGACGTCATGAATGGCCGGTGATACAGCAACACAAGATTATAATCTGTGACAGCACGCACGTTTCTGTGACGTTGTGCGCAGATCAATGCGCAAAAAATCGTTAAATTTCCACCAGATGGCGCAACCTTATAGTATTCAAGTAGCCTTGAGCCCGAGCTTGAGCAGGTAAGAAACTTTTTTATGTCCAAGGTTTTACTCCTGCATGACACATTTTAATTCACTTTATAAAACCAATAACTTAGCTTAGATGAAGAAAGAAGAAGTTAAAGACAGTGTTTGGGTGTTGTTCAGGTTGTGTGGGGGTTCTATTGGATTTTTAAAAAAAGATTTTTGTATTTCAAATTTACATGCATCAGAAGCAAGCATGAACTTCGTTTGCACAAATGACAAAACACGTTGTCACGTCGTAGTCGACTTTTTAACAATGGTTTCGGAAATTTAAGAATTTCCAGGGATTGTAATAACCAGAAAATTTAGGTTCGCAGGCGCTGCAACTCTTAAAACTTTGCCGGGGGTGGTAGCTAGGTTAAGACAGCGTCTATTCGTGAAATCTGTATTTTATGGGTGCAGGATTCAATTCGGGCGCCGTACAAAATGGCGAACGTTGATACTTCGAATTTTAAGACCAAAATATCGCTCTTCACTAGGGAAAATGTCGTCATATGCTAGGCGTACTTACGAAGAGTATATTTCTTCTCCTGAACACGCGCAAACGTTGGGTGAACGCGCAAACAGGTACCAAACCGCAGACAACGTCGTCGAACCGTCGATAATGAAATGAATACGCAATTGAGACGAGTATAAGTTCAAAATGTCTAGGCTGAGGAGGAAGTCACAGTCGTGGCATAAAATGTATTGACGAATTGAGACCGTCGAATACGCCGTTTTTCCAGCAATTCATACGCAAATAATGGGCAAATAATAAATGTTGTGGTTAGTTAGACTAACATGAGAATTCGGGCTGCATAATGACCGTATGCGTTGAGACGCAACATAATCGCACTTGGAAACCTTCCAGTTTGAGACAGAAGATGTTGACTAGTCGAAGGCGAAAATTATTCTCTCTGTCAAAAATGTCTTGACAGAACAAGTCACCTCTGATCACATGTTAAAGGCCAAGTCAATTCCCAATGGGGACCGGGCAGAAAACAGGCGACCAGGGGTGAAATATGCAAATTTAGAGCGCGATTATATCAACTTATTGCAGAATTCTCATGAATTGTCTGGATGGGGTGATTAAAACCAGGCCAAATTAAAGATAAATATCAAAAATAAGGAAAATAATATAAAATAAAATAATAAATTTAGATTTGGGAAAAATAAAATAATTAAAAGAAACTAGAACAATTTTTCAATAAAATTGGGGAAAATTCAAAGGAAAGGCGCAAAATGCGCTCAAAATTTTGAAAACTAACACTGTCTAAAGTCAGGACCGTGACACTCCCCCCCACCTAGATGTTTATTATATGGTTTTTATATAATCAACATCTAAATGGAGTTAACAAACATGATTGATAAAAATTTGAACATATAAATAAATAAAAACAATGAATCAACAACACTAATCTCATAATAAACACATAACGTAGGTAGGGACTTATTTGGACAGACGCAACAGGCGCACAACTTGGCGCAATTACAGACAAGAACAAACAAACACAAACAAATGGGTTTAGGAGAGGAATATTGTAAAAAAATCGTTTGATTAAAAATTAACAAAATCAATAGACGTTTAGGCGCTAATCGCGACTAAACTCTATATAGAATAATAAAATTTGTTAAATTATTTGATAACACTTAAAATTAACAATGGTATTTTGTGTTATGACCAGAAAACAAAATAATTTAGGATCAATCAACAATGCCCACGGGTGGCAAAATTTCTATAAAAATGTAAACTATTAGCAAACAAAAATATTGACCAGGCGCTGATCCGGCGTCAACTATCACAATATAAGGATAGCAAAACTTCAACGATCACAAATGGCCAATAAAAATGATCAGCAAAAATGACCAGCAAAACACAAATATCAAAAAATAAAAAGTTCGCAAACGAATATTATCTTCTTTCGTAGGCGTTTGAGTTTTCACGGAACTTTACGTAAAAAATCTTCATCGAGGCGCATAACAATCACATTTTAAACAATTATAACACTTATCGTTTGTATCACAATTATCACAACAAAGTCCACACACACAACAGTTCGTATATGGTTTTTTAGAAGGCGCAAAGTCACTGTAGGTTCTTGAAGTCAATCCATGAGTTTTATTTTCTTAAAATGCAGACGCGCCCTGACCGTCCATCGCATAATAGACCAATCTAAGCGCTGTTTTCACGAGGATCACTCTCACCTGTTGTTTAGAAGTCGCGTAGCACTTCCGGCTAATTCGGTTCACTCGGTAAAGGAAATGTCCAACATAATATTGTTTAATGATGGACAACAATTTTTCGCCTGCGCTGTGATCAAGCTGCAAGTCCGAAAAGATGATCGTTTCGAAAAGGCGCGTCAGAACACTCCAATCCACGACCAATTCGATTTTAGGCTCCCATGGCAATGAGTAGAAAATATCATCAATCGGGATAATCTCCTGCATGATTGCCAATGCGCAAGTTGGCTCTACGAGACGCTTCTCCTTAGGCTTCGGTTCGACCGGTTCGCGCAAACTCTCACGTGTGACAACTTCGCCTGGATCGTCATCTTTTTCTTTTGGCGGTGTCAAAATCATTTTTGGCATCCTCGACATCAATAGCGATCGACGTCCACCCCTCGCACCGCCCCGTCCAACTCCAGGAAGTCTGAAAGGCTCGTCGACCTGAATTACCTCAATTTTGTTGTGTTCTTGCGCCGCCAGGAATGCTTTGTGGTTTTCCTCGTCGCCCGTTGATTCGCGAAGCGACTCGACATCCGACATTGAATAATCCACATCCGATGATAACTCCGAGGCGAGCATTCCTGTGTCCGCCACAATCACGGGGTCGTATCGGAATGAACACTTGGCTCGGGGATCTGCTAATTTCGGATTTTCGGCAATTGCGTCCTCAAATTGTTGCACCAATTTTTCAGGCGCCAACTTGATGAGAATCTTTTCTGAAAAGTTCTTAATTTCATCCTCCGTCATGATCAATTCTGGATCCAGTGGTGGTTTGGCGGGCGCATTTTTCTCGTCCTCAAGTCTCTGGGCCTCCCTGAGCGCGTCGGCCTCTCGAAATCGTTTGACGGCGTCGCAACGACTCTGATGCATTTGGGTGATGATTTCTTTTAAATTAAAGTGCACGGCGTGCACAATAAGGTGATGCACCGCGTGCTCGTCTCCGGTACAGTCCTTTTTCATTTTCGCTTCAATTTCCTTCGCGATGTTCCCGAGGCGTCCAAAAATCGTTCCGACGACCGTCTTGAAGTCCGAGGCGCTTACGTTGAAATCCAAATTAATCGACATCTTAAAAAGTTCGCTCCATCCCTCCGATCTCAGGTTGATTCGTCCTTGACCCCTGTTCTCCATGGGGTACAGTATCTCAAGCTCGTGGCGCCGGAATATTTCGGACATCTGGGTGAAAATACGGTCTGGGCGCATCGTACATCCATTTCGGTCGAATCCCTGGAGATAACGTGGCTTTAGAGATGCGCATCCCTCCGACGACGTTGATCCGCTCGAGACCGCTGAAATGGCCTTAGCAATTGGATTCGAAACCTTGTTTTCCAATTTCTTGACGTCGTGGATCTTTGCGCACTCCTCCGCATCTCTCGCAATTTCGGCAGCGATATTCGCGATGGATGAAGATGGTGTAAAATTCAACAACGCTTTGATATCTCGGTCAACCTGTGGGGAAAAATCAGCTTTAATTAGTTTTTTGTTAAAATCAGCAATTGTGTCCATTTGTGTGTTTGAAGTTGCAATTTTGGAGTACGTAATCGGCACCGATGTCGCAACAATTGAAGTCATCATCTTGGGCGTCACATTCGATTGAGTCACAGTGGTGACATCGACAGGTCGGGCAGCTTGGCTCGATTCGGACGTCTTAATCGAAGATGCTTTGTTTTTTACGACATAAAAATAAGGAATGACGATTGGCGCAGCAGTGGTCACCGTTGTAACGCTGGTTGACTTCGCCTCCGCCGCCGTCACACTCGATTCCGTTTTGATGATCGGGGTCGACATCGTGTTGATATTACCAATTTTCTCTCTCTCTCTTCTGTTTTCTTCATTCTTTACTACCTTTTTAGCCACTTGATCGTTCAACGAAAGTTCTTCAGTCGATTCGACGACAGGCAAGGCGATAGGCGCTCCTCCAACCGCTCCGTTTTCCTCAACTATAATCGAAGACGCGTTCGATGTTGGTCCGGATCGTCCCGTCACGAAGTGAGTGTCTCGATTCGCCTCTGCTCCAATCCTTTTCGTCACTTTCTGCGTGTATTCCTTCAAACGGTGCGTGCTCCGCTCCTCGTACGTATGTCGTGGACGCAGATTTGAATGCTGAAATGGCAAGTCGGCCGCAACTTTCTCTGGTTCTGAATATGCTCTTTTCGCATCCGCGACCACATTGGGCGCCGTCAAACACAGCTCTATACCCGATTCCACATCGTAGGTCTTTCCTTCAGGCGTCACAAACTGGTCCGGAAGTTCGGCAGGTTGCTCGCCGGCAATTATGTAGGCTCCCTCTGGATATTCCCAGGTTAAAGGTCGGATTCCCTTTTCTCTTGCCAATTGCTTTATGCGTGCCAAATATGACGCGTGTGCATGACGAAAACGAGCGATGGCGTTTGCACTGCCGAATGGAATCCTCGGCGGCGGAAAATCCACTCCAGCCAACGAAGTTTTATCTATCGACTCGTAGCCTAATACATAAGCGAACATAAGGCGCATCCATTTCCGGAATTTGCAACGACGCAAGTCACCGCCGCCCCGACATGCTCGGCATTCTCGTGGCGCCCGCAGTTGGTATATTTCAAATCCGGTCCCGCTACAAACTGGACAAAGTTCATAGTTTGGAAAACTTTGGTCGTTTGGGTGGTCCGGATGCCAGCGTGGCACCAGTCCTTCGCCCGACGCTTCGATTGGTGGTATCGGCAGGTACTTTGGATAACCTTTTTGCGTTGGTTTTGGAATCGTAATTGTTACTTTTGGATCGTAGGACGCCATAATAAATTATTGTAAAGTGAAACTAAAAGAAAATGAAAATTTTCCAGGAAAGAAAAAGTTATTTTAGCGAAAATATTCAATTAAAATTAAATTGTTGTGAGATAGAAAGTACTTACGGGTGATAGACGCACAATTTCTACCAATATTTATCCAATTTAAGTGATTGTTAAGTTTTTGAGGCGCGACTATTCAGACGCAAGTTAAAATGTAGCTAAGTCGTGCCCTCACATGTCTTTAATACACGCGGTCTCGCTACGGGGTCGCCTCGTCACAAAATATGACACGGACCTCTCGCGTGAACGAGATTTAATCACGCACTTCGAAGAAGCATGAGTTTGGACTTAGTAAATTTTTGTATCATCATTTTAAATTGATGAATTTCAAATTCCTAAACTAATCTTTACTTACTATTTTCAGCGTCTATCCTCCGTAAATATTTGGTTTAAAGCAGGGAAAATTATAAACACAAGAAGGAAAGAAGGTTGGGTAAAGTAAAGAAAGAAATAAAATTATAAAATGAAAAGAAATTAAGTTATTTTATCGAAAATGAAGCGATGATGGTTTCAATTTCCGATGTAAACGCAGCAACATGTTTTTCGATCATTGTTGCGTCTGTTTGGTCTAGATCATCATCATTATTGAACCAATGGCGCAATTCCACGACGTTATACGGCAGCATTCGACGACCATCCTTGTCCATAAGAATGACAGTATTGGGTCCAGTTAATTTATGGATTACGTAAACGCCTTCCGTCCTCTGTCGAAGTCCTGCAGCAAACTGTCGGTCCGCTGATGACAATTGTCGATTTTTAATAGACACAAAATCGCCTGGTTTGAAATCGTGTGGTCTTCTTTTTCGATCGAACCAACGTTTATGTCTAATTTGAGCTTTTTGTAAATTTGCAGTGGCATTATTTCGCAATTCTCTCATCAATTCATGCGTCTCTCGCGCTCGTGCTGGCGGCAGCGGCTGTCCATCGTCGGTGTCCGAATCGAAATCACCTGGATAACGCGCCTCTTGTCCCGTCACCATTTGATAAGGAGAATATTGAAGCGAAGCTTGATATGCTGAGTTGATTGCTAGCACCAAATATCCAATGTGAACGTCCCAGCGCACATGCTCTTCAATATATGCTAAAATGCAGTTTTTTAATGCTTGGTTTAATCTTTCGGCTAAGTTCCCCTGTGGATGATAAACAGCCGTGTAGCGATTGATGGCGCCAAAACTCTGACATGCAGCCTGGAATTCCATTGATCGGAAAGCTGGCGCATTATCACTGATGATAACTTTTGGAAATGCCCATCGCTGAATAAATCCTTGCAATTGTTTAATTGTTGTTTTCCAGTCAGATGTCTCAGTCAATCTCACATCCAACCATCGACTGGCGGCATCCACAATTACTAATGCGTAACAATGTCCTCCAATCGATCGGGGTTTTTTACCATAATAATCGATATAAATTGTGTGAAACAAATGTCGTGGTTTGGCCATGATCATTGGTCCATATGGGAGGCGATTCAACGGCTTGGCTCGTTGACATGGTTCACATTTTTGGATCCAAAGCAAAACGTCTTCCTTCATTTTAGGCCAATAAACTCGGGCCCGGAGTCGATGAAGTGTCTTTTCAACTCCTAAATGTCCGCAGCTCGGCGGGTAATGCAGAGCTTTGAAATATTGTTCGCGTAACATTAGGGGCAAATAGATTTGTCTTCTGCGGCGAATTTTATTTATGTCAATCGGTGGATAACGACATAACATTCCCTTGTAAATAGCAAAATCTACGGCACGATACCTGATACGCGCTGCTTGCACTTGGTCGTTGGGCAAATGTCCTTGATCAAGATATTCGATTAATTCGGCGCTCCACGTGTCTTCGTGTTGTCGACGAATTATTTCGTTAATTGTTGGTATCAGACGAAATGGTTGGTGGTCTCGCGGCGCCTCATGGAGTCGCTCGGCCTCATCCTCTTCTTCGTCTTGTTGTTCATCAGCAACAGGGCGTCTTGTCGCATTTCTTTGAAATTGTGATCGATCTTGACGCACCTGCTGTGGCATAAATCCTGCACGCCCCATCCATGCTGGTTGATAAGTTGTCGAATCGTCCGACGAATCCGAATCTGGATCTCCATATCCGTCAAAATTCGGTCGCACAGCTCCAGATGGTCCTGCCGGTGGACTCAACACATCAGGAGTTGGAAACGATGCAGTTGGCACATTTGGTGATGGCAGAGGCGACATTAAAGGTGGTAATTGTGCAACAGCTCCAGGAGGCGTCGAAACTTGTGTTTGTTGACGTGCTCTGGCTCGAGTCAATACCTGATAATTTGGTGGCGGTCTCTTCTTGTTTTTAGAACCTTTTGGCCTACCCAATTTTGGTTTAATCCGCTGTTGTCGTCCTTGCGCTCTTGTCATCACAGCTGCGTTATTTCGTTGTTGTGCCGCAGCCAATCCAACTCCAATAATGTTGATTATTGGTAATTTTGGCCAATCATTTGGGTCGTCAAAATAGGCGATGTAGCATGTTTCATCAACGAGAGGCGAGTCGTCCGCATCCAATGGTTCCGATGGTTCCACAGGCGCACGGCTAAGGGCATCCGCAACACGATTCTGTGCTCCTGGACAGTAAAGAAATGTAAATTTGTACTCACTGAGGGACAGAACCCATCGTGCCAGGCGTCCTTTTGGTTCTCGCTGCTGGAAAAGCCACTTTAACGACAAATGATCGCTTTCTAAATAAAAATTCATCATCTCAAGATATACACGAAATCTTTTGACCGCCCAAACCGCCGCCAAGCACTCAATTTCGGTAACGCTGTAATTCTTTTCAGCAGAATTCAATGCACGTGATGCAAAGGCGATTGGTGTTCGTTCACCTTGATCATTTAGTTGCATGAGGGCAGCGCCTAAACCTGAATAGCTGGCGTCTGTTTGTAGTATGTATGGCTTGGTCCAATCTGGGAATCTTCGATGTAGAGTTGGCTCTGCCAATCCTCTCTTGAGTGAATTAAATGCTTCTTGGTGTTGAATCGTCCAATTCCACTCAGAATCTTTTTTGAGTAAAGGGCGAAACACCTCGCATGTTTTTGAATAATTTGGGAAAAATGACTGATAATAACCAATCATTCCTTTAAATCTTTGTAATTCTTTGATGTTGGTAGGCGCCGGAAAATATTGAATTGCCGTCACCTTATTTGGATTTGGTTTAATGTGTCCAGCCTCCACAATATGTCCTAAAACTTCAAGCGATGTTCTGCACAATTCCGTCTTGTTGGCGTTCATCGTGAATCCCGCTTCATCCAAGGCTTGAAGAATTATTTTGAGATGTTGCACATGCTCTTCGAAAGTCTTGCTGAAAATTATGACGTCATCGAGATAAACGAACACGAACTTGTAAAGATATTTCGACAAAGTTTTGTTCATGGCTCTCTGCAGAGTTGCTGGGCCATTAATGGGTCCAAATGGCATTCTCACATATTCGAAAAGTCCTCTATGCGTGATAAATGCGAGAAATCTCTCGTCACCTGGACGCACTCCAATCTGGTGGAAAGCCTCTCGTCCATCTATGATCGAAAACCAATTTGATCCTCCTAAATAAGAAAATATATTATCGATGTCGGGCAGTGGGTAGACATCGGGCAAAGTTTGAGCATTCATCGGTCTAAAATCCATAGCTGTACGCCAATCTCCAGTCTTCTTTGGAACAACAACAGGCGCCACCGCACAATCACTTTTTGATCGACGAATAATGCCTTGTTTTAGTTTTTGGTCCAAATAAGCGTCAATTACCATCTTTTTTGCTGGGTTAACGGGTCTTACAGGCACATGAATTGGTCTAAAGTCCGGTTTTAAATTTACTTCAAACTGAGTGTTGTTACATAATCCAACCTCCTCGCGAAACACTTTCGAAATTGGTCGAAGAGTCTGAATTAATAAACGAATTTGGGGTACCGTCAATGATGACCACAGCTGGTCGTAAATCCAATCCAGTTGTGTTGGATCACTGCTTGGTTGATATTGTAGTACATTAACATCCAGAGGCGGCTCCGAAATCGTCGAATGATCGTGTACTCTGGCCATGAGCGCATTTTCATCCACACGACGCAAAAGCTGTCTTCCCTGCGTGTTAAGTTGTTTTATTGTTGGTGACAATTCATAAAGGCGTCTCCGCTGTCGTCTTGCACGTCTGCGTTGACTAAGCGTCGAAAACAATGATGAATTGAATTTTCTTGCTTTTTTAATGGAATCTTTCCTCTTTGGTGACCATATCAATGACCATTGATCTCGTGTACGATTCCGAATCCTCTTGATTTGGTGCTGAGCATCGTCATTTGGATATTCGAAAATCTCTTGCGACAAAGGTCGATGTTCTAGAAGAATACAATTAATGTTGTTAATCAATACCTTGGGCACATCCTTAGTGCTGTCCTTTGTATCATCGGGTTTCCTGATGGGAAACAAAAGAACAGATTCTGACTTGTTAGCTTGTTCTAAAGTCATGAATTGTCTTCGCTCTTGTGATCCCTTCAAATACCACTGGCACAATTCAAAGTCCGTGCACAGACCAACCGCTCTGCAGAAATCTCTTCCCAGCAGAAGGTCCTCTGATGTTTTGGGTATAATTAAGCAAATGAAAGAAATAACGGCCAAAGGTGCGCGCACCGACAGTTTAACAGATCCCTTAACTGGAATTTTGTCATCGGCCGCTGTACGCACTGTTTCGTGAAGTTCGAGCAATTCCAAACCCATATTGGCTTTAAGTTTGTTAAATAATGACTCTGACATTACACATGTCTGAGCGCCTGAATCCAAAAGTGCGACAAAACTCACGTTAGCCCATGTTATTTTGATATATGGTGCTTCTCTGTTGAAGCGATCAGTCTTCGTAATTTCGATTCTCGGCTCTTCGGATTTTTGCAATTCCTCGGGCGACAAAAGAACGAAGTTTGTTTGCAACGTCTCACTCTGCGTTGTCAACGAAGTTAATTTTTTGAAGGTTTCCTTGGCTTTCACAGACGAAAGTTGCGCTGATTTTGTTGGTTGTGGTGTTACGACACCGGGTGTTTTTGATTTTGATTTACTTGAATCTGTTTTGATTGATGTAGTTAATTTAATGTCCGTAGACGGGGTTAATGATTTGTTGTTGTCTTCTCGAACAGCAGATGGCGCCTCTGATGTCGGAGTAGACGGTTTTGTACTTCCATCGATGTCTGGTGATTCTTCAGTCTTCTTCTCAGTAGAGTCCTTGATGTTTATATCCGACCCGCTCTCTGGACTCATGCTTTGAGCAGGCCGCTTGCGTTTCCCGACTGACGACTCCACTCCTTGCCACAAACGGGGCACACAGGCCTCCAGGATTGCCTGTCAGACATGAACCATTTGTCCGTTGGTGTTTTTCTCCACATAGCATTCTTCGGGAGCTTTGGCTCTGAAGGCGCTTCTTTAGCGGCTGGAAAAATGACAACGTCCTTGGGACATATGTGCTGTGTATCCGTTCTAGGTGTTGGCGCAGTAGTCGCAGTCATGGCGTGGACATCAGATTTTTGTGCTGCCGCTGATGCAGACTCCTTTGGCGGGTCCCTATTTGATTCCTCGCTGTTGGGATCCTCTGGATCAAGCGCGCACGCCGACATGTCCTCGAGCAATGCTGTAAATACTTTGTTGAATCTTGAAAAACGACCAGACCTGGACGAAGTAGATTGTTGATTTAACTTCTCCTCCTCTGTTCTGGTACGTGTGGCAGGACCCACTCCTGCGGGTAAAGGCATCTCCTGGTCCGAAACTCCGCACTGCTTGTACTCAAAAGTCCGCAACGAATCCAACTGAAGGCGATTATCGACATCGTTGCCCATTTTGACTGCGTCGTCGATCGTCCTGATGCACCAAGAGCGCATTAATTGTACGACTTGAGTTTGCATCATGCCCTGAACTCGTTCCCACTGCAAGCCCTTGTCCTTGTATCCAGCAATATTTAAATAATGAATCATCTCGCTGAGGAACGACATAGTTGATTCCCCTGGCTTTTGTTTGCGCTGAGACAACTTAACATTAGCTAAAGCTGAATTAATGGAAAATACCTGCCTGAAAACTAATTCAAAGTCCTCCCAATTGTTTGGTTTTGGAGTTAGAGCCATCCACCAACGTTGCGCTCTATTTCGAAGCGCGAGAACCACGTATACTTTCAAATATATTCCTTCCGGTGCTCCCATGGTAAACATGTGCGCATATAGCTTACCTAGGAACAAGTCCACTGTGTCGAAAGTAGCTTCATCCGGGTCGAAGTATGGAATTTTTTCAACTTTAAGTTTATACCTTCCAACCTGAGCGGCTTGACGCTGATCTTCCGACTCCAACGAGAGTTGAGATCTCGTGTGAGGCAGCTGTCTTGAGGCGCTGAGTGGTATGCCTTGACTACCTCCCTGAGCGGAATCCGGGTTAGGATCTGGTGGTGGGTCCCGTGGAACATTGAAAGTCGTGTCTCCCTGTTGTGAATGTTGTTGGCGTCGTCTCGGAGAATAAGAGCCAGTGCGTCGTGGTCCTGACGCACGTCCAGTATCTCCAAAAGAAAAGTCGGCTCCCCGAGCGCCCTCTCGACCACGACGTGTGGCCCCCAAACCCGCTTCAGGTGCTGGCGGTTCAGGCTGAGTTCGCTCGTTGTGCGAATGGATAAACTCCTCCACTCTGTCGTTCAGCTCGCGCCTAATTTGCCTCATCGATTCGAGCAACTCCTGGCGAAGTTCGTGTTGTAACTCCCTTCTATCCTCTCGTAATACTCTCATCAATGCTTCCATCGTCAATGCAGGTGGATTCCTTCGATGTTGTTGTGGTTCCGGTTGCATAAACGCAGGTTGGTAAGGAGGCGGCGGTCCTCGTTGAATGTCTTCTCGAACCGCTCGCATCCCGTCCACAATTTGTCTTCTTTCCATGAGTGAGTCCTGCAAATGGCGTCTATTTTCCTCCCATTGATCCCGTGCCGTAGCCGCTTCCCGTTCATGTTGGAGTTGATCCGCTTCCATTTGAGCGTATGTCCTCCAAGGATTGGAAAATGGTACGTCTGTAGAGATTGGTTGTACTAGTAAATCCTGCTGCTGGGCCGGCTCATGTGTTGGTGAGTCTGGAAGTGGCAAAGTATGCGCTTGTTCGGCTTCTACGTCCGAAACACTGGATTGCGACAAAGCGTCGCGTGAAGCCATGTTGAAATAATAATATGTGTGCCGGCAAAAATAAGTAATTAATTAAATAAATATAACGACCTATACTTGCGTAGTCTTCACTGAAGAAAATGGTGGTTTGTGTTCTCTTAGAACACGTTTCGAGTTGAATCCTGTCTAGCTCGCCAAGATTGTCACGTCGTAGTCGACTTTTTAACAATGGTTTCAGAAATTTAAGAATTTCCAGGGATTGTAATAACCAGAAAATTTAGGTTCGCAGGCGCTGCAACTCTTAAAACTTTGCCGGGGGTGGTAGCTAGGTTAAGACAGCGTCTATTCGTGAAATCTGTATTTTATGGGTGCAGGATTCAATTCGGGCGCCGTACAAAATGGCGAACGTTGATACTTCGAATTTTAAGACCAAAATATCGCTCTTCACTAGGGAAAATGTCGTCATATGCTAGGCGTACTTACGAAGAGTATATTTCTTCTCCTGAACACGCGCAAACGTTGGGTGAACGCGCAAACAGGTACCAAACCGCAGACAACGTCGTCGAACCGTCGATAATGAAATGAATACGCAATTGAGACGAGTATAAGTTCAAAATGTCTAGGCTGAGGAGGAAGTCACAGTCGTGGCATAAAATGTATTGACGAATTGAGACCGTCGAATACGCCGTTTTTCCAGCAATTCGTACGCAAATAATGGGCAAATAATAAATGTTGTGGTTAGTTAGACTAACATGAGAATTCGGGCTGCATAATGACCGTATGCGTTGAGACGCAACATAATCGCACTTGGAAACCTTCCAGTTTGAGACAGAAGATGTTGACTAGTCGAAGGCGAAAATTATTCTCTCTGTCAAAAATGTCTTGACAGAACAAGTCACCTCTGATCACATGTTAAAGGCCAAGTCAATTCCCAATGGGGACCGGGCAGAAAACAGGCGACCAGGGGTGAAATATGCAAATTTAGAGCGCGATTATATCAACTTATTGCAGAATTCTCATGAATTGTCTGGATGGGGTGATTAAAACCAGGCCAAATTAAAGATAAATATCAAAAATAAGGAAAATAATATAAAATAAAATAATAAATTTAGATTTGGGAAAAATAAAATAATTTAAAGAAACTAGAACAATTTTTCAATAAAATTGGGGAAAATTCAAAGGAAAGGCGCAAAATGCGCTCAAAATTTTGAAAACTAACACTGTCTAAAGTCAGGACCGTGACAACGTGTTTGACGATATTAGAGTACGGTATGAGCAGCAATGGCTTTAATTCAGGAGGGAAAATTATTTTTGGAAGCAAAACTTTAATAAAGCAAAGAAAATGGAATGTGTGCTTGTTAGCATGTAATAGGCTCTTGCATAAAAGAAAATCAATTCCAATTGGAAAAATTATATAAGCTTAATCTAACAAATAGTTTTTAAAGAAGTTTAACCAAGAAATAATAACAAAGCTTAAAAAAATAATCAATTCTGCTTTTGAAGTAGAAATTGATTTTGCAAATACACTTTTTAATAAATCAAGTTTTTTTTTTTTTTTTAAATAAAGTTTATTGAGTTTTCAAAAAGTAGTCCTGTCCCTCCCAACAGCAAACGCCTACAAGTACAAGGGGAGAGACAGGACAAAATAAAAAAAAAACAGCCACTGGCTTGCAAAAAAAAAGAACAAAAACAGAATAAAAACAAAAAGATAAAAGAAAAATAACAACAACAAACTAGTCAAATAAAGCACCCAAAGCACACATAAAATCATTAAATGACATTAAAAATATCAAGGGTATCCGGCAAATTATTTACATTGACACACAAATGGTTAGTGAAATCAACATGTGAAAGGATTAAAGTCAGATGAGCACATGTGTAATAGTAGACCAAAACATAAAAATTCAGCAAATCCAGAAGACGTGGGAAAACAAGTCCATGAATTAAGTCAAACACAAAACAAAGATTTACTATACTCTGGTTTAACTCAAAAGGTCCCCCTTCTCCCATTGGCCAAGCCTAATTACTCCTAACTGTAGACCGTATTACTACCACTAGGAGAAGTAGTTTTTATTTTTATTCATTTTTCAGATTATTATGACCATTTAAATTGATATAATTTTAATTGTATTTTATTATAAAATGTTATTTTCATTTAGAAAATAAAGTTTTATGCACATATAAATGTAAAACTCATATTTGTTCTGTTTATTGGTTGCTTTGTCTGGAAAGCAAACAAGTTTGAAATTTTGGCTGTTACCTAGGCTATCGATTACAATGTCTGTACATTGTAATGCATTTCTGGTGTTTGTGTCTATTTCTTCGGATCACTACACCAGTGAAACGGCTCGGTCAATGGGGAGAAAGGGGCCCTTTTGAGTTGAATCAGAGTATAGTAGGAAGCTTCAGTATCTTTAGAACAGCCTTATAATTATACATAGAAGAGCGAAAAAAGCAATGGTGCACAAGATGCGCAAATCGCCGTTGAATACCCTCCAATCAAACAACAAGGTACTCTGAGCATCCAGCCCAAACACAAGAGGCAAAAACCAAAGGAGAACATATCACCAACAAATAAAGAAGACGCACAGTAGTTTAGCTAAAAATCTTTCACCACTTTCACCAATTGCCATGATTCCATGATTCCATGAGTCCCGCCACACACTCTGACCAGCCATTCAGTATCATTCCGACATTAAACCTCTAGTTAAATCTGCACTGGGACATTGAAACTGTGATTGTAAAGCTTCTCACACTTTGCTGCAATTTTTTTCAATGTATTTGGCTAGTGGATTGTGACCGCTTGGCCACCCAAGGGTGACCTAGGTCACTCCACACACCGCCCAAAGGCCCCAAGGTCACCCCTCTTTGTGGAGTGGGATGACCCAGTACAGGAAGAAGGGAGCTAAGTGGTGTAGGGATAGGGAGAGAGAAGAGCGCTAGGTCTCAATCGAGACAGACGTGTGAAGTGAAGTCCTAAAGCCAGCAAGGGCAGTCGTGCCCTGTGCTGACTCTGCTCTCCTCCCTATTCCCCACTGTGACGCTCAGTGGTGAGATGTTGGATCTACCACAGCCTCCATTAGCGGTTGCATGGGTCATACAGGTAAGTACGACAGAATAGTTATGTCCAACTGGCTATGTCATTCATGGGGATCCCTCCCTGTGTGAGACGGATCGATTGCTGGTGTGGCGTGCCTTCGCAGCACTGCCAACACGTGGATAGACAAGAGACACCAACCCCTAGACAACGATTAAAGGCCAACAACCCAACATTCTGGAGCCCTTGTTTTTCATTTACGTGAGTACGCGTCCCACCCCATGGTAACCAGTCTCCAGGCTGCCATAGATAAGACCATAACGTCACAAGATGTCAACTTTAAGATATTACAGAGTAACGTTTGAATTGTTGCAACAAACCCACAAATATTCGTATTAAGCTAAAAACTTAAATTAAGAAACAAAACTGCAACATGAATGTTTTAGAAAAGTTAACATCATTACGGTAACTTTCAAAAAATTAATTACAAGTTTTAATTAACAGGATCTTATACGTTCAATTCGGCGTGTTGGCCCTCAATTACCATGTTTACACCAGAAAACAAATTAAACAACTGAAAAAAAAATCTATACTGACTAAAGCACCAAGATTATAAGTTGTATCGAAAATTTAAGAATGATGAAGTTGAATAAACATCGCCTTCGGCATTTTTGCAAACAAGAAATTGCAAGTTCAATCGAGAAGACATCTCTGCCGATATTGAATAAGTTACTGGACAAGCAGAAATCCGTTGCAGTTCGCATTCTGTGGTTGGTTGCTGTAACGTTTTGTCTCACCATTTGTTGTTATGAGACATACCGAAGAGTGCAATACTACTTGTCTAAACCAATTAAAGTTGAGATTGAATATAAAGAAACGAAAGAACTAAAAATACCTGGCTACATGTTGACAGGATTAGATACAGCAGCTTTGGCTCCTTACTGGCTGTCAGCAAAAGGCGCTTTCAACAATCCTAGATATTGTGGGAATGCAGTGACAGGGATTATAAATCAAAATATCGAAGTTTCAAATTATACTCAGTTGTGGCTCGATTCAAGTTTGCTAAACAATTTGGAACTTATAGAAGCATACCAGGTAAGTGTGTGTTTTTTTTTTTTTTTTTTTTTTTTTAGATTTGTATTTATTCGTTGGTACACAATCTGTTTGTCATTTTGAAAACCAAAAGGTATTTGTAGTTTTTTGGTGTCGAAGGTTGGGACAATGATAAGACGCGTGGTTAGGTTTAACAGCAATGACTGACTTTATTCTAATTGCTAACACATTATATACAGGTGCGCTCAACCCTGATTGGTTTACGCCAAGTACGTCATCTGGACGTCGTGGGTGCGCAGGTGAAACGTTCACCTGGCGTGAAGACTGAGCACTCAAAACCAACACTTCCCCTGAGTGCCAGTCACCACATATTCCAACATTTTTACATTTCAAAAGTCAAAACAATTAAAAACGCTTTTCTTAAACAATTCAAATATTTAACATATTTTTCTCAAACAATTCAAATATTTTGTTTTACTAATTAATACTCTTCATATCGAATTCTTCCTGGTGGTTTTCCATTTCGATTTGAATGCAGTTTCCAAGTTCTCGAAGATTGTCGCGGAGGCGGCCGTACGTTTTTGATCTGGGGAGTTTCGACTTCCCCTTGTTCCGTCTCGTTCTCGACTTCGTCATTGATCTCGACTTCGACTTCATTCTCGTTCTCAGAAACCTCGAATTCGTTCTCGCTTTCGGAAATTTCAACTTCGTTCTCGTTCTCGGAAATTTCAACTTCGTCCTCGTTTTCGGAAAGTTCAACTTTGTCCCTGTTTTCGGAAATTTCAACTTCGTTCTCATTTTCGGAAAGTTCTACACTCGATTCCTTGCTTGACTGCAAAAACATACATCGCGCCATTTCCATTAATGTTCGACTTATCTGTTCTGCAATGTCGTTTTTCAGTTTCTTCAAAATTGATTCGTACTCGAGCTTCTCGTGCCATTCGCGAATTTCTACGTTCTTGGGTCTTGTCTTGTCGACTTCCGTGCACACTTTCTTGTTCTCGGTTCTCGTCTTCTTGACTCCCGTACATGCTTTCTTATTCTCGGTTTTTGCTTTCTCGACTTCCATGCTTGCCTTTTCGGTCTTCACGTTCCCGGTTCTCGTCTTCTCGACTTCCGTACTCGTGTTCTCCGCCGTAAAAACAACTTTTCTATTTGGTTTTATAATTTCTGCGGCCTTTTTCTTGAAAATAACTTTATCACCTTGGTCGGTAATATTTCTGACAGACATTAAATTTGTTTGTAAGTCACGTACCAGCAACGTTTCTTCCAGTTTCGAATGTAAATTGTCATTTTCGGGACCAATTTCGATCTTCACAGTTCCTTTTCCGTTGATTTTCGTGCTCGCATTACTGGCCAAATTCAATTTTCGGTTCTTCAATGCTTCAACGTTTTTGAATGTCGATTCGTCCGAACGTTTGTGTGAACTGGTACTGCTGCCCAAACACCATCTTTTCGATTTTGGCGCTTCACATTTCATCGCCGTTTCCATCCATTCACAATGATACGCGTCGTGTCTGAATTTTTCGGCCCTCGACGCAGTTTCCCTCTTATTCTTGCTCCAACAATCCGCGATTTTATGTCCGATTTTTCCGCAACCGTGACATTTAAATTTAAAAGTCAGCTTTTCATCGGAATCCGATTCATCGTCGCCGTTCTTTGGTTGCCTCCGTTTTTGGAACGATTTCTTGGCCATCATTGCGTCGGATACTTCTTCTTTATCTTTCTCTTGAGAAATTGCTGCGGCTATAATTTTAGCTTTTAGCGCTTCCAGCGTCGGCAATGTGTCTTGCGATTCCATCGTGATCTTGAACGTATCGAATGATTTCGGCAAACTTTGCAACAGCAGCATCCCAGTAAGTGTCGGATGGATTTCCATATCCATGTCGAGTAGCTTATCGACTGCTTCAAAAAATCCCTTCAGATAGTCACGCACGTTTTCGTTTTCAGCCATTTTGTTTCCGCAAATTTGTTTCAGCAACATGCCCATATTTGCCGGTCCTTTCGCTTCGTAAATTTCGTCCAATTTTCTCCATAATTCGTTTGAGGTCTTACAGTTTTTCAACAATCGAATCTCTGACTGCTTTACGTGTAGCAAGATATCGTATCTCGTGTTTCTGTCCTTCGCGTCCCAAATTTCGGCGGCTTTCTTGGTGTTGTTGTTTTCTGGCACAACTTCTGGTCGCTTCAATGTTCCGTCCGCGTACTTCAGGAGATCGTTCTTCCCCAAAATTGCTTCCATTTGGACTTTCCACGCATCGTAGTTCTCTTTCCCCAGTGCTTCGATTCTAGCCGAAATTCCGCCTGCATTCGCCATCGTTTCTAATTATATTACAGCTAAGGCAATAAATGTTGTTAACTATAGGCTTGTCCAATATTATTAAATAAAAACTAGTACTTTAAAGAAAAAATACCAGGGGGAGGGCTTGACCCTTACCCCCGGTCTAGCCCGAGACCTGATCCCTAGTCTAATTTTACTAGCCAAGCTTTCTGCACGCGTTTTTTCGCGTCCAAGAAAAATTTTGGTTATTTTATAGTTTTTGCTTTTTTACATCTTCTACCCCCAATTTACGATGGGCCCTACTAAAGTTAGAGGTAAGAAGTCATCTGAAGATGTTTCAAACTCCGAAAAAGCACGGAGAACGCGTGGTCACCCGACCACCGCTAAGCCTAACTTCACTAAGACACGTGCTGACATTCATCACGAATCCATCGCGCCCTAGAATTTTTAGTTATTTTGAATAATTTTTGCCCTTTTTCAATACGAATCCTGTATAATCTAGAGGTAGGAAGTCCGTTTTTCTCGTTTCAAGTGCCAAAAGGGTTAGAAAATGCACGTAGCCGCCTGCGCGCCGTTAGGACTAACGATTTCAACACGTGACGAGATTCATCACGAGCCTATCGCGTCCTCGACCTCGGCCCAGATAAGAACCCTGCTAGTTGGATCCATCGTCAACATCCCACATTTGTCTTCAAAGAAGCAAATTGAACGAATCAAAGAGGAATTTAACGGTATACGGAATCTGATTGGGGCCGACTTAATCGTCTCGCACGTTGCGAATAGTCAAATGCCTAACTCCGAAATGGAACTTTCTTCCCAAGCAATTGAAAAGCTTATTTTCATGGCCTTTTCTCAATAACCAGACAGGTGGGGCTCCTCTTCAGCGGGAGGAGTCTACCGACCAACCAAAAATGTCTCGATCTCGTAGAGACGAGTGGGGTTTGGCTCAGTCTGAGAATCACGTAAGTTTTGTTTTTTGCTACATGATTTGATTTTGATTGATCACACGTGGTTGCTGACTGGTTGTAGTCAGATGTTTCACTGTTCAAATTTGAATCGTCGGGCTCCGGCACTTCAGATGATCGAACGAATTTCGTTCAAGAATAACAGTCAACTCGTTCAGTCTCAAATTCACCATCCCATTTGATGATGACTCCGTCCGTTCTTCAGTCGATTCCAGCGGTCACAATGATGATGCGTCCTTCTGCACGAGTCATCCGCGAAGGAAATGTGTCAAAAAATTTGAGTTAACTGGCTTCAGCTGCCCTAACTAACAGTTTTAAGGCACATTTTCCTTGCCCAAATCGTCAAGTTCCCTTCTGAAAAGGGGAAATAAGATGGATGAGGACGTGAAAGCCTACGTAGGAGTGCGTAACAAGCCATCTATTTTCTGCGTGAACGTTTTTTACGTAGATTGAATGGCATAGTTGCTCGCGTGGGCTCAATTTTGGCCAGATTTTCAAACGTTCAGCACAACAACACACGCCCCTATGAGCAGGGAAGAGCTGTTGTATGCCAACAAAGCAATTTTCAATAGTACGAATATGATGAACGCGATTAGCACTGAAAGACTTTTTAACGTCGTACAAAGTTTGAGCGCCATAAAGCTGATATGGTGTAGCATATCCGCAACTCAGATAGAGATATCCCTTTTCAAGGGCAATTTTTTGAACGTTTTCAGTAATTTTTTATTGCTTCAAAAAATTTTTTCACTAACAACTTATTGTTTTTTGTAAATTTAGAGAAATAAGCAGTTCAGTTCGCGTTAGTAGACCGACCCAGGAACATAAATCCCGCGAAGGGTTTCCGGCATGATAGTCGAACTCGCCGGACTTTTAACCGGTCAACCGATAAGGGGAGACAATTTTCGCCCATGAACAGAGGAGAGAGAGAACAGGAACGTAGCTTTCGTACACAGCGGAGGTTTTGCCCGTTATAAAGCGGAAAATTTGTCCGCTAGAAAGCAGAGGCTTTGTCCGCTACAAAACGGGACCTTTTTGCCCGGTTTTCGGATTTTTCTCTCAACAGCGCACATGAGTTGTGGCTGCGAATGTTGCTGCACAACAAGGAAATGTTCCCGCTTCAAGGCAGAAGTTGAGTTATTTATTTTACCAACAAGCGGAGGCCAAATATTGTCAGTACCCATGAGCTTCAACTAGTTTTTTTGTGCTACTAAGTTGATAACGAGAATAGTGATCTCATCACCTCAAATGTTTGTTTGTCTTGCAAATATAATAGTCGACATGCTCAACTTTTGTCGCAACTTGCCATTACCTTGCTGTACCAGTGTTTTGCTTTCATTCTTGCCCGAGACAATCATATTATTTGCGTAGCGCCGTACAACAATCGAGAAACTGTTTTCGTATCAAATTTGACTTTTATTTTATTTTATTTTATTTTATTTTATTTTACTTTACACAGTTCAATAAAATTATTTTACACTACTACTGATTAGTGTTAACATTATTTTAAAGGTGAGACGAAAGAAATTGGAGGTGAATTTTCTTTTCTCTTAGAAGATGAACTTAAATTGCAAATCTTTTAATGTTTTCTAATGCGAATGCAAATAGTCCTTTGAAAAATTCGACCATTCATGTTTGCTTTTTAACAAATGAATTTTGCACGTTTAGAGTTTTCCCACATCCTCAAATATCAGATTAGGCTCTGGTGTGGAGGAAAACAAAGCTCTTTTACAATATCAATTGAAACTTTTGATTAATGTGAGATTTAACAAGAACTGCATGGCTATTTACAAAATAAACTTTATCTTTTTTCTGTGTGTCAGGTTGCTTCATGATGTAGTTTTTTCTGCCAAGTGAGGAGTCACATCCAACATGACCTTTCTCGCATGTTAATTTTCCTTACTTAATTTGTTAAATTCATGCCGAATTTTCACTTGTTCCTCACTTTATCCTTCTTCTGGAACACCGGTTATTTATCTAGGTAATTCAGAGTTTTTCTTTCCCACCACTAAGTGGTGGTTGATATATATTTTTTACTAACATGACGGCAAAATCTTAGAGAGCCTCACGATTAATATTGCTACATTTTAATTTTTAGGATGAAAATCTGTTTGTATATTTGTTACTTGTTAGTTGTCAAAATATCGACAACGCACCTCGAGATGTAATTGGAAATTATGTTCATATCAGCTCAGTGTAATAAAGTGGGCGGAACAACCTACCACATGAACCCGAGGTTCGGGTCCCACTCTCGAGATGTTTCTCTTTCCCAGATTCGAGACGCCGTCTTTTTTCTATTATATAAAATTTATTTATAAAATATACATAATGCCCTCTCGGAAGACGACGAAAGAAAGGAGGGAGAAGATTTGACCCTCTTTTAAACTATTGCCATCTTTATAATCTCAGCATTCCGTACTCTGCAGTGCCAGCTACCTCCTAATCTGAATAAACGTTTTTTCAATTGTCACTGAAGTCAACCGTATATTTATGCCTTCTATTTAAGCGATTTGTCATCTTTACTTTCCACCTAATTTTTCCCACGCCATACCTCATAAGAAATCAGAGTTGAGTTTGGAAGAATCGTGCTTGGAAGCACATTTTTATTACGAGGTTCACCATCTAACACATTTGTTAATAATATATACCAAAACTTTGTTAACAAATAAAGGTCCCGCCTATTTTATACTTATGTAATATGGGAAGATGTAGGTCCTTTTGCATCCACATGATTTTATTCGTCTTGACACAATGTCTTATCTTTTCGGTTTGGTTTTTATTATCATCCTACACACAGGTTTGTAATTAAAATAATCCAAGTTTGTAACAACCTGATGACCCTCGATTTGGCATACCTAGATGATTCATCGGAATGTGTAATATCATTAATGAAACATTAGCCTAAACTTTAACGTCTTAACTTGGGAAGAATTACACGGACCACAGATTTAATTTTTAGACACGATAATTGCGAAGAGCATTGTCACGGTCCTGGCCTGGTTAATACACACCCCTGAAAATCTAGTTCTTCTAAACCTTTGTTTCTAGTTGAACTTAACGACGTGACATATGAATCTTAAATACCAAAATAGTCGCTCTACCAGAGTAGCAGTAAATGGGCGTTTACTCCTCGTAAAATATCAAATATCAAACTGAGAATTTTGTTCTTCATAATGGTAACGTGATGTTTCGAGAGATTGAATTAGAATTAAGAATGCCTACGTCTTTTAGCCCTCCCCTTGGCAGGGAAAGCTTCCATAACCTTAAACTCGTGTCGACCAAGGTAGTTTTCTCTACCAATTTGTGTGTTTTTTCCCCTTCTAGGGAGGAGAAAATCATCTTTATCCACTCCTTTCGTTCTACCTTATTTTGAGGACAAGGAATTATGTCCAGTCCCGGGCACAATAATTCTTATATCTTCCGAGCGGCGGATTGGTCCTCTGCTTCGGTCTTTTATGTTTTATAATCACCCAGTCGAAAAGATTTTGAGTGATTTTATCTTAGTGGTTAGTGGAGGCTACAAAGAGCCTATAGTTAACAACATTTATTGCCTTAGCTGTAATATAATTGAATATTTTGCTAAGTTATGACGCAAAATATGAATTATATAAAGAGGCAATAAATGTTGTTATTTCCCACCCTTCTGTTTGTTTTCTATGCTTCCTTGTTGAAAGTTTTTTGCCACCCTTACAACATTTATTTATTTTATTTTATTGAATTTTTAGATCGCCAATAAGTCGATCCGTCATGCCTTTTCGATGCTTTTTCAGTAAATAAAGTTTTATTTCTGAATTCCTGTGGTTTTTATTTCTCAGTTCCTTAAAATTGGACTAGGAATCAGGTCTCGGGCTAGACCGGGGGTAAGGGTCAAGCCCTCCCCCTGGTATTTTTTCTTTAAAGTACTAGTTTTTATTTAATAATATTGGACAAGCCTATAGTTAACAACATTTATTGCCTCTTTATATAATTCATATTTTGCGTCATAACTTAGCAAAATATTCAATTTTGCTTCTCGAAACGGTTCGTGTCAAAAACGTTTTGACTTCCTCGATCGTTTCGTGTACAAAACTTGATGATTCTTATCCGCAGTGGAAGCGTGCTGGGCCCATAACCTGTAGTTTTTTGGTGTCGAAGGTTGGGACAATGATAAGACGCGTGGTTAGGTTTAACATGAATGACTGACTTTATTCTAATTGCTAACACATTATATACAGGTGCGCTCAACCCTGATTGGTTTAGGCCAAGTACGTCATCTGGACGTCGTGGGTGCGCAGGTGAAACGTTCACCTGGCGTGAAGACTGAGCACTCAAAACCAACAGTATTCCTTCTGTTATGCTATTAATTAGTTCTGTGTAATTATCGAGTAATTCGAAATCGGATGAATTGGATACAATACCTCAAGGATACACGCATGTGGGCACAAATACTCATTCATTATTAGAACACAAATGCTTGCGCAAAACAAGTTTCACACGAATTTACCTGCGCGATAATGCTAAGTTTGTTTGTGACTGGCGTCGTAAGTAAAGGATCTCAAGTGTCCGATCTATTATTGTAGTGACATTCCCACCTTTAAATCAATGCGTAAAATTATAGTTCAGCACATCTTCATTTTCTGTTGCTCCATATTCTTTAATTTTATTTAACACTGTTTTTATAGTACAAGAAACCTATTTTTCAAATGACTAGAAACAATAGCAAAGTTTTATCAACTAATTCACATACAGAAATAAGTGAAAAGAATACAGTAATGGGAGCTGCTTTAATCTTCAAAACAGGTAATAAAAACTGCTCAATTTATACAACAGATAAAAAAAATCCTTTCTTTGGCAAATGAATTGAAAAGTGTTGTAGATATTTTAATGGCAAATCTTGTTGCAACATTGTTATCCCAGTTTTAACTTCTTAACCAAGAACTCAACACAAAAATGTCAATTGCAAAATTGTAGAGTGTCATTGGTTTAGGACAATGGCAAAAATGTGTCAACAGGAGAAATTTTTCAGTAAAAATAAAAAAAACAATAATCTCATTTTTTTTGCTACAAAATAATTTTTCACTACAAAAAGTGGAAAGTATTTATTTCTTAGCTGCAAATAAACACATTGTATTAATCCCAAAATTACTACTGGTAAAGGAATATCCTTTTTTACGTATATTTTGAAAGAAATTAAGTTGGCCTAAAAGAGTTAAGACAGATACAGGAAATATACAAGATGTAGCCCCTCAAAGTCGAACTCTGTGATTTGTCTTACTTGTGATCTTTAGTGATTACCCATGTAATATACATCAAATAGTTTGTGACCGTTTGGCCACCCTTAGTGACCTGCGTCACTCCACATACCACCTAGTGGCCCCAAGCTGTCCCCTTTTTGGAGTGGACTGGCCTAGCTGGGGAGGAGGGAGCTGAGTGGTGTGGTGAGAGAGAGACATTGCTGGGAGAGCAGAGAGGAAGGACGTGTGCAATATGGGAGAGAAGTGTGTGCCGGTCACTGTCCCAACGCCGGCAAAGGCAACCCTGCCTGTTGTCGACACTGCCTCTCTCACCATTCACCACTGTGACAAGCCATTTCTCCCTTAAAGGCGGGAAATCCATAGCTTTAAACAGTGGGGTGAGGTGACAGTGGCCACCATTGGTATGGCTGCCTGTCACTCTTTTCACTCCCTCAGGGCATGCACTTGTTTTTTCAAGAAGTGGATCAAGAAGGGGAAAGTAACCCCTCTTATGGCTCAGAAGGGGGTCGCCCACAGAATGTCTCTGAGGGTGACCACATGATTTTGGGTGTTAAAAAAATGTTAAAAAAAATAATGTTCTATAACTTTACAATTGACATTTTTAGTCTAACATTGTTGTTGAAAGAAGTTAGAACTTAACAAATATGTTACAAAAATACTCCTTTAACAATCTCCAATACCTTTACAAAGTTTGGTGAATGAAGGACTTTTTACCCACTCTGTATATGGCAATTGGTAAATAAGTTTCAAATTATATTATTGACATTTTTAGATTTGTCCATCACCAAAGGATTCTCTTTGACTTTGCAGTTCCAGAGAAATGGAATCTGTGATAAACCAGCATTACTCGTCAGAATACATTGTGTTTACTTTAACCTTCCCATAGCCCCATGACTGGTTACCACACATTGATTGCCATGGTCGATCATTTCTGTCTCCTTTTGAAATGCTTCTGCGCATATGCACAATCACATATTTCCTGAAAAAATGCAATTGTGCAAATGCACAGAAGCATATCAATATACAATGTACCGCCTAATGTTAAAATGTGGCAAAACAGTTGTAAAGCGCTCCCGCAATAGTGTTTTATGTTGTAGTTAATTAGTGAGTTTGCGGTTGCCAATTGTTCCTTATAATTATGAGTTACAAGCTCATAATTATAATTATAATTCCTTCTTGAAATAGGCACTTGCGATATATTTTATAAATTATACTTATAAATACCATGTAATGGTAGAACAAATCCCTATGCAAAAGAAAATGAAAATCTGTAGTTTTACTAATTTGACAGTTTTCAGACATGAAATTGTCTTCCAGTTTATTTATTTGCTTACCTGGAATAATTTTAGTTATTTCTATCCTTCGATGGCAGAAAGAAATTGTGATTGAGACTGAAAGTTGAAACTGTTCATGTCGCCATTTGTAATTTCCATCAGCACCATCAGCGCCATTTGCAATAGTGGGAGGAACTACAAATAATTTTAAGCGATCTGATTGGCTCCCTTATTTTACAAAATAGTGTAAAAGTTGAAGAGTTACGTTATGTTATAAGTCCATTTTTATAATTATGAGCTTGTAACAATTGGCAAAACTCACTATTGTATTTTTTTATTAATGATCCAAAAAAATATTCGAACTTAGTCATTATAAAATTATAAAAAAAATTTTGGAAGAATTAATGTTGGTCCCCTGAATTAATTTTTAGGAAAAAAAGTTAGTTGTTTTACTACTTTTGTTATTTGTTATTTGTTAACTCTCCATGGCTATGAAAAGGTTAAAGTGTTCCAGGCAGGGTTGTAACTTATGTGTTACTGGAATTTGCTAGTTAGTTACCGCTATAGTTATTTAGTCAAAAAAGTAACGGGTCATCCCGTTATCATAACTTCTTAGTGAATCTAGTATCATCATCGTTACACTATCACTACATTTTAAAATTTATAATTTTAAAAGCAATTACCATTATGAGTTCAAATTTCGGCCCAGTTCATTTAACTGTCGCAGGAAAGGGCTCATGGGCAATATATGCAATAAACACTGGAGGGTAATAATAAAAATCACAACCTTTAAAATTGGTCTCTTCTTCATTGTTGAGAAGGATCACAAACAGTAATTCGTACCTATGATCTTGTGACACATAGGAGTTTGTCATAAGTTTTTTGAAATAGAGTATATTGCTAAATGAAATCATTCTTCCATAGACAATGACCGTAAATCCAACAATGACCTTTGAATATGCAATACCAATAAATGTGGGCAATACGTTGGTAGTGAACTATCAATCACGACAGGTATACATATAACTTAGGTGTATCTTTGCAAGTGTCTAGTGTCAGGGGAAAATGTGTTAGATCAAACTGCATATTAGTAAGTACAAAATTATTCTGATTCAACGTTCTGTTTGTAAGGATGTTTTCTTTGACATAAAAATTGAGAATAGAATAGAATGATTTACAATAGGAGGGGTTATTTTACCCTGGCTGTAGACAATGCTTTTGTGTTTTTGATGTTTGGTATAGCTATTGTGAATACAAATTTATCAGAGAATTAAAATTTACTAACATTTTAATTTTCAGTATAATTTCTTACCGTCAAAACACCGTGAGTGCATTTCAGACGAAGAGAATATTATAAAGTGTTACGAAGATTGTTTGGCTCGAAAAAATAAACCCGAATGCCGGTTAGTTAATAGTCAGGTTTATCAGACTTGAAATCTAACTATAAAATGTAAATAAATCTAAATAAAAATTATTCTTAAATTTCAGACTACCATACATGGATTTTCACAAAGAAATTATGGATTGCAGTGCTATAAAAAATAAAACCACAGTTGTTACAATTCATGAAACTGCATATAAAAATGTATTATCAACAAAAGCGACGTCAGATTGTGGTTGCTTGAAACCTTGCAGAAAGCAAATATCCATACTGCAAGTAGGCACAACGAGATCACGTAACAAAGAAAAAATTATCATCGCAATAAAACAAACTGATGCAACATTCATAGTCATGACTGAAGAGCATGACTACGACATAATCGCATTGCTAGTAGACTTTGGCGGAAATTTGGGATTTTCATTGGGATTATCATTGTTATCCTTGGTAGCAATAGGACAAGCATTGATTAAGCGACTGTACGAGAAAATTAGAAGATACAATTCTCAGCCTCTTCGTCAATCAAACACAAACCTTAAAAGTAAAATAGTGGAGATACATGAGAAAGTAATGTCTAAAACAAGCTACAATACTTCACATAAAATGGCATCGATTGGTCGTTTCTTGCGTTTAATTGTGTTATTGACAAATACCATAATTGCCGTATATTTAACTGCAACGAAAATACAGTTATACTACAGCGAACCTATCAAAGTCGTAGTTGAAGTTAAAGAAAACAACACCATTTACATGCCTAATATAATTGTCTGTAACGATGGTTTAAAAATGACCAGGTTCAAAGAAAAATATGCAAACAAGATTAATATAGATCCATGCAAGATTCATTTCATTGATCTAATGAATACTGATGAGAAACCATCGCTTGAAGATGTGTGGGATTATCAAAAGCCTAAATTGAATAATGGCTTAATGCGAATTGCTACTGAGGTAAGTGCTGATTAGCTTATGTTGGTATTCGCATTTATTTGTTAGCTGACTAAGTAAGTGCTTGTCTTTCTGTGTGCCAATTGTTATTTGAACCCTTTGTATTTTAAATCACGTTTTTAACACAGTGTTTAAACTGTACGGTTAACAACAGTGGCATAAACCAGCATTCAACAATACATTTTGAGGGTAAATTCATGTGCAAAAGAGAAGTGTACCATATCGGTAGATGCAGATGCAATGGGCTAGAAGCCACAGGTCCACTGGGCTGTGGATGTCCACTGGGGTGTGGGTGTCCACTGGGGTGTGGATGTCCACTGGGGTGTGGAAGTCCCTCATGCCTAGTAGTGTTGGGCGCGGTACACCTAAAACATACCGCGGAACAAGTGCACGGAACTTTAAACGGCCCAAAAGTACCACGGTATCTGTGTACGATACTTTCTACTAAGTCAGAACTACCGAAGTACCGATACACGTTACTGTTGGGCCGATGCACTCTAAAAACGATTTGGTTGTATTAACTAAAGCGAAAGCACCCAACACTCCTAGATACATCACTTAGGAACAAAGATGACTTAGATATACAGGGTGGAAGAAAAGTCTGTTCCCCCAACAATATTTCAGAGGAGAAGAATATTTCCTGAATTTATAATTGGGTCATATACGAAGTTGGCCATGTTGGAATTAATGGTGATTTCGAACTTGACCTTGAGCACTGGGATCAAGGTCATTCACTTTTTAACTTTTATACTCTTTGAGATAGAGAAAAAAAGTCAATTGCAAAGTTGTAGAACATCATTTGTTTAGTCAATATCCACTTTTAAATCTTATTGTTACCTTATCTTATCTTGTGAAAAAAATAAAAACATAAATTTCCAAACTCAACAAAAAAATTCTAACAAAAAAAATCAGAAACTAAGCATATTAACTGAACCTAAAAACTTAACTATCAGTTCAGCTGATCCTAATAAGTGCTTGCTTTCCAATACAAAGTTCTCAGGTTCAAATACTTCTTTTTTAAAGTAAAAGTTTTGAAATTTATAGATAAGATAAGGTAACAATAAGATTTAAAAGTGGATATTGACTAAACAAATGGTGCTCTACAACTTTGCAATTGACTTTTTTTCTCTATCTCAAAGAGTATAAAAGTTAAAAAGTAAATGACCTTGATCCCAGTGCTCAAGGTCAAGATCGGGATCACCATTAATTTCAGCATGGCCGACTTCGTATATGACCCAATTATAAATTCAGGAAATATTCTTCTCTTCTGAAATATTGTTGGGGGAACAGACTTTTCTTCCACCCTGTATATTTTGTCAGTTTCATCTACGGTATACATCCAAATTCCAAAACCACTGATATCAGGAGCGGCTTGGCGGAAAATAGAATTTTTTTTTTATGCCACCTGAAGGGGGTGGCTATTTCCAACTCCGTAGACTGTAATTAATGTTGTCATTCACATTATTCTAGATATTAAAGTTAAATTCCATAGATGACACATACATTATCAATAACACTAAACTGCACTCGGGAACATGCTTGGAGTTTACGATGAGTACTGAGAAAATTACAAAAACAATGCCAAACAAAGGATAAAAGACCTAACATATTCAATTTTATTTTAGAACCTCGTCCGTATGCTGGCTGTGCATCCGCATTCTTGATTGGGGTTATACTAGTAAATAAAAAGAACCAATGTTCCCATGGCTTGTGGCAGGTAAGATAATTACACTATTTTCAATGTAACAAAATGTACACAAGTTTGAAAAGCATTCAGCTTGGTTTGTTCTTTATACCAATCTACCGGTAAATGCATTTTTTAGACTGTAAATTAAATCAACATAAGTTGTTTAACGATTGTTTAAATGAATATCTTTTTAAATATGTATAAGTGCGTTTAAAATAATACGGAGTAGTTTAACTTGTTTTGTTGTCTAAACTTGGTGCAAACGCTCACGGCGACTGAAAACAGACTAAACTGGCCACCATTTCTAAAGTTAGATAGAGATTACCCTCAGTCAAGCTGACCAGTTCATAAGAAAACTTTAATTAATTAATTTTAATTTTTTAACAAACATAAAATTACAAACATTAAAATTACTGCTAAAAAAAATTAAAAAATTAAAGTAAAAAATTTTCACAGACAGCAGGATTTGAACCTGTGTGGAAAGATTCCTAGTCCATTACCTGAACCACTGGACCACCACTACAAACTATTATTGTCTTCATGAAGACAGTCATGTTGTTGAACAATGTTCTGATGTCATATGTCATGTGATATCAAAAGAGGAAATGACATCATTGAATCTCAAATGATAAAATTGAACTTGGATCTTGGAATTATTTTTTACCTTGCAACTGTTGTTTACAGTATTCATACACTAGGCCTGATTGCTCAGATTTGATGTATACACAGACAAAATAGTGCCAACTTTCAGCTCATTGTTTGCATTGTTGGCTGTTTATGGAATGAAATTATTTTAGGGTCTCATTCAGCATGATGTAACAATCCTTCTTGTTTAATATTACAACAATCTGTGATAGCTTATTGGTGCTCTCCCCTTGTGAGTGAGATTTTTACATTTTCTGAAAGCCAGTAATGAAAAACTAATAATCATCAGAAAAAAAATTAAACTGTTGCAGTAAATATTTTATAATAATAATCCAAAAACATAGCAAACAAAAAGCAATGCGTGATGGGAGTATGACGTAGTCAGTTCTAAAGTTCATTTGATCTGAATCCAGTTCTTGGATCTGGGTAGATCCAAGATGTCTGACCTCAATCAATCCATTGTTTTCCAATGACAGGATTGATTTTAAATTCTTAAAAATATGATTTCATCTTAGTTGCTATCAATGCTACATAAAAAAAACATTTTTGAACAATCTTGAATCATTTAAAAAATTACGAATCAAATTTTGAATTGACAGTCAGTCTGCGCGTGTGCATGACTGTCTGATTCGAACTGATGGTGCAGGGGGAGACGTCTGCGACCATCATGCATTGCTTTTTGTTAACTACGTTTTTAGGTTGTTATTATGAAATAATTACTGAAACAATTTAATTTTTTTCTCGATGATTATTGGTTTTTTAATATGGGCTTTCAGAAAATGTAAAAATCCCACTCGGTGCACTTGACCTTTAAGTAGTAATTTGGGATTACTACAAATTCTATAACAAAAAGTTTTATTGAAGGTTCAATTTTTTTTTAAATTCTACAGATGTATCTTCGTCCACCTGGAACTAAAATGCAATCTATTCTTACAAGTAGACGAAACATTGATTACTCTACCATGTCAATCCTGCAAATATCATCTCTTGAAGTAAAATATATTATATTTGTGACACGAATAATTTCCATTTTTCATATTCCAGAAAAGAAACGGAAAATAAAACAAACATACGTATAATTAAAAAACAAAAAAATTTATATTGGGCTTTGCAAAGTTTTAAAAGAAAAGGGATTTGTAACTTTAAAGTAGCTAAATGATTTTAAACTCCCTCCTAAAAAACCTAAATTCATACAGATTAGTAGTGTTAACTTGTCATAACGTAAAGTTAAAGGTATAAGTAATTTAACAAATTCTCTACACCACAGAAAATTTTACTCAATTTGAAATCACGCCCATGTGTTGAAAAGGAAGAAGATTACATCAGATGCCAGGACAAATGCTTTCAAGAAGAGTTATTCAAATCAATCTCGTGTCGGTAAGTTAGTTAACACTAACATTCACATCACATTACAAAGACCTGTAATTCAAATTAAAATACCTTTAAGATAACACGTTTTTAAATTATTTGAAACTAGGTTACCTTTTACCGATAACACATTTGCTAATGTGTGCAGTACTGCATCAGAAGCTAAAGAAGCGTTGGCAACATTCATTAATTTATCACTGAATATCAACACAAAAGGAGAATGTGGCTGTCAGCCTACTTGCAAGAGAGTTGTTCTACGAACAAATCTTTTTTTTGACGAACCTGAAACATCGGATTCACATTTTCTTATGGCAATGCCAGCTACAAATATCATCGAGCAATACGTTGAAGTTCTTAAATACAGCTTCGAAGCTCTTTTCTGTGATTTGGCAAATGCCTTTGGTTTATTGTTTGGTCTATCATTGCTTATCATACCAGAGTTGTTTCAAAACTGCTACACAACTGTTAAAACTTATTTTTCTTAAAGGGACAATCTGGCTCTATATATTTAAGATATAAAATGCACATAAGTTGTTATAAATTACGGTTGTCATAAAGTTTTCTTCATTTATTAACACAAACAATTTGAAAGAAATTCGTTGTTGTGGGACTCTTTTTTCTTAAATTCATGCACGCATGTGAATTGTCTTTGTCATTCCTGGTTCTGTAACTAGGAAAAAAAACAGCATCTGCTGATATAGACAAGTTGCTTGTGCTCTTCTATTTTGCTCTTCTATTTATTGATATTTCTCCAACTGGAAAGCACTGCTTTATTCCCATTGGGCGCCTCTGAGGCGCTACGACAAATAATTGATGCACATTCCAGCCACAGGTCATGTCAGACGCCATAGAAATTGTTTGAAATACAACATTTAAATAAGTGCATGTAATTAAATTTTTCTTTCATTTCAAATGATTAGAAGGAAGATATTCAGTTTAAATACAAATAATTCAAAATAAGCCATACTATCCCTTTAAGTATCGATATTATAACAATTACGCTATATGTTTAAATCTAAATCTAATATTGTATAATGGTTTTCCGTTTGTCCTAACTCTCTAATAAACAGACTTCTTTTCCCATCTAATATAGCTGAATAAAAACACCCACGTCAATTCTTAAAATTAGTTCTACTCTGCACCAGCATATTCGGGTTTACTCACGTGGAAAATTGTTATCCCATACGACTAAAAATGAATGCACTTAACTTACAGTGAATGCACCTAACTTATAGTAAATGTACCAAACTTACAGTTTAAAAAAAAAACAAAAAAAAAACACTTGCTTCTACAATGATAGCAAGAGATAGTTTGTAAAAATAATGCCACGATCGCAAATCGATTGTTGTTACGTAAACCAAAGAATTTGCCCTCGTATTGATTTTGAATTAATTTGCACTGTCTATCTAGCACAATTTAAATCACATCAGATAATTTTGAAATTGTACCTTTAAAAGTCAATATCTGTTTACTATGTATCCTTGCTGAGTTTATTTTACCGTTGTCATTGTACTGGTATGCAGCGGTTTATTTTGGTTGTCTGTATCATCCTAATGCAAAATAAATAAATAAAATAAAATAAAATAAAATAGCTTATATTAATTTATTAATAATAATTGGGTTTATCCATGGAGCATTTTAACATTATTTGAACCCTTGTGAGACTTGAAACATATCGGGCATCAATAAGATAAATATTACTCCGTAGAATATTTTATTATTTAATGTCTTTATAAAATGTCTTAATTAGAGAGTTTGCGGGATGCATTTTTCCCTTATTTTGTGCCACGTTACACTATTTTAGTGCCATATTCGTAAGGGGAAAATGTTTAGTGTATCGTTTTCAACACTAAATTAAAATATAGTGCAGCCAATCAAAATTGAGAACACTATATTGTTATCTCCGCCCATTGCAAATGGCGATTATTTTGTTGTCCCGAACAAACACATCACAGTCATAGGTGCGTAGATTGAATGATAAGTGAGGCCCAAAATTGAATTTTAGGCCCAAAACCATACTTTACAGACATAATAATGGAATTTTATGCAGAAATTTGCACATTTACGCCCCCAAATTGAATTTTTTGGCCCAAAATTACTAACTGTCAGTAGTTGGGCTGAAATAGTGTAGTGATAAGGGAAAAGTGCAGCCCGCAAAAACTTAATTTATCATTTTTCCCTTACACTATTTTTATACCGTATAGTCTTTAACTGTAAGGGAAAAATGCATCCCGCAAACTCTCTAATGTCTTTTGTAAATTCGTCACACAATTTTACCATTTTGGCCTGTTACCTACCAGCAACCCTGCTGCCATCCTAGCAATGTACTTGTGAGCTCACACTACAAAACTACGAAACAAGAATTACACCCCATTTCATACCCAAAATAGGTCCTTCACCAAATCTTTAATTTAATTCCTTTTAAATCTTCTTCAACATGTGGTAAAAACTGGCGTTCTTAAAAGTAGCAAGGTCATGTTCGTGAACAAAGTTGTGATGTCATATGTCATGTGATATCAAATTACTTGGGTTCCAGAGTAAGGTTTGAACAGGCTAATCACCAAGTGTAGTGCTTTTTACTCAGCCTATTTGCATGAAAAATGAACTCCCTCAGCCAACAAAGTTCTACTTTGACAATGTCATTGTTAGTTAACTCTAGCTTATTAGAGCAAAATGCTTTGAAATCAGGGCCGGTGCAACACATATTTCCACCTGAGGCGAGCAAGGCATATGCCGCCCTTTTGAACAGTAAAAAAAATTTTTTTTGCTTGTAGGAAAAAAATCGGATTGTGCGCCCAAAGACGCCGCCCCTAGAAATATGCCACCTGAGGCGATCGCCTCACCGCCTCACCTCCTCACCCCTCGCGCCAGCTCTGAATTGTACAATCTAATGTGATGGGAAATTGAGTATTTTGCTACTAAATGAAATTTCACATTTGTGATATATACGGTAAGTCACGAACCACTCATTACAATTCTCAGAAATCTCATGAATTATTTAAAATACAGAGTAGTAATTACTTGTCAACTTTCACAAAACATCAATATAGCTGCAATGCGGTGTTTTTGAGTGGATCGAGTGCCACGTTTTCACCTGAGTGGACTTTAAAACCGTATGTATTTTTTCATGTCTATATTCAATTCATTATGAGCTTATGAGAGAGATATTCAATCATATTCGAGTTTTGCAAATCTGGATCAAATCATAGTAAAAAAAAGCACTGGATTTGCAAAATAACATTCAAATCTATGTGAATCCCACTCTCTCAATACTATCAATAGTCAGTATTTCAACAAGAATGTAATTATCACACGGTTTTAATTTCTGTTTTTTTTTTAATGAAAAACGTCAGTTGCATTATTTTCGGATTGCTGTGACAACTGAAGCTACGACATTTGCCCGAATGCACAGTAACGTGTTTTGAAAGGTTCCTGAATAAACCAATCAGAACCAGCGGTGTAGCATGGGTTGCCATCAAGCAGAGCAAAACTGGTATTGTGCTCCCCTACCCAGGTAGTATTCCCTTCCACCTTGGCACAAGAGGTGCCCCCTTAGGACTCTGAATTTCATGGGCCCCAGCAACTGCTTATGGAGGCTGTGGTGGTATTGACGTCTCACCACTGAGCGTCGCAGTGGTGAATAGGAAGAGCACAACTGCTTTTGTTGGCTTCAGGACTTCACTTCACATGTCTGTCTAAGTTGAGACCCAGCGCTTTTTTCTCTCCCTGCACCACTCAGCTCCCTCCTTCTCTGTACTGGGTAATCCAACTCCGCGAGGAGGGGTGACCTTGGGGCTATTGGGCTAAGTGTGGTAGTGCCGCAAGTCACACTCGGGTGGGGTGGCCAAGCGGCCACAAAATTAAGCAATTGCAATGGGACACAGTCTATACTGTGCCGAAACTTAGAACTACGGGTACACACGGAGTGAGATAAAAGAATACTTGGTTTGTTTATTTAGATGAGGTAGTGTGAGTTGAGAGTGAGGTTTTGTTGTTGTTTGTATTTGCTGTGAGTATTGGTTTGTGATCCCAGAATTATGAGATACTCTATGATGTAAGAACATAGATTCCAACTGCCAAAAAGTTTACTGAAATAATGAAATATGGATATACAAGTACTGCTGTTGCTTCTATGTTGCTGTTGCAGTTTTTATAACTTAATATTAATATTTTATGTGTTTACACTTTCAAACCAAAATTATAAATTCGATTTGGAGGAGAAAATAATAACACGGGAAATGAGGCATCATTTTGACAAGCTAGAATTAAAAAACACAAAGTCTTGGAGTTGTTTTGGAGATTTTAGTTGGATTTTACGAGAATCATACAGACTGTATCGATATCAGGGCCGGAGCACATATTTCCACCTGAGGCGAGCAAGGCATACACTGCCCTTTTGAACAGTAAAAAATTTGTTTTTTCTTGATGTAAAGAAATCGGATTGTGCGCCCAAAGACGCCGCCCCTGGAAATATGCTACCTGAGGCGACCGCCTCACCGCCTCACCCTATGCACCGGCCCTGTTTGAAATGGTTAAAGAACTACTTGTAATTGTTATCTCACATAATTTATTTTAAAATTGGTGAGTAGCTTATTAGTGCCTTCCCCTTGTAAGTTAGTATGTACTAACCTAAATTGGATCCTGCTGAAGACAATCATTTATACCAAAAAAGCAATAAGACAAATAAATCCAATAAAAAAATCAAATCTAATCAAATCAAATAAAAAAATCTAATCTAATCAAATCAAATAAAAAAAATAAAATCTAATCAAATAAAATGAAAAAATCTAATCTAATCAAATCAAATAAAAAAAATCAAATCTAATCAAATTAAATAAAAAAATCAAATCTGATCAAATCAAATAAAAAAAATCAAATCTAATCAAATAAAATAAAAAAATCAAATCTAATCAAATCAAATAAAAAAATCAAATCTAATCAAATCAAATCAAAAAATCAAATCTAATCAAATCAAATAAAAAAATCTAATCTAATCAAATCAAATAAAAAAAATCAAATCTAATCAAATAAAATAAAAAAATCAAATCTAATCAAATCAAATAAAAAAATCAAATCTAATCAAATCAAATCAAAAAATCAAATCTAATCAAATAAAATGAAAAAATCTAATCTAATCAAATCAAATAAAAAAAATCAAATCTAATCAAATTAAATAAAAAAATCAAATCTAATCAAATCAAATAAAAAAATCAAATCTGATCAAATCAAATAAAAAAAATCAAATCTAATCAAATAAAATAAAAAAATCAAATCTAATCAAATCAAATAAAAAAATCAAATCTAATCAAATCAAATCAAAAAATCAAATCTAATCAAATAAAATGAAAAAATCTAATCTAATCAAATCAAATAAAAAAAATCAAATCTAATCAAATCAAATCAAAAAATCAAATCTAATCAAATAAAATAAAAAAAATCAAATCTAATCAAATCAAATAAAAAAATCAAATCTAATCAAATCAAATAAAAAAATCAAATCTAATCAAATCAAATAAAAAAAATCAAATCTAATCAAATCAAATAAAAAACTCAAATCTAATCAAATAAAATAAAAAAAATCAAATCTAATCAAATCAAATAAAAAAATCAAACAAAATCATAAAAATCTCTATAATAAGTAATCAATGCTCTACTGTAATCAAATCATCAATTAAAATCATCAAAGAAATCAATAAGAAACAAGCTTTCACTCAATAATTCATTCAAACTATAAATTATTAAGGCAATAAATTAATAGCAATGAATAAAAATAAAAAAATGGAATAAAACTCAATCAAAAGGCATGTAAAAAAGTTAGTCATTAGATAACACATAAAATTATGAGAAAACACTTAAGATTGTAAAAATCACGAGAAGAGGGCCGGAATCAGTCAAATCGATTTTGCGGCTTTTGTAAACCAATACAAATGTCCGTTTGTGCATTACAAATGAGTACTAATAGAGTACTAACATATTCTGTTAAGAAGTGTGAAATTGGATGAGTGCATTCTACCGGGTGGCCCACATAAAAGCGACCAACAATACAAGGAGGGTTACGAAGGGTGTCTGAAAAAAATGTATACAAGCACAAACTTAAATATACATAAATCATTAGCTGTGGGCAGGGTTGTTTAATTAACTTTTCTAATGCAGTTTTTTCCGCTCTTTCATTTGGTGTTTAGCTTTTGACGATCCGAGCTTTTGTTCTCGAGATATTTGCGATTTTAATCAATCATTGTCCGAATTCGCCAAGTTTGATTGCACTAGCCATTCCTGAATTTTGTGGTACTTTTTGAATCTCTTCAATGGTACTTTTGTGGATTTCTTCAGATGTACTAGTACAAGATTTTGTGCGATTTTGTAAGATTGTGCTTGATTTTGTGAGATTTTGTAAGATTGTGCTTGATTTTGTGAGATTTTGTAAGATTGTGCTTGATTTTGTGAGATTTTGTAAGATTGTGCTTGATTTTATGAGATTTTGCTTGATTTAGTGAGATTTTGCTACATTTTTCAGATTTTGCTAAATTAAAGTTGTATGGTACCAAAAAAGTGTTACAGGTACTGTACCAGTCACAAAAATTGCGGTATTTTGGGGAAAGTACTGTGTACATGTACCGTTACCGGTACTGCTGAAGAAATCCACAAAATTACCACAAAATCTAACATTCAAGCTGACTAGTGCCATCAAACTTGGAAATTTCGAAAAAAATTGATCAAAGAAGCAAATATCTCGAGAACGAAAACTCGGATCGTCAAAAACTAAACACCAAACGAAAGAGCGGAAAAAACTGCACTAGAAACATTAATTAAACAACACTGGTCACAGCTAATAATTCATGTACATTTAATTTTGTGTGTGTATACATTTTTTTGAGTCACCTTTCCTAACCCTATCTGTATTGTCGGGCCGGTTTTATGTGGGCCACCCATTAGTACTATCAAGTTGGCAGGACACTGCATAGGGGGTTAGTTGCAAACCAATACAAATGATAATTTATACGTTACAAATGAATACTAACTGAATACGATAAGAATCTGAAAAAGTATGCTGTTGGCATATACTTAACAGCACATTGCAAAACCATTGCTTATTCTAACAGAATACAAATTGTCAAACTTTGGATAAAAACAATACAAACCATGACTAACTCACTACAAATGTTTCAGCAACAGTGTCCTGTCAACTATGGTATATGCACTTCTTCCCTTCCCAGAAATATTTTTATAAAATATTTTGCAATGAATGGCCCCTAAAACTTAGGGCAGTAAAATTTAAGAAAAATTATTATTTTTCTTCTATTTTTTATAAACTTTTAGAAGGATGGCCATAGCCCCCTTGGCTACCCTTCTAGATCCTCCATTGCATACGAGTCACAGTCCTCAAAAATGGTTTGCTTCACCAAGAAGGCCTTTTGGTGAAAGCGGCTGGTCCCTGCTTGAAGATTTTTTTGATCACCGAGTTGAACGAATAATTATGGAAAAGATCAAACTTTTCCATAATTATACATTTAACTTGATGAACCCTCAATTACCATATTTATGACAGAAAACAAATTAAAAAACTGAAAAGCAACTCAATACTCACAAAAAGATTATGAGACGAATCAAAAATTTAAGAATGATGAAGTTGAGAAAACATCGCATTCGGCATCTGTTCAAAGAAGAAATTGCAAGTTCAATCGAGATGACATCATTGCCGATATTGGATAAGTTACTGAACAAACAGAAATTCGTTGCAGTTCGCATTTTATGGTTGGTTGCAGTAACGCTTTGCTTGACCATTTGTTGTTATCAGACATACCGAAGAGTGCAACACTACTTGTCTAACCCAATTAAAGTTGAGATTGAATATAAAGAAACGAAAGAACTAAAAATAGCTGGCAATATGTTGGCAGCATTAGATACAGCAACTTTGGCTCCATATTGGCAATCAACAAGAGGTCGCGGAGAGAATCCTATAGATTGTGGAAGTGCAGTAAAAGGGATTATAAAAAGTGCTACCAAAGCTTTTAATTACACTCAGTTGTGGCTAGATTCAAGTATACTAAACAATTTGGAGCTTGTAGAAGTACATCAAGTAAGAATGTTTTATTTGTTTATCAATTTAGTAAGAAAATCTGTTATTTCAAAACGCAAATAAAGATGTACATCATTTTATGCGATCACTTGGTTCCGTCAAATCGTCGCTTAAAATGAATTGAGTACTTATACTCGAGTTGCACTCAAAAAGGCACCTCACAATGTGTACTCCCATTGGTCGAGCCAGTTTACTACTAACTCCAGACTGTATACTACTACTAGGAGAAGTAGTTTTGTTTTTTATTTATTGTTGTGATTGTTATGACTAATTTAGTTTATGTTATTTTGATTTTATTTAATAAAAAATGTTACTTACATCGTCTGGAAGTTTGAATTTTAGGCCGTTGCCTAGGCAATCGATTGCAATGTCTGTACATTGTTATGCAATTCTGGTGTTTGGGTCTATTTTTCCGGATCACTACACCAGTAAACTGGCTCGACCAATGGGAGTACACATTGTGAGGTGCCTTTTTGAGTGCAACTCGAGTATAGAGATGTAATTACATGTCATGGATATGTGCACACTGTTGTTACAGCATAGATACCGTACCCGTGGTGAGCGGCGTAGCAATACACCAATGGGCCTGTGTGCAAGTTGGATGATGGGCCCTTTAGCAGAGCCATAGCTAAGATTTTCATCCCACTTGGTGTCTCTGCGCTGCCCATCATTTTTCTGGTCACTTTTATTTGCGTTTCCGACCGCGATTGCGTTGGCCTTAAGGTTTTTCCTGTCATGTTTGGCCTCGTCATTTTTGTTTCGTTCTTGATCGTGATAACGATTTTGGTCTCGGTTGTGATCTCAATTTGCTTGTTCGTCTATCGTATTCAGAATGCCATGTTTTTCAAGTAAAATCATCACTTTCCATCTCTATGACGGATAGTTTGTATCGAGCTTCTCGGTCTGGGTAAAACCATGCTCGTTTGGATCCGCCATTAATTTCGATTTTCGAACCACACTTTTCCTGATCGTCACTTATTATTGACATGTTTTCAAGTCACTTACAGTTTCCTTTCTCACAGAATTTTGCGCACTGGACCCATAACCCTTTGTGACCAGCTGCCCACGCAGGCTGATCACTTGCCTGCAACACACGGCACTCTCACAGCTCTCGCGCACCTCCTGTGTTTCTAGTGCACGCCCTGTTGCGGTCCCTCGCACCAGGTGGAGCTGAGGGCCGTTGGTTCCACCAATCGAGACTCTGCCCTTCTGTAGGTGAGCCCCACAGAGGCCCAGGGAGTTTTCTTCCAGCTACCATCTTCCACCAAATATAACACCATGGTGTTGTATTCGAATACAACACCAGGGTGATGTTATATTCGAATACAACTCCATGGTGTTATATTCGGTGGACGACGGTAGCAAGGCAAACGGTCGCTTTTGTGATTGTTCCCCGAAACTAACTGTAATGACGACCCAAACGTCGGCGTGGCGACTCTGTCGCCCACCGGGACCTGAGCGTCCAAGTCCGCTGTGTTCACCGTACGTATTACGTTCCCATGAACGTTACGGCCAATGGCCGCCGTGCCACGCGGTCTGGTTAGGGATGGCTATCCGCAACCATCGCATTGGGAAATACACCTGAGACACCAATCACACCCTTAGACAACAATAAGGCTATCAATCATAACTAAACCTGTGTCTTTGGTCGTATTTCGGTGGATAATCATAGTGTGTGTTGCGTCCAGCGTCCCGTGGCTCTCCCCCGACCACGTGGCGGCCGTCCGAACAGTCACACCTTTGTTTGTGGGAAACTGTCCTAAGCATTGACGTGTACAATGAAATGAATACGGTCTTACAAGTGAAAACATTCACAGGTTTAATGCAGGATGTCTCTACATGGAATGAGTGCAAAACGAGAGTAATGAATTAACATAAAAACTGGTATTTGGCGCCATCTATGATTAAGAAGCATTACAACACAAACCAACAGCTTTGATCTCAATGAATAAGCACCCCCACTTTAAATATTGGAAACAATGACAATGCTATCAAACAATGCTATTTCTAGGCGCAACACAAAATTAAGTAAAATTAAATTATAAATCAATGAACTAAAGCAGAGGTGTTAAACAAGCAAATCAAACAAACACCCACACAGACAATAAAATAAAAATTTCACCACTGTTTGAATTATTAATGCATTTGTCATCCCTGGCCAAGAAATCAGGACAAGGATTCCTAGAGCGTCTGCAGTTTGTAAATGTGCTTTAAGCCAATGTGTAAAAGTACAGTTCAGCACTTCATTTCCTTTCTGATTTGCTTTATTGCTTTATTTTATTTAAGTCAGAAATTTCTTTTTTAGTACAAGAAATCTATTTTTAAAATGACTAAAAATAATGGCCAAATTTTAACAACTAATTCCAATATAGAGATCAGTGAAAAAAATACAATGATGGGGGTTGCTTTAATCTTCAAAACAGGTAATAAAAGCTGCTCTGCAAAGCAGAAAAAAGTCCTTTCCTCGTCATGGTCACACATAGCCATTATGCCCAAGGTAGAACTCTAAAATTGGTAGGAAATTGGACATGACAAATACAAGGAGACGTTTTTTGTTTATGTAGCATTGTTGCAACGTTGTCTTCCCACTTGTAAATTCTTAACCAACAAAGCTAGACAATATCGTCGATTGACACTGTTAGTCTAGCATTGTTAATTCAGAAATTACACTTTGATAACAAATGTTGTAACGATGCTTCATTATCATTAGACCCCGGATATGTATGCAAAATAAATTTCGTTATATGCGCATATAAAATGCACCAAAAATTTCAATATATGCAAAAAAAAAAAGTGAAATATGCAAAATAAAAAAATTTATTTGAGTGAAATCAGGTGTTCAACAACAACTTAATGCCATTTCAAAGTGTTCTTGATGTAAATGAACTATAATCAGTAATTACAATTCATTTTTTTTATTTTTTTATTTGTGTATTTGTTTATATCTTAAAACTTTTTTCAGACACTAATTTAGTGACTTCCCCTGGTGTCTGTTTTTGGCGAAATCCTCAGTTTTCTGAACGTAAGCATACGTACACGATACGTGTCTTAAAAAAAAGACAAAAATTAATACGTACATGTTACGTATCGTTAAAGAGAGACATAAATCGCCGTTTTTTCCCGGAAAAATGGCAATATATGCATTTATTTTCCGATTTTCGGAAAATATGCAATTTAAGCCAATTTCGACTATATATGCAATATACATATGAAGTATGCATTTATGCATTTATCCGGGGTCTAATTATCATTAACAATAGAATGTGCTATTTCCTGCCAATCTAGCATCAAATTAAAAATATTCCCAACAACTACAACAACATTTAGTGAGGAAAGGATTTTTTTTCTGAACTGGATACAGTAAATAAGTTTCAAGTTATATCATTTAAATTTTTAGATTTGTCCATGGCTGAGGGATTCTCTATGATGTGGCAGTTTCAGAAAAATGGAACCTGCAAAAAACCAGCTGTGATGGTGAGAATACACGGTGTTTACTTTCCTTTCCTTTAAAGTGTTCCAGGCAAATTACGGAAAAATAAACTCTTCGCATTGAAATGTTGCTTTTGTACATTTCCGACCAATCAATTATCAAATTAAAAATAAACGCAATAATTTACACAATATTTGCATAAAAAAGAACTGTTTCTTTAATAGTATGAAAATACCGTAGTATGGATGCACACTATTCATTTCCAAAAGACTAGTTCATCCTACGTTGAGTAAAATGTATGCAAATGCTGGATAATACAAATTTTTTGGCAATGCTGGATAAAACAAGCAGGAATTCAACTTTTCTGGCACGGCATCAAATGAACCAGCCAATCATATCCCCAGACGAGGTCAAACTCGCTAGAGTATGCTCTCCAAAGCTGGGTATTACGGTTGAACCCTAACATGGACATGATTAGATTACTGCACATGTTTATGGTCATGTACACTAAACTGAGTCTTAAACAACATATTTAAACTGCCGTTTAAACCGATTATCCCAATCTAACGTCAAAAATAACGGCTAATTTAGTCATACAACGTATTGTATGACCGAGGTGTATCGGTACGGCATCTCAGATGCACGGGGTCGAGAGTTAGAGTTTTCCACATTAACGATGGGAAAAGGTGTTCCTGGGTGGGCGCCTTAGTTGGGTATTCGACATCTAATAGGAAATACCGGGTCTGGGACCAAGCAAGGGACAGAATTGTTCAAACGAATACGGTACAGATACATGAGTGGAGTTATTGGCACGAGGGGGAATTAAAACCCTCTCTGGAAATTTCCAACATTGAGAGTTGCACTGAGAGTTTGGAAGCTGAAATTCCATCAAGGGTTGAGGTGCCAATATCCCCTCATGAGGTAGTTCCCTCAACATTAGGCTTGTTGAATTTAGAAAATCCCTCATTGTCGTTAAGTGAAGAAGTCGACATTAATAAATGTGAAAGTGTTAGAAACGAGGGGGAACATTTAGGAAGTGATGAAGAGTTTTGTGAGAGCCTCACTTGTGAGCAGAAGTCTTCCTCCTTAGTGAACACAGTAGAGGATGAAATTTCCCCATCATTAAGCGAGGGGAGAATGATTGAGATAGAGGGGGAAATTAAAAAGAAACTGAAAGAATTGGAACGAGAACAGAGTTTCAGTAAAGAGAAAATTAATTTGTCATTAGAAATTCCCCCAGGTGTAACACCTAGTTTGGTTGATTTAAACCATTGTGGGACTGTAAGCACAGAGGGGGAATGTAGCAAGACAAAGAAAAAGAAAAAGAGACATAAGAAATGCAAGGATGTTGTTTTATCAGCAACAAAGGACGATGATTGTCGATTAACAGTTAGTGAGCCGATATTAGACAAGACGGTCACTGAGATGGAACAACATTTGAGTCTCACGGCTGGAAATGGCATGGTTGAAGTTTGTTCTGGGAATTGTTCAGACTCCTTAGGCGTTAGGCTTAAACAAAAATTAGACATGAGTTGGTGGTGGAGGCAATCCACAATGCATCAAATAGATAATTACACAGAGCAGATTAGTGTTATCTATACTTCACCGAGCAATGATCGAATACAGAATATAAATGACGTGAAGGAGTGGTGTACTGCAGAGGGTTATGAATTTGATTCGAGCCTATTTGACTTTTGTAATAAAGATCCAATACAACCGGCATATCCCGTTTATAACATGCGGTGGATTAAGTCCAAAAATTCAGAATTCATTAGAGATAAGTCAATGGATCTTATTTTTTGAACATTATTTAAGATTTAATGATGTTTGATCAGACTAGCATTTACTTTTGCATTTAGGAAGTTGTTGAATAATCGAACAGAGGGGGAATGTTGGAGATTTGTGAAATGTTCGGTTGTTTAACAACTGCCAAATATATACAACTCTTGTATATTTATATAGTTTGCTGTATAATTTATGTTATTATTATTTATATTGGCAGCTTATCATTTGTTATGTTTAATTTCATCTGTATTTGGTTATTGACTTTTAATAGGACAAGTCTCCTCATTTGTTATCCATTGTATTTATGATTTGTTCTTTATGTTTCAATGCAGAGAGTGTATACTCTCTAACATGGGTCATTGCTGTTTTTAACCTCATGCATTTAAGATGGCTGCCAACAGTTTGGCATGTTAGCCAAACTTTGAAAAATGGATTCCTGCTTTTCCAGACTCACCACAGGCCTGAATGTCCCCAACAGTTTTCAGCCGCAATGTGCATGCGCACGACATTTAAAGAGCAAAACGTGTTTAACTGCAACTTCAGTTTGCATTTGTGTATGCGCCTATTATTTATTGCTAAATAGAATTTGTCTCCGATAGCTAACGGCCATAAATCCTCTAATGACTTTTGAATACGCAGCACCAGCAGCTGTGGGCAATATGTTGTTAGTGAATTATCATACGCGACAGGTATCTACATATAAGTTGGGTTGTATTTATTGACCCCCTATTTATATTTTCCAAAACACCTGAAATATTTAATTGCGCACATATTGAGTTTGTTCCCTAATTATTGAACCGAACCCCCAAATTCCATTTTTTTCTCCGGAAACGTTTACAAGACGTTTACAAGACAGTGTAGAAATAAATATTTTCGGGGGATTGTTAACTACGAATGGGGGGTCCGATAAATAAAAATAGTGTGTAAATAATTAGTGTGCAATTAAATAGATTTTGGTAATTTTTCAATTAATTTGGGGGTTTCAATAATTTGATCTCATATGGGTTTGCAAATGTCTATTGACAGGGAAAAATCTAGTTGTTTATTTACTTTTTTCTTATTTTATCCGTTCTTACACTGTATTTAAGGGCACATGCTCGCGGAATCTACCGCAACTTTGGAAACCGCGACTACATATATTTTAGGTTTAATTCCTAAGAAGGGCTAACAAGGGAGGGGGGCTGCGCCCCCGCTTGACCCCCCCGAACCTAACCTTACTGGTTTTTTTATGCAAAACCATTTTTTGAGCAGTACATTGTTGTCGCGATAAATCGTGTCGCGTCGCTAAAACTTAGCGATTGCTATGGGAAAGTTACCATATATTGTCGCTAAAACGTAATCGCTAACATGGGTTTTTTTTTTGTAAAAATGACTATAACCCGTTCTTCTTGCAAGAAAGTTGTGACCGTATAAACACGAAAGTTCACACTAGATGGCGCTAATATAAAACTAGCGCGTAATTCAAAATATGAGTTAGAAATACTTTAAATTAGAGTATGTTTTGCTGTTTATTTAATAGAATAAACTCAGCAAATATTATGAAGAATATTGATTCCATAGAATCAATATTCCAATAATAATTACTAAGTTATACTTGCCGGAAGTAAGGAGCCAATTGGACTCCTTCGGACCTAGTCTTCCGCAAGGTCCGGACTCGCTAATCCCAACATTGACTTGGAAATCCGTGGATTCTGGTAGCCGATTGGCTACCGCTAATCCTTCTGTTCTGAAGAGCTATATGAGCTCCGGTTGACCACCGGACCTCCGGTTCTTTCGGTTTTTGTATCTGGTCTTGTATCTTTTATCGAAAATCGGGAAATCCCCCCAACGTTTCGTGACTTGCGTTTGCAGCACGATTGGGGACTCTCCAGGGTGATTCGTTGTCTTGCTTCAATAATTTGTTGCATTTTGATGAAGATCCGTCCGTATGAAATAGTACGGTAAATGGATCTTGAAACGACAGCCTGCGAAGCGCCGGGTTGGTAGCCCGTGAGCAGTATTGTAATACTTGCGTTAAACAACTACTTGGAAATTGGTAAACCCCACAATGTTTTGCCCGGCGGATGGTACCGCCGAAGCGATTCGTCGCACTTAAACAAATACTCGGTCTTGTTGGGAACAAACGCTTGTTCCTCGCTGGCGTCCCGACAAACTGTATCGGCTTCTGGTAATTCCGTACAATTATTTACCTGGTGGTTGGTACCACCGAAGCGATAACATCGTACTAAACAAATACCCAGTCATGGATTACGCAATCTTTCGGTCGTAAGGCATTTTATGGCGGATGGAAGTTTCCTTCCGCAATGGTTGAGCGCCATTGTGATGGTCCCCGCCGACATTCGAATTATATCTAATTAGTAATTCCTTCTTTATTATGTTTTCCGTAGCACATGAGAATTGGTAAATTCTCGTTACATCGATTTTAGTAATCTATAAACTTTAGGTTGTAGCTTAGCGGTGCGAAGAACCCTTCGCACCCACAAAAACATTCTTTGTGACGATGCCGCAAAGCCAGCTCTATCCCTCGGCCCGCCCACGACATCCAGCCAGACGTTGCCACCCGTTATTTCACGTGTATTTAGAACCGGGACTTTTTGTTAATAAACAATACTATTTATCGATATTCTTGTAAGTTATTCGCATTGTATTTTCACTTGGCACGCACACATGTAGTTTATAGCTTATTTCGGTAGGTTTTAGTTATCTCAAAGATATAATTATCTTGTAAAGGTAGAATCGTCACAAAGTTTCTCAGTCACTAAAAATTTGTTGCTAAATTGAGAACAGTAGAATGATTTAGAACAAGTCATTTTACCCTGGCAGTAGACATTGCCTTTGTGTTCTATACAAAATTTTTGGACTTCGATTGCACAAGAATAAAAAGTAACTAAAATTTTAATTTCCAGTACAATTTCCTACCATCACATCACCCTGGATGCAACTCAAACGTAAAAGATAGTATAAAGTGTTACGAAGACTGTTTGGCTCGGAAAGAGAAACCTGAATGCCGGTTAGTCAAAATATTGACTATTAGTCAGGTTTATCAGACTTGAAATCTACCTTTAAAATCTAAAAAGCCCACATTTTCTTCTTACTGCTGATATAAATAAAGCGTTTTTAAATTTCAGATTACCGTATATGGATTTTAACAATAAAATTAAGGATTGCAGCGAGGTAAAAAATGAAACCATTGTTGCTAAAATTCATGGCAACACATTCAAAACTGTATTATCAACAAAAGCGACATTGGATTGTGGTTGCTTGAGACCATGCACGAAGCAAATATACATAACGGAAGTAGCCTTAGCGATAACACCCAATAATGCTACAGTTGTCATCGAAATGAAACAACCTGATACAACATTCATAGTCATGACTGAAACGCCTGACTACGACATAATCGCATTGCTAGTAGACTTTGGCGGAAATTTGGGATTTTCATTGGGATTATCATTGTTATCCTTTGTAGAAATAGGACAAGCACTGATTAAGCGACTGCACGAGAAAATTAGAAGCTACAGTTCTCAGCTTCTTCGTCAATCAAACAGAAATCTGAAAAGTAAAATAGCGAAGATACATGAGAAAGTAATGTCTAAAATAAGCCACAATACTTCACATAAAATGCCACCGATTGGTCGTTTCGTGCGTTTAATTGTGTTATTGACAAATACCATACTTGCCGTATATTTAACTGCAACGAAAATACAGCTATACTACAGCGAACCAATCAAAGTCGTAGTTGAAGTTAAAGAAAACGATACAATTTACATGCCTAATATAATTGCCTGCAACGATGGCAAACTAATGACCGTATACAAAGAACGATATGCAAAGAAGATTATGAAAGATCCATGCAAAATTCATTTCATTGATCTAATGAACAGTGATAAGAAACCATCGCTCGAAACATTATGGAAATATCAAAAGCCTCAATTGAATAAACTCTTAATGAAATATGTTCCAGAGGTAAGTGTTATTCATGTTTATTCTTATACTCAAACCCACCACAACGTTGACCTATTGTTCGAGCCGTATCACTGGTGTAGTGGCACAAAAAAGTGGCTCATAACACCATATTTGTAAAGAACTCCAGACATTGTAATCGATTACCAACATTGTCAAAGGCACAAAACTACTTTTCCACGTAGTAGAACACAGTACACAGTTAGGCGTAAACCGGCTGAAATAGGTCAACGTTGTGGTGGTTTTGAGTATAGCTTGCTGAGTATTTGTGTTTCCGTGTGCCAATTGCTATTGCTTATTGGAACCATAAACTGAATAACTGAACCTGAAGGAATTTAAATCACATTAAAACATAAAAGTGTTTAAAGTGAACAAATAACTGAGTAAAAATATTTCAATTTTGTCAGTTTCAGTCACATTACTACTGTAGTATGCATCCAAGTTCCAAAACCACTGCAGTTGGAGGCAGAATACGATTTTTTTTTTTGCTATTTTGTTTATGCTATCTATTTCAGGTTCAGTAGATTATAATTAATGCTGGAATTCACAATATTCCAGATACTCGGGTTAAGTTCAACAGATGACACGTACAGTATCAATGACTTACAACTGCATTCGGGAACATGCTTGGACTATACTATCGGTACAGAGAAAGTTATAAAAATAATATAAAATAAAGAATTGAAGATACATTTTATTTTGTTTTAGAGCCTCTAAAGTACGCTGGAGCTACCTCTGCATTCTTTATTGCTCTTATAAATAAAAAAAAGATTAATGATAATGACTGTTCTGATGGATTGGGCCAGGTAAGATAACAGAACGATTCTTTATCGCAACAAAAATATCAGCTCGGGTCAAATCGTCGTCGATATGAACGGTCGACAACACACCGTCAATTACCATGTTTACATGTACTCACTTATCTAGATAAGTAAAAATGCAAAATTTACTTTTCTGGAAAACTGATCATGTAAACAAATCAGTTTTCCAGAAAAGTCAAACTTATCTGGATAACTAAAATCCACTTGTTTGAGGTAGATTTTGGGTGTTTTGCGCATTGCCATTTGCAATGTAAACACCCACTCATTACTTATCTAGAAAAGCTAACGTCACAACAATGCTGTGACATGTTGTTTCTGCACAGTGCATTGTGGAAGATTAATGCGCAAGGTTAACAAAGAGTTAAAAACGTCTTATGACGTCACCTTTGTTAGAAAACTGATTCTTTGTAAACGCATGCAGTTTTCCACAAAAGTAATATTCGCATTTTCACTTATCTGGATAAGTGAGTACATGTAAACATGGTAAATGATTAAGCTCTTTTGCCAAACTTGGTTAAGTCGAAACAACCCGATTTGAACAAGTCACAACTCAAGATTTTATGCTACCGTTGCAGGAATTCAAATGGGGGGGGGGGGAGCATTAATGTTACTTTCTAGATTAATGCAAAAGATTCGCAAAAGAAAAGGTCAAAACTTCACACAAATGCCTAGGGCCTATGAACGTTTTAAAGTGACCCTGTACAGTAAGTACCGAAAAATATTTCTGGTGTGTAAGCTACATCTGTGATAAAAGGCCCATCAAACCCAACTTTATTACGGGCCCATTGACTTCTTGCTACGCCACAGCATAATGTGGTTCTCTCAAATCTATACTATAATATTGTATAGAACATTACTACGGTACATGCTGTATAAATAATGAAAGTCTCGTATTATCGGGTTGCTTCAAGTTTTTTTTTATTTTTTAAAAATTTAAATTTGCAGTTGTACCTTCGTCCACCTGGAGCTAAAATCCAATCTATTCTTAAAAGTCGACGGAACATCGATTTCTCTACCATGTCAATAATGCAAATATCATCTTTCGAAGTAAAATATATTATACTTATATGACAAATAATTTCCATTTTTTATAGATTAATTCCAACACTACAACTCATGATTAGGCAACAATCTAAATATCTTGATATTAAGATTGTATTATTTAGAAAAACCAGAATCTCTTGTGTTTCCTGTTTGGATTGGATGCCGAGGTTAAACCTTACCCAGGACGATACATTCCCCCGCCAATTTTTTTACTCATATTATCCTCCACCTCCCAAAAAAAACCTGAATACAGTAGCTATAAATTAAATTAGTGTTTAACTACTTGTTGTAATGTAAAATCGCATAACATGAAAAGAACACTTAAGAGTAATTTAACCAATTCTCTACACTTACAGAAAATTTCACTGAATTTGAAATCACGCCCGTGTATTGAAAGGGAAGAAGAATATATACAATGCCAAGACAAATGCTTTCAAGACAAGTTATTCGAATTAATCTCGTGCCGGTATATTAGCAGTCGCATGACATATTGAATTATATTATTTTAATTTGAATTATCGACTAGGTTACCATTTACCAATAACACATTCACAAACACATGCAAGTCTGCATCAGAAGCTAAAGAAGTCTTGGCAAAATTCATTTATTTGTCTCTGAATGTCCGCACAAAAGGAGAATGTGACTGCCGGCCTACTTGCAAGAAAGTTATTCACCAAACAAACCTTTATTTTCAGCATCCTAATGCATCAGCTGTATCTATTGTTTTAATAATGCCAGCTACAAATTTAATCGAGCAATACGTTGAAATTCTTAAATACAGCTTTGAAGCTCTTTTCTGTGATTTGGCAAATGCCTTTGGTTTATTGTTTGGTCTATCATTGCTCATCATACCAGAGTTGTTTCAAAACTGCTACACAACTGTTAAAAATTATTTTTCTTAAGTACCAGGTATTATATCAATTGTGGTATATTTGGAGTTCTAAATCTAATTCTGCAGATTAATGCAAAGACACTCGAACATTTTAGCAACCTACGTTATCCCCAGCGCAATGAATTTTTATAGCAATACTTAATATTGACTAGCTAGAAAATGTCAACCCATCATCAAAAAATGTTTTGTTTCTCCTTTTGATTTCCTTTACTACTTACTTACTTATTTATTTGTACAACTGTGACATGTTGTTCAACCTCCTCTACAAGTTAAAAAAAATTGCTTTTGTGACCCACCAAACGCTGGTTCCTAGTGTATTTCTCTACATTTTGCAGTGTATCAATTGTCTAATACACAAACTTCTTTTCGTATCTTTAACTGAATAAAAATACCCACTTCAATTCTTGAAATTAGTTATACTCTGCATCAGCATATTCAGGTTATCGTATTAGTTGGTTTACTTTAGTAGAAGTCTATACATATAACAATATAAAAATAAAAATAAATGCACTTTAACAGATAATGATACCAATAAATGGTTTGTTAAAATACCGATAATACCACGATTGAAAATCGCTTGTTTTAACGTACTCCAAAGAATTTGAACTTGTAATTAAACGATACTTTGTTGCAAGACTGAAATCACATCGCATAATTGTAAAATCGTACCTTTAAAAGTCAATATCTGTTTACTATGTATCGTCCGTCTCTTTCATCGTTGTTGTATATCGGTTCATTTTAGTAGTCATGTAACAACCTAACAAGTAATAAATAAATAAGTGAATAAATAAAAGAAAATTAAAGAGAAGAAAGTCTAAATTTTGCGAATTTATGAGGCAAAATATTACTTGTATGAATAACAAATAAATGATGTTATTTATGGCTTGTCCAATATATGTACCTTAAATCAGTACTTTTAAAGAAAATTCCGCCAGGGGGCGCCCCCTACTATGGGCTACCGGTCCCTGGCATAACCAGTCCAATTTTTTATAAATAATCAGACTAGTTAAGAAAGTTAAACATACAAGATTATTATTGAAAATTATTTCTTTCTCCTTTAATGTCAAAAGATACAGCTTAAAGAGAAAAAATGTAAATCGAATGAGCCGATTTCTTCATTGTTTATATCTTCAATCTTCTCCTAATTCGTGACTGAAGAGAAAATAAAAATTGCTGTTTATTGAAAATAAAAACATAAATCATTTATTTAGACCAAATAACAAATACAAATGTTACAGGGTGAGGTCTGCATAACGGGTGGGAGAGTAACATCATTTATTTGTTATTCATACAAGTAATATTTTGCCTCATAAATTCGCAAAATTTAGACTTGTATAACATCAACAAATAAATGATGTTATTTATGGCAATTCGTAGCCACTTAACACAGTATTGGCGAATTCTTCAGAGATTACATTAATGGGTTTGTTATAATGCTTAAAGAAAATTTGTGCCGTTGACCAATCGGCTGATTTCATTATGTGAGAGAGGCCGACACCTCTCGAGTAGGCAAAAGAAGTAGCTGCAGCCCGAGTTGAGTGCGCTTTAAAAACAGAGGTGTCAATGCCGGAGTTATCTAACACGGTTTTGATCCATCTAGCGATGGTATCAGGGGAGACAGGTCCAAAAGGACGAGAAGCAGCTAGGAAGAGGGGTTTGTTAGAGCCTCTAAAACCTTTAGAAAAGTCTAAATAAAAACGAAGCGCTGCAACTGGGCAGAGAGATGGTTCCGAAAAGGAGTTTATTTTGAATGGGAGGGTTGATCCAGATTTCCGAGAGGAGAGTATCGGGATAGAACAAGAGGATTCTAGAAAAACGATGTCTGAAGATAGCAGACAAATATCTGAAGCCCTACCGGCCAGGCAAAGAGCCAAAATACCAACCGTCTTCAGATTAACTAGTGATTTTGAAGAATTTAGTGTTAATACGATGCTTTTGAGATACAACAAAACTGGGCCAACATGCCAAATATAAGAATATCTTGGCTGAGGTGGTTTAGACAGAAGAATAGCTTTCATAATCCTACAAACTAAAGGATGAGAGCCCAGAGGCTCTGAACCGCTGATGCAAAGCGTTTGAGAAATTGCGGACCGATGCACGCTAATTGAAGAATAAGCTAGACCGGAGTCGAAAAGAGAAACTAAAAAATTTGCTAGGGTAACCGGAGTGGGGCGAAAAGGGTCCAAATCCTTTCCCTGAGCCCAAGAAAGCCATCGTTGCCAAGCTCGCTCATAGGTCTTGCAAGAAGAGCTTTTCCAGGAGTCCCCCAGCAACTTAACAGCTCCTTCTGATAATTCTCCCTCTTGGAACTGAGCGAAGATAGCCTCCAAGCGGCTAGACGGAGTGAACCATTCAGCACCAGTGGATGTGATTCTTCCAGCGGGTTGAGGATGAGATGTGGAAATGAAGGAAGAAGGAGAGGAGGCGCTGCTGAAAACTTCCACAGCATCGGAAACCAGGGTTGGGCTGGCCAAACTGGGGCGATTAGAACGAGTTCCTGTCGAGAAGGAGAAGAATCCTTTAATTTTTGTAAACAAGCAGAGATTAAAGAGAAAGGGGGGAAAGCATATGGAACTTCCTTGCCCCAATCTTGAGTGAGGGCATTGAATGCCAAAGCAGACGGATCCGGCCTCCAACTAAAGTAAGGTTTCAGTTGAAAGTTATTAAGGGAAGCAAAAAGATCAAAACTAAATGGGCCCCATTTGCAACTAATAGCCGAAAAAATATCCGAATCTAACTTCCAGTCCCCGGAATCAAAAATATTTCCGCGGGAAGCTGCATCAGCCAGGCAGTTTTCCGTGCCCGGAATATGCTCGGCAATAACTGTGATGTCCCTTTCCATCGCCCAGGACCAAAGATCCTGTGCAACTGCTGTAAGTTCGGGAGAACGCGGGCTACCCAGGTTGTTGATAGCGGCAATGGCGGATGTATTATCCATTTTAATTTTAACTATGGACCCATTTATATCACGAGCAAAAGCTTTAAGACCCCAGAAAGCAGCAATTAACTCTAAAACATTGATGTGTTTCTTCTTATAAATTCCATTCCATGGACCACCAATGCTAATTCCGTTTGCAACTGCACCCCAACCTCCGAGAGATGCATCTGTCTCTAAAATCATAACTAACGATTTAGGAACCAAAGACCGACCATTGCATAAAGTTAAGTTACGCAACCACCAACTGAGCTCAGCGCGAGATTCTGCGGTGATGAAACATTTAGATTCGTAAGATCCTCGACGCAAAAAGAAGGTTTTTAGTTGCTGCAACCCCCTGTAATGGAGGGGAGCGGAGGAAATCGCAAGAGTGGTGGCATTTAATTTGCCAATCACTGAAGCTAGATCTCTAACCGATATTCGGGTACTATCCAATAAATGTTTAATGGAGACCTGAATGTTTTTAATTCGTTCGGTGGGAAGTGTCACGGTCATGTTGATTGTGTCGATATCAAAACCCAGAAAAGAAAGTTTCTGTTGAGGTTCTAAAATAGATTTTTTGAAATTAGTATTAAACCCCAGATTTCGAATGAGACCAAGAAAGAAATCACGTTGTGAGATGAGGAGCTCCCTATCTTTAGAACAGAAGAACCAATCGTCAATGAAGACCGCCAATAAAAAGTGCAAATACCTCAATAGACCAGCAATAACCCTACAAAGTTTGGTAAAGACATAAGGGGCGGGACCCAGTCCGAAAGGTAAAACTCCCAGTTCATATAGAACTCCTTGCCATAAAAACCGAAGGTATTTACGGAACCTTTTATCGATTGAAACAGAAAAATAGGCATCAGATAAGTCTATTTTAATCATCCAGAAACCGGGACCGACTAAGGCGAGGGCGGTGTGAATTCCTTCCATTTTAAAATGTTGGTATTTAATATGGGCATTCAAGGGTTTGAGATTAAGGATCGGTCTAAAACCGCCACCTTTCTTTGGAACCAAAAACAAGAAACTAACAATCTGTCCGGGTACTGGTTCTACCGGGTAAGCCGCTCCTTTCTCTACCATCTTGACTACTTCTTCATTGATGAGATGAGAAGCCTCTTGGGACAAAAGCGGATCAGAAAATGGGACTTGAATCGGATCCGATTCAAATTCCAAGCAATAACCCCTGACAGTCTCAAGAATCCAATCGTCCGAAGAGATGGACTGCCAATTTTGAAAGCATAAAGCTAAACGACCAGAAGGGGGGTCGGAAAGTTTAAACACCATTTCCGTCAATTGGAGGGTTTTTGAAGTATTCAAGGGAACCGAGGGAGAAGAAAAAAGGGACAAATCTGGAGGTGTAGAGGCCAACTCACCAGGTTTGTCTGCTCCTCGGCCTCGAGAACCTCCTCGACCGCGAGGTGCCGGTTTTTTGAATCCCCTGTTGTTGTGAGAGGAACTCGGGAAACTGTTCCTATGATAATCGCGTTGACTATTGTCGAAGTAATTAACAGGTCTTTGGTACGGCTGGGTTCGATTTCCACTGTTGTGCTGGAGATGACGACCGCCAGCTCGATCAAATCTTTGGCGTGGCCGCATTTTGTCTAAGGCGCTAATTTCCTCAGATTGTTTTTCTGGAAATTTAGAAAAATTTAAATAAATTAATTAATTAAAAATTTTATCTGGGAAGAAAGGTAGTTTCTTACTGAAAATTTCGCTAAACCGGTTTTCAAAAAGATATTCATGACGACTTTCCTTGAATGAAGAGGCAATGTTAATACCATTCCGTCCAGCCAAACCGAGAACCACATTACGCCTTCTTTCGTCGTTAAGTTTATTAACGACCGACTGAATCTGAAAAAATATAGCCTGCATCGCAGTTAAGGATTCCGTACGATTCAGCGGGCGGTTATTAAATTCTCGGTCGAAGACAGAAGCTGCAACCGCTGCAGTTTTCATTGCTGTAACGGTCAATTCCTTGAACAGCTTCTCGCGTGGAGCACAGAAGGTGGTGGACCTAATCTTAACATAACTCTCGATATCTGCATCGAGTTTAGCAGGCCGCAAGAAAGGGACCTGGCGCGAAGGAATTGGGAATTGTCTGATCAGGGAAGAGCGCAAGCTAACTGAGAATTTAGCGGTGAGCTGCTTTTCAATCATAGCAGCAGCACCATCCGACAGAAAAGGTTTTTCAACCTCGTCTCCCCAGGTCGGAACCTCAAAACCTCCATCGTAATCGCCATCACAATTGTCGTCGAAATCTGTGTGCGGCGGCGAATCGAAAAAATCGCGTAGAGAATCGTCTGAGTGACGTGATCGCGAATCTCGGTCGAAAAAATCTCCATCCGTCGGATCAGGAGCAAAATGGCGGACACTGCTGCTACGGCAGGCCTGAAAATCTTTGTCCAGACCACTATCAGAGTGGCTGGGGAAAAAATAAAATTTTTTCAGATTAAAAAGAAAAATAAATCCCGCAATCTATTATTAGATGCATTTACTTACCCAGGATTATTTTTGGGTAAAAGGTTGACCGAAGACCCGGCTAAATCCTCCCAAGTGGGAACCGAATTTCGGGTCTGGTCCTTAGAAAGCGCGTCGTCGACGGCGTTTCTAACAATATCGTCTAACATTTGCTTAGACAATGTAAAATTGTCGCGAGATGTAACGTCTACGTCACCGACTTGATCCGAAATGATCAAATCGCCGTCAGATTCGTCTTCCTCGTCTTGAAACGACAAGTCCGGGCTGGAAACAGGTGGCGGCACCGTCTTACCACGTGCATTCTTCCGATTAGACTTACTAGTAGCCCTTCTGGATCTCAGATTAATCGCAGCTTGTGCCATCTCGAAAAAAACTGAATAAAAAACTTTTTGTTTAAAAAATCAGATGAAAAACGAAGGAAATTTCGGTAAAAATGACGAAAAAAACGTCGGCCGTACGTCCGCCGAACGAGAAACGTCGGAAGAACGAATGATTGAAAAAAATAAAAAATTTTATAACGGTTAGGCCTACACGGGCCACGCGTCTCCGAACACGATATATCGCGATTTTATGAGCATCGGAGCGCGAAAAGTTAATAGAAATGCAAAAATCGTTAAAACAAAAACAATAAATACAATCTTACCGAAAATAAACAGCGATTACGAAGAAAAAAGGGAGTAGAAACAAACTTTTTCTCGGATCGATGCAAAAACGTGTGTTGACCTGTGGTCAGTAAAAATTGGACTGGTTATGCCAGGGACCGGTAGCCCATAGTAGGGGGCGCCCCCTGGCGGAATTTTCTTTAAAAGTACTGATTTAAGGTACATATATTGGACAAGCCATAAATAACATCATTTATTTGTTGATGTTATACAAGTAATTTATTGATACTAATCGGTTTTAACCTGGCGCATTTTAGTATTATCATTTTCATTTGAACCCATTAGTTTAATGTGGTGCGAGGCTTGAAATTACATCAGACACCTACTGTATGTGGCTAAATATTGCAGTATTTTATCATTTACACTTTTTTAAATACACTTTCTTTTTACCGTTATACAATTTACCATTTTGGCTAGTACATTGCTGCTATTGCCACCTGATTAAAAAATAGTTGAGTTGTTAAACAAAAACGCTACAGCTTTCAATAGTCAACTGCTTCTAAGTTATAGTTCTATATTTTCTCGCCATGACTACAACTGTAAAATGTGCATAAAAGCCAATGTCCTTTTCTCAATTATGGTTCTTTTGGAAAGTACACAACAAAAGAAAAAAATGATATTTCAATAAACCATTTAATCAAAGCAAAACTTTCTTTTGCAATTAAAAAATGTTTTCAGGGTGTCTACGACTTCGAAACAAGAGTTACATCCCATTTCGTACCCAAAATAAGTCCTTCACCAAATCGTTAATTTCATTCCTTTTAAACCTTCTTCAACATGTAAGAATTAAATTATTTGGATGCTAAGTACTCCGTAATAAGTATCGTTTCTCTAAACGAAGTGGCTACGCTGACGTCCGACGTGAACGTATTATTTTTATGACGCGCTGTGATTGGTTGAGAGATGCATTGAAATACATTGCTGAAAATCCTCATTTCGTCAACTTTGCTAAAAACCGATAAGGTTAGGTCTTGTAAGAAAAAAAGAAACTAAAACCTCGAGAACATCGAATTTGAAAAAACTTACGTCGAGGAAACGAATCGACATCAATGGCTCTCAGCCAATCACAGCGCGTCACAAAAATAATATGTTCACGTCGGAGGTGAACGTAGCCACTGCCTTTTCTAAACAACATGCTTGCAATTTAACTGCAGAATGTCTTTTAAATTTAGCTTTCATGCAAATTTTGTAAAAACAACACAAAAGTTTCTTAAACTTGAAAATAGAAAGAAAAAATTCAGTGAGCTACCAAAGATTTCTTGGATTGTCAACCTCCTCACTTTTGAGTCTGTTCTAAAGATATTTTAAACTTGGCACAACCCCTCAGTTAAACAGAATAATCTGACAACTAGTGGCGAATGCATGAACTTCGCACTGTGAGCCAAATATGAAGATTTTTTGGCCAGAGGCTGCACTATTCTTGTGTACTTCATGGTTGTAGCAGAATGCAGCGGAAATTTGTATGTGGTGGAACAGTTATAAACACTTAAAGCCAATGCATAAATGTTAGTAGCTGGTAACCCAGTGAAATATACTAGTGTATCACATATATCACATTCAGTACATGAAAACACATTTGAATTATAAACTACAAGTATAGGTTACCAATTACCAATAACACATTCGCCAACATGTGCAAGTCTTTTAAACGCCCGGGTTCATTAAGATGCTGGGCCCGTTTTAGAGCTAGGCAGTCATCGGCGATTTACGGAATTGGTGCCGGCCCTGATTAAGCTAAGAAAGACATTGTCAAAACATCTGGTATACGTCATAATACCGTGAAAACGTCACAAACGGGATAAAAACGTCACAAACATGACAAAAACGACAGATAAACATGTACAAAACGTTAAAAACAGTTTAAAAAAATTTAATGTGATCAATTAACAATAATGGGGGCTGGACAAATAGATATGGTGGATAATAAATAATTTAGGTTTTTTTTAAATTGAATTGAGATGCCAATAAATACATCCACGGTCGCAAATCGCTTGTTTTTTTAACACAAAGAATTTGCATACTCACATTAATTTGAAATTAAATAATACTAACGTAAATCACATCGCGGAATTATTAAATTGTACCTTTAAAACTCAAAATCTGTTAATCATGTAACATCAGTCCCCTTCATCGTTGTTATTCTGCTGTCGTTCAAAGATTCATCTTAGTTGTCACGTATGATCTTAATACAAGATAAAGAAATAAAGAAAATAAAATGTAAAAAAAAATCATTTATTGATACTAATCGGTTTTACCTCGGCGCATTTTAACACATCGTTTCAACCGTTTGGTTGAATGTCGTATGAGAATTGATACTTCTCAGACATCTATGTGACTAAATATTAAATTATTTCAATTATTTTTTAGTAGGCCTACAGTTTAGTAAATTCGTTATACAATTTACCATTTCGGCCTGTTGATCTCGCTGCGAACCACGCACTCCAGCTGGAAAGTACTTTGATACTATTGCCACCTGGCGAAAAAATGGTTAACTCCCTTGTCAAAAACGCTTCAGTACTGGCTACATCTTTTTATAAAATTATTTGAAGTAAGTATACCTGCATTTTGGCATGTTTTATAGTGATCCAATACCTGCGATTAAAGTGCAAAATGCATTTTAAATCGAAAAAAAAAATTTTCTAATGAATTTTTTCAATTGTATTATACAATGCATTATTGTATGTCCGGTACAAATAAATAATATACTTAATTCTGCGGAATGCCATACATTGTGGAATGCAATAAGTGAACTGTAAAATATATTTTTGATAGTTTTAAGTTTACGTTTATTGTTAATCGGTTACAGTTTTGCTGTTGTTACTCTGTGTTAATAAATTCACACTGCGAAAAAAGCAGTTGGTGATAAGTTTAAACACAGTCAAGGTTGTAGTAAAGTTTCAAACTCACTCTTTATTCTCATCGAGTTTTTACTTACTGATAGCTATTTTGTGCCAAAGGAAATTCATGTCATTAAGAAACTTCCTTTTTAATTTTAATGTTGATAATTTTTCAGTCATAAAACTGTAAAGTTGTAAACAAGAAAGCCATTAAATAGCTTGTCTCGAATATTTAATTAACGACATTTTAATATCATTTTTATGCAACATTACGCCTTACCAAACATTCAACAACAAGCCCATAGCAACATCTATTAATTCTCTCCGCTTGGGACACTTCGGCTGACATCCTATACGCATACACACAATTTACCCAATGCGTGTTTATTTTCAAGCTATAGAACTGGACTGACAAGTGCTCTGGATTTATCACAACAAATAACTTCATCGAACAATTTGAAGCACGTTGTCAGCGGCGGCTTTAGGGTAAGGCCAGTAACTTTTAGAAATATTAAGATTTCAAAAAAAAATTAATTACAAAGATGTAAAAAAATCAACGCAAGTTTTAATTAATAGGAAATTCCCTAACTAGACTTTCAGATCAGTGTGGAATTAACGCGTTTCTACCAGAAAACAATTTAAAAAACTGAAAAAAAATTCAATACTTACAAAAGCACCATGATTATGAGACGTAACGAAAATTTAAGAATTATCAATATGAAAAAAAATCGCATTCGGCTTCTCTGCAGAAAAGAAATTGCAAGTTCAATCGAGAAGACATCCCTGCCGATATTGAATAAATTATTGGACAAACAGAAATCCGTTGCAGTTCGCATTTCATGGTTGGTTGCAGTAACGCTTTGCTTGACCATTTGTTGTTATCAGACATACCGAAGAGTGCAACACTACTTGACTAACCCAATTAAAGTTGAGATTGAATATAAAGACACGAAAGAACTAAAAATAGCTGGCTTAATGTTGGCAGGATTAGATACAGCAACTTTGGCTCCATATTGGCGACCAATAAAAAGTGGCATAGAGGATCTTTTAGATTGTGGGAATGCAGTGAAAGGGATTATAAAGAGTGCTACCAAGACTTTTAATTACACTCAGTTGTGGCTAGATTCAAGTATGCTAAACAACTTGGAGCTTGTAGAAGCACATCAAGTAAGCATGTTTTATTTGTTTATCAATTTAGTAAGAAAATCTGTTATTTCAAAATGCAAATAAAGGTATCCCTCATTTTATGCGATTATTTGGTTCTGTCAAATCGTCGCTTAAAGTGAATTGGGTACTTAGGGATGCAATTACATATCATGGATACGTGTTCACTGTTGTTACAGCATAGATAGGTGCACACTGTTGTTACAGCATAGATAGGTGCACACTGTTGTTACAGCATAGATAGGTGCACACTGTTGTTACAGCATAGATAGGTGCACACTGTTGTTACAGCATAGATAGGTGCACACTGTTGTTACAGCATAGATAGGTGCACACTGTTGTTACAGCATAGATAGAAGTAGGTACACACTGCTGTTACAGCGTAAATACAGTACTCGTGATCAGCGGCGTAGTAATACACCAATGGGTCTGTGACCTGTGTGCAAGTTGGATGACGGGCCCTTAGCAGAGCCATAGCTAAGATTTTGATACTCTAAAAGCCTAAAAAGCTGAAAAAAATATGGTCACCACTCAATCTCTACGGACCCCCTTCATCCCTCATAGGCCCCCTACTGTAGGCTCGTGGGCCAGCGTCCACGCACATGCTACATCTCTGATTAATCGCAAATGCAGCTTCATGACCTAACCTAAACTAACCACACCTAAACTAACCTAAACTAACTGAAGTTTTTAAGCACCTTAAAAACGGCGTCACTAAAGTGAAGCAATCCGCAGGCAAGATGCTCATCATCAGAGAAAAATGTACATACTACTTGTATGTGTTGACAAAGCATGTACAGTGGTGGACAAAAGAAACTTCCCTGCAGTTTAGCTGTTTTAAGTTAATCTACCAGGTGGCATAAAAATCCATTCAATTTTAATGACATTAATGAGAGCAAAATCCGATTTCACTCTTGTTTTATTCGATCTAATTACCACGATCCGTTTGTAAATGGGCTTTAAACAAATATGTAAAAGTAAAGTTCAGCACCTCATTTCCTTTTTTGATTCGCTTTATTCCTTTATTGTATTTAAGTGAGATATTTCTTTTTTTAGTACAAGAAATCTATTTTTAAAATGACTAAAAATAATGGCAAAATGGTAACAACTAATTCAAATGTAGAGATCAGTGAAAAAAATACAATGATGGGCGTTGCTTTAATCTTCAAAACAAGTAATAAAAACTGCTCTACAAAGCAGAAAAAAGTCCTTTCCTCGTCATGCTCGCACATAGCCATTACGCCCAAGATAAAACTAAAATTGGTAGGAAATTGGACATGACAAATCCAATGAGACATCTGTTGTTTTTGTAGTATCGTTGCGACATTGTCTTCCCAGTTTTAAATTCTTAATCAACAATGCTAGACAATATTTTCGATTAACATTTTTAGTCTAGAATTGTTGGTTCAGAAATTACACCTTGATAACAAATGTTGTAACGATGCTTCATTATCAATAGGGAGTTTGCGGTTGCCAATTGTTGCTTATAATTATGAGTTACAAGCTCATAATTATAATTATGATTCCCTGTTGAAATAGGCACTTGCGGTACAACAAATATATTTTATAAATTATACTTATAAATACCATGTTAACAGTACAAATCCTTTGCATGTAATGGTAGAACAAATCCATATGCAAAAGAAAATGAAAATCTGTAGTTTTACTAATTTGACATTTTTCAGACATAAAATTGTCTTCCAGTTTATTTATTTGCTTACCTGGAATGATTTTAGTTGTTTCTATCCTTCGATGGCAGAAAAAAATTGTGATTGAGGCTGAATGTTGAAACAGGTCAGGCAGCCATTTTGAATTTCCATCAGCACCTTCAGCGCCATTTGCAATAGTGGGAGGAGCTTCAAATAGTGTTAAGCGATCTGATTGGCTCCCTTATTTTACAAAACAGTGTAAAAGTTGAGGAGTTACGTTATGTTATAAGTCCATTTTTATAATTATGAGCTTGTAACTCATAATTATAAGGAACAATTGGCAACCGCAAACTCACTAATAACAATAGAATGTGCTATTTTCTGCCAATCTACCATCAAATTAAAAATATCTCCAATAACTGCTACAACATTAAGTGAGGAAAGGATTTTTATCTGATCTGGATACAGTAAATAAGTTTCAAGTTATACCATTGAAATTTTTAGATTTGTCCATGGCTGAGGGATTCTCTATGATGTACCAGTTTCAGAAAAATGGAAGCTGCGAGAAACCAGCTCTGATGGTGAGAATACAGGGTGTTTACTTTACTTTCCTTTAAATTGTTCCAGGCAAATTACGGAAAAACAAACTCCTCCCAAGTAACATAACGAACGATTTAACATCGAAGATAGATGAGATGTTTAATATTGTATGTACAGTCGTGTTCAAAAAACTGGACCCTCACTCTAGGCTGGCAATTGAAATTGTGAGTAATTTCGTGTTTTGCCACTAGGTTAAACACCAGAAATCAACAGGTGATAATACTTATATACCTTTGTCTGCTATACAAGTATTATACAAGTATGATCACCTGTTGATGTCTGGTGTTTCACCTACCGTCTTCCCCCGAATATAACACCATGGTGTTGTATTCGAGTTTTGGTCAAAATGGCAAGTTTGAAAACATTGACCAAAAATTCGAATATAACACCACTTCAGCTATAACACCATGGTGTTATATTCAAATTTTTCTAAAAATATTAAAAACATACAGTACAGTATATGCATCCAAAAGGTGCACTGAACGTTTTTCGTACGTTTGCTGTCATTATAGCTCACGTACGTTTTCAGTTAGTGTTTTTTTTATAGTTGTTTTTGTTAACTTGTATTACTTGTTTGTTTTTTTAAACAGAGTAATAAATACAAATTCATAGAGTTTTTACGAATTTTACTTCTTTGTCAAACTTGCATAATTTTGGACGAATACAACACCATGGTGTCATATTCGGGGGAAGACGGTAGTAGCAAAACACGAAATTAGTCACAATTTCAATTGCCAGCCTAGAGTGAGGGTACAGACTGTACATACCGGTAACTCACTATAAGTTGGGCCTTCTCCCATTGGCAGAGCCATTTCACTTGTGTACTGACACTTAAAAGCAGATCAGAACTCCATAATTGCATTAAATGCATTAGATCGCATTAGACATTGTAATCGATTACCGGTTTGGTACCTATTGTTCGGAAAGGCGACAAATTATTTTCCCCCCATTTCAGACTCATTTACCCCCCTAATATGATTTTAATTTCCCCCACTCAACCCCCCCCCAATTAAATTATGTCACTCCCCTAACTTTAGTTTTCCCTAATAAATTTATTCCCCCCCCCCCCTCCAACAAATTTATCCCCAATTGCCAGAAAATTTGAATTATCCAGCATTTGCCATACATTTTACTCAACTTAGGATGAACTAGCCATTGACAATGAATAGTATGCAATCATACTACGGTATTTTTTTCATACGGGTACCCGTTCTAAATTTTCTGGCAGTGCTGGATAAAACGAGCAGGAATTCAACTTTTATGGCACGGCATCAAATGAACCAGCCAATCATATCCCCAGATCTGGTCAAACTCGATAGAGCATGCTCTCCAAAGCTGGGTATTACGGTTGTGACCTAATATGGACATGATTAGTTTACTGGAAATTTTTATAGTCATTTACATTAAACTAAATCTTAAGCAACATATTTAAACAGCAGTTTATAAACTGTTATTCCAATCTAACGTAAAAAATAACGACTAATTTAGTCTGTTTTCAGTCGCAGTGTGCATGCGCACGACATTTAAACAGCAAAACGTGTTTAACTGCAAGTTAAGCACGCATTTGTGAATGCGCTTAGTATTTATTGCTAAATAGAATTTGTCTCCGATAGGCAATGGCCATAAATCCTCTAATGACTTTTGAATATTCAGTACCAGCAGATATGGGCAATATGTTGTTAGTGAATTATCATTGCCGACAGGTATCTACCGAAGTTATATGTTTGCAAATGTCTACTGACAGGGAAAAATCTAGTTATTTATTTACTTCTTTTGTTGCCTTTTTCGCCGTGGCTATTCTTACGTACGTACGTAAGAATAGCCGATACGCTATTCTTACGTACATACCGAAAATTGCAGGAAAGCCCATCCTCGGCCCCTGAAAAACTGTATATTTGTACGTACGTACGTAAGAATAACGTATGGCTATTCTTACGTACATAGCGGGCCGCCAGGGGGGGGTCATTATTCTTACGTACCGGTATGTGGGAGGATTATATACCACCTACACGTGTGGTGTCGCGCTATTTCGACCCAATCAATGAGGTTAGTTTAGGTTTAGTTTTGTTGTAATAATTTGTTGTGAATGATTCTATTGTTAGTAGTGTTGCCCAAAACGACTGAATTCAATGTCTGAAATTGTCTGAAATGACCAAAACGACTGAATTCAATGTCTGAAATGACCTAAATGACTGAATTCAATGTCTGAAATGACCAAAATATTCCATTATTAAAAAAAGAAAATAAAAAAACAAAACGCTGGTTTCATTTTGTTTGTTTTGAGGAGCAAATCCTGAGCGCGACATGCTGGTGGGTTTCATTCATCCCTGCCCGTACGTACGTAGGTATGTACGTAAGAATAGCGGCACGTCGGGCAAACGTTATTCTTACGTACGTACGTAGGAATAGCCAATACGCTATTCTTACGTACGTACGTAAGAATATCCTCGGCCTATTTTTTTCCGTTCTTATGCTGTAATTAAGAGCATACTGTATGCTCGCGTTATCATTTCAAACTAAAGACAAAACTCTGATGTGTTAATAAAACAAACATTATTGTGGTTGACATATTCTTCTTGCAAGAAAGATTTCTCAGTTGCTACAAATTTGTTGCTACATTGAGAATAGATTAGAATGATTCAGAAGTTATTTTACCCTGGCACTAGACATTGCCTTTGTGTTTTTGATGTGGTAAATACAAAATTGTAAGTCTTTGAGAATTAACATTTTAATTTCCAGTACAATTTCCTACCATCACAACACCCTGGGTGCAATTCCAACGAAGAAGATAGTATAAAGTGTTACGAAGATTGTTTGACTCGAAATGAGAACCCTGAATGCCGGTTAGTCAGTATAGTCAGGTTTATCAAACTTGAAATGTAACTTTAAAATAAAAATAAAAACACATTTCTTCCTATTGCTGTGTGACCGCTTGGCCACCCAATGGTGACTTGCGTCACTAACATACACTGCCCAATGGCCCCAAGGTCACTCCTCCTCACGGAGTGATATGACCCAGGGGTGCCGTAATCTGTCCATTCCTACGAATAGCGAATTTCTATGTTATTCTGTCCAAAAGCAGTCTCAATGACAAATTTCTCCCAATTCGCCATTGGGACGGCTTTTGGACCTTTATAATGTCGAATTGGTAAACATTAAAAACAATTTGCCATTGGAAACGCAAAAACGTTTCCAATGGCGAATGTGTATGTTGAAATTCGCCATTGGAAACGGTTTTGCGTTTCCGATGGCGAATATTGGTACAGTCGATACTCTTTATAACGAATCGCGATATAACGATATATCGATATAACGAATACCTAAAAATGGCTGGTTTGGTTGGCTGAATCGATTTTTCGGGTTCCTTGCGATTCGTCATAAAGAGTTTTGACTGTATGTTGAATTTTGCCATTGGAAAGGATTTTGCATTTCCAATGGCGAATATATGGATGTTGAATTTTGCCACATTATCTACCGCGACAAGCCGTCCCAAAAAATGGTTTTGCATCAAAAAACCAGTAAGGTTAGGTACGCGGTTAGCCCTTCTTAGGAATTGGAAGAAGAAATACCCAAAATACAATAGAGAATTTTACATTAAAAACAAATTTGCCACTTTCGCCCTTGGAAACAGGAAAATATGTTTCCAATGGCAAATGGTAGAAATGAAACATTCCTGCACTCAAAAAACGTTTCCAATGGCGAATTTTATTCATTTCGCCATTGGAAACACCAAAATATGTTTCCAACGGCGAATTTTGGAAATTCGCCCTTAGGCGATTCGCCAGTAAGGGGAAGGAAGGAGCGGAGTGGTGTAGGGACAGAAGAGCGCTGAGTCTCGACAGAGACAGACATGTAAAGCGAAGTCCTAAAGCCAGCAAGAGAAGTCGTGCTCTGTGCTGACTCTGCTCTCTTCCCTATTCACCACGGTGACGCTCAGTGGTGAGATAGTTGATCTACCACAACCTCCATGAGCAGTTACATGGGCTGTACGGTTAAGTGCGACAAAATAGTTATGTCCAACCGGCCACGTCATTCATGGGGATCCCTCCCCATGTGTGACGGGTCGGTGCTGGTATGGCACCGCCAAACACATGGGTAGACTGGAGACTCCAACCCCTAGACAACAATAATAAAGGCCAACAACCCATCAATCTGGAGTCCTTTGTCTTATTTAACATGAGTATGCATCCCACCCATGGTATAAAGTCCCCAGGCTGACACAGCTGCCACAGCTGATATAAATAAAAAGAGTTTTTAAATTTCAGACTACCATATATGGATTTTAACAATGAAATTAGGGATTGCAGCGAGGTAAAAAATAAAACAATTGTTGCTAAAACTCATGGCAACACATTCAAACATGTATTATCAACAAAAGCAACATTGGATTGTGGTTGCTTGAGACCTTGCACGAAGCAAATATACATAACGGAAGTAGCCTCAGCGAGATCACCCGACAAGAGTACAGTTGTCATTGAAATGAAACAACCTGATACAACATTCATAGTCATGACTGAAGTGCCTGACTACGACATAATCGCATTGCTAGTAGACTTTGGCGGAAATTTGGGATTTTCATTGGGATTATCATTGTTATCCTTGGTAGCAATAGGACAAGCATTGATTAAGCGACTGTACGAGAAAATTAGAAGATACAATTCTCAGCCTCTTCGTCAATCAAACACAAACCTTAAAAGTAAAATAGTGGAGATACATGAGAAAGTAATGTCTAAAACAAGCCACATTACTTCACATAAAATGCCATCGATTTGTCGTTTCGTGCGTTTAATTGTGTTATTGACAAATACCATAATTGCCGTATATTTAACTGCAACGAAAATACAGCTATACTACAGCGAACCAATCAAAGTCATAGTTGAAGTTAAAGAAAACGATACAATTTACATGCCTAATATAATTGCCTGCAACGATGGCAAACTAATGACCGTATACAGAGAACGATATGCAAAGAAGATTATGAAAAATCCATGCAGAATTCATTTCATTGATCTAATGAACAGTGATAAGAAACCATCGCTCGAAACATTATGGAGATATCAAAAGCCTCAATTGAATAAAGTCGTAATGAAACATGTTCCAAAGGTAAGTGTTATTCATGTTTATTTCTTAGCTCGCTGAGTATTTGTCTTTCTGTGTGCCAATTGTTATTGCTTATTGGAACCATACACTGAATAACTGAACCTGAAGGATTTTAAATCAAGTGCTCTATAAAGAGTGTTTAAATTGAACAAACTGAGTAAAAATATTTCAATTTTGTCAGTTTCAGTTACATTACTACTGTAGTATGCAACCAAGTTCAAAAACCACTGCAGTTGGAGGCAGAATACGATTTTTTTTTTGCTATTTTGTTTATGCAATCTATTTCAGGTTCAGTAGATTATAATTAATGCTGAAATTCACAATATTCCAGATACTCGGGTTAAATTCAACAAATGTCACTCACAGTTTCAATGACTTACAACTGCATTCGGGAACATGCTTGGAATATATTACAAGTACAGAGAAAGTTATAAAAATAACATAAAATAAACAATTGAAGATCCTTTTTATTTTGTTTTAGAGCCTCTAAAGTACGCTGGAGCTGCATCTGCATTCTTTATTGCTCTTATAAATGTAAAGAGTAACTGTTCTGATGGATTGTGGCAGGTAAGATAACAGAACGATTTTTTACCGCAAAAAAAAATGAGCTCGGGTCACATCGTCGACGATTACGACTAGTCGACGACATACCGTCAATGATTACTATAAGCTCTTTTGCCAAACTTGGTTAAATCGAAACAACCCGATTTGAACGAGTCACAACTCAGGATTTTATGCTAGCAGGAATTCAAGGGGGGGGGGGGGGAGGGGGTACACTTATTTTACTTTCTAGATTAATACAAAAGATTCGCAAAAGAAACGGTCAAAATTTTACACAAATTCCTAGGGCTTAAGAAGGTAAGTATCGAAAAATCTTACTGGTGTGTAAGCTGCATCTGTGATAAAGAGCCCATCAAACCCAACTTGCTTTCGGGCCCGTTGACTTCTTGCTACGCCACAGCATAATCTGGTTCTCTCATATTACTACATGCTGTGTAAATAATGAATGTCTCGTTTTATATTATCGAATAGCTTCAATTTTTTATTTTTTTATTTTAAATTTGTAGTTGTACTTTCGTCCACCTGGAGCTAAAATCCAATCTATTCTTACAAGTCGACGGAACATCGATTTCTCTACCATGTCAATACTGCAAATATCATCTTTCGAAGTAAAATATATTATACTTATACGACAAATAATTTCCATTTTTTATAGAATACGGTAATTCCAAAAATACCACACATGATTAGGCAATCTAAATATTTTGATATTATGATTATATTATTAACAAAAACCAGAATCTCTCGTGTTTCCTGTTTGGATTGGATTCCGAAGCTAAACCTTACCCAGGAATAAACTAATAATCCCCCGCCAATTTTTTTACTCATATTATCCTCCACCTTCCAAAAAAACCTGAATAAAGTAGCTATAAATTACTGTTTAACTACTTGTTGTAATGTAAAATCGCATAACAGGAAAAAAACACTTAAGAGTAATTTAACCAATTCTCTACACTTACAGAAAACTTCACTGAATTTGAAATCACGTCCATGTATTGAAAAGGAAGAAGAATATATACAATGCCACGACAAATGCTTTCAAGACAAGTTATTCGAATCAATCTCGTGCCGGTAAGTTATTAGCAGTCGTATGACACGTGAAAACATATTTGAATTATCGACTAGGTTACCATTTACCACTAACACATTTACAAACACGTGCAAGTCTGCATCAGAAGCTAAAGAAGTCTTGGCAAAATTCATTAATTTGTCTCTGAATATCAACACAAAAGGAGAATGTGACTGTCGGCCTACTTGCAATAAAGTTATTCACCAAACAAATCTTTATTTTCAGGATCCTAAAACAACAACTGTACCTTTTGTTTTAATAATGCCAGCTACAAATTTCATCGAGCAATACGTTGAAATGTTAAAATACAGCCTCGAAGCTCTTTTCTGTGATTTGGCAAATGCCTTTGGTTTATTGTTTGGTCTATCGTTGCTCATCATACCAGAGTTGTTTCAAAACTGCTACACAACTGTTAAAAATTATTTTTCTTAAGTACCCGGTATTATATCAATTGTGGTATACCATATGTTGAGTTCTAAATCAAATTCTGCAGATTAATGCAAAGATACTCGAACATTTTAGCAACCTACTTTATCCCCAACGCAATGAATTTTTTTAGTAATACTTATTGAGTGGTTAGAAAATGTCAACCCATAATCAAAAAGAATTAGTAATACAAGTACTTATTCACTAGCTAGAAAATGTCAACCCATAATCAAAAAGAATTAGTAATACTTATTCACTAGCTAGAAAATGTCAACCCATAATCAAAAAGAATTAGTAATACTTATTCACTAGCTAGAAAATGTCAACCCATAATCAAAAAATGTTTTTTTTCCACTTTTGATTTCCTTTACTACATATACAGGTACTTATTTATTTGCACAACTATAACAATCTAAAAAAATTGCTTTTGTGACCCACATAACGCTGGTTCCTAGTGTATTTCTCTATGTTTTGCCGTGTATCAATTGTCTAATACTCAAACTTCATTTCCTATCATTAGCTGAATAAAAACACCCACTTCAATTCTTAAAATTAGTTACACCCTGTATCAGCATATTGAGGTTATCGTATTAGTTGGTTTACTTATGTGGAATTCTATATACACAATAAAACTAAAAATAAATGCACCTTAACGGATAATGACAGCAATAAATGGTTTGTTAAAATACCGATAAACCACGATTGCAAATGGTTTGTTTTAACGTACTCCTAAGAATTTGATCTCGCATTGATTTGTAATTAAACGATACTTTGTTGCAAGACTGAAATCACATCACATTAAAAATACGCATTGTAAAATCGTACCTTCAAAAGTCAATATCTCTTTACTATGTATCGTCTGTCTCTTTCATCGTTGTTGTATACCGGTTCATTTTAGTAGTCATGTACCAACCTAACAGGAAAATAAATAAATAAGTAAATAAATAAAATAAAAAAAGAAAGAAAGAGTAATTTATTGATACTAATCGGTTTTAACTTGGCGCAGGCGCATTTTAGCATTATCATTTTCATTTGAACCCATTAGTTTAATGCGGTGCGAGGCTTGAAATATATCAGACATTACAATACTTTATCATTTACAATTTTTTTAAATACGCTTTCTTTGTTCCGTTATACAATTTACCATTTCGGCTAGTTGCAACAACGCTGCCATGCTCATAAGTACATTGCTACTATCGCCACCTGACGAAAAAATAGTTAAGGTCTTTGACAAAAACGCTACAGCTTTCAACAGTCAACTGCTTCCATTTTTAGTTCTATGTTTTCTCGCCATCACTACAACTGTAAAATATGAATAAAAGCTAATGTCCTTTTCTCAATTATGGTTCTTTTGGAAAGGACACAACAAAAGAGAAAATGATACTTCAATAAACCCATTTAACCAAAGCAAAACTTTCTTTATTATTTAAAAAATGTTTTTCAAGGTTCCTACAACTACGAAACAAGAGTTACTCCCCATTTCGTACCCAAAATAAGTCCTTCATCAAATCGTTAATTTCATTCCTTTTAACATGTGTGAATCAAATTATTTGGGTGCTCAGTAATAAGTATCGTTCTTCCACACAAGATACTTGGAATTTAACTGCAGAAAGCCTTTTAGATTTAGCTTTCGTGCAAATTTTGTAAAAACACCGCAAAAGTTAAAAAAAAAAGACTGAAGAAATTCAGCGAGCTACCAAAGATTTCTTGGATTGTCAGCCGCCTCAATTTTTGAGTCTGTTCTAAAGTTATTTTAAACTTGGCACAACCCCTCAGTTAAACCTAACAGAATAATATGACAATTAATGTCGAATGCATGAACTTCGCATTGTGAGCCAAACATGGTTGTAGCAGAATGCAGTGGAAATTTGTATGTGATGGAACAGTTTTAAACACTTATAATCAATGCATAAATGTTGGTATCTGGGAAACCAGTGAAATATATATCACATATACAACCCCTGGCAGAAAGTATGCGATACTTTTTCTGCCTCAAAAAATCAGTAGAAAAAGTTCCTGTAAAAAATTGGTGTAAAAGAATTAGATGGAATCAATAAAGAGCTAAATAACAACATTTAATTTAACTTTTGGCTATTTACAAAAAAAAAAAAATGTTTTCTTAACATGAGGTTGGAAAAAAGTATCAGAATGCTGCAAGCAGTGGAAATAAGTATGCGATATTTACACTTTAATACTTTATACTAAATATACTAAATACTTTAATAGATTGCGGGATTCCATTATGTCGCGGGTTTGAATTCATCTAATTTAAACAAAATCACTAAATAAAATATCTAAATTGAACAAACCGACTAAAATAAACGTCTAAGTTTATAAAAAGTAAAAAATAAAAAAAATACTAAAAAAAATTTCAGGGAAAATGTGAATTTGATAAGGACCATTTCATAATTATAAAGCCAGTCACAAGAGTTGGCTTCATAGAAAAACGACTTAAACTGTCACAAAACTGTTTATTCCGCGTGAATATTTAATAAATTTTACACCTTTTACTCATTTTAAAACAATTCAGAACATAAATAAATACTAATCACAATTGAAAATCAAATTATATTACAGCTAGGCAATAAATGTTGTTAACTATAGGCTTGTCCAATATATTAAATAAAATCTAGTACTTTAAAGAAAAAATACCAGGGGGAGGGCTTGACCCTTACCCCCGGTTTAGCCCGAGACCTGATCCCCAGTCCAATTTTACTAGCCAAGCTATTTGCACGCGTTTTTCGCGTTCTTTAAGTTTTTGGCTATTTTTATCGTTTTTTCCGTTTTTTCCGATCTTCAACCTTCATTTACGATGGATTCGACCAAAACTAGAAGTAAGAAGTCTTCCAAGGTTGCTTTGAACCCCAAAAAAGCGCGGAACCCGCGTGGTCGCCCGAGTGCCACTAGGCCTAACGATGTCACGACATGTGCAGAGGTTCACCACGAACCCAACTCCCCTCCGCTCTCCAACCATTCGAGAATTTTACTAGATGGTTCCATCGTCAGTGATCCACAACCAATTTCGGATAAAGAAATCGAGCACATACGTGAAGTTTTCGAGGATGTACGGAATCCGGTAGGGTCCGATTTTATCGCTTCGCATGTTACGAACAATCATGCGCCCGTTTCCGACTTAGGGCTATCAACCCAGGCGATCGAAAAGCTCATTTTCATGGCTTTTTCGCAAAATCAGGCAGGCGGGGCTCCTCTTCAGCGGGGGGAGTCTGCCGGACACCCGGAAATGTCTCGGTCTCGTAGAGACGAGTGGGGTATGTTCCAGTCTGAGACCCACGTAAGTAATTTTATAAAAACGAAAATATGAGAATATATTTACTCACTCTTAGTTGCTGACTGGGTGTAGTCAGCTGTTTCAGAGTACGAGTCTGCCGCTTCCTCTCACTCTAGCTCTTCGGAAGAGGAACGAGAGAGTCTTTCACGTAAGGATCGCGAAATTCGACGACTTAGGCGGGAACTCGATAAGAGGGACAAATCCACCGTCAAATCGCGCAAATCAACGCCCCATTTAGACGGGGAGTCCGCAGGTTCATCAGACGAATCGGATAGTGCCGATGAAGATGCACCTTTCGGCTATTTCGGCTATTTCTCAGACCATTAGCTTGATTTCGTCTATTGTTTTAGGATCTCACCCACTTATCAGACGCGTCATGAAAGGCATCGCCAACTCACGCCCACAAATTCCCAAATATTCTTCTATTTGGCACGTAGGCCCGGTTCTTCTCTGTCTTAAGTCAAGATTTCATTTGCTTCACACCTTTTCAAAGTTAGATATTAATCGCCATGTCGCTACACTTTTGGCCCTCTCATTAACCGGAAGGGCCTCTGACCTTAAACTTTTGTCTTCCAAAGTTGTTTTTTCAGCAAATTCTTGTGTTTTTCCCCTACTAGGAAAAAGAAAGTCTGCTTCTACAGCCCCCTTCTTTCTACCTTGTTTTGAAGACAAGAAATTATGCCCTGTCACGGCCATCAAATTTTATTTGAATCACTCGACCGCCTTTCGCGGTTCCTCCACTCAATTCTTTTTAGCATCTTCACGTCCTTTTGGACCAGTCACTTCTTCCACTATTGCCAGATGGATCAAGGAGACCCTATCTATGACGGGAGTAAACACTTCTATTTTTTTCGGCTCATTCTACCAGAGCCGCTGCTACTTCCTTTGCTTGGTCAAAAGGCGTTAATCTTTCTCACATCCTTCGGGCGGCTGATTGGTCATCCGCCTCTATATTTTTCAAGTTTTACAATCATCCAGTTGACAAGATTTCGACTGATTTTACTTCTACTGTTTTAGAGGCTGTTACCATTGCTTCTCGATAGATGGCGCTACCACCTTATTAACCCCCACTTTGTAACCAATGATTATCACTCTCGTTTTTATCATCATCTTTGTACTCACTTGAATTAATACACGCGTTTTTGTTACTGCTAATGTGACTTTGATTTATCAACAACTACACAGCTACTACAGATTGGATTACTAACAATGGGTTATGGGCCCAGTGCGGAACAGTAAAAACTGTGAGTAAGCGGACTGTTTTGTGTTGAAAACAATTGGATTAGTGCGAACAGTGTAAAGTGAAACCAACAAACAAAGGAGAACAATGGCCGACCCGAATGCGGGCACACAAAGCTTCACGCACATCGAGAAGCTTGAGGGAAATAATTACCCAACGTGGTGTTGGAAAACCAAAATACTTTTGGAGAAACATTCAGTTCTAAATGCCATAAATGATGATCCACCAGCAGCAGCAGCGGCGCAAGCTGACAAGGATAAATGGGTGAAGGACGATGTTTCTGCCCGAAACATTTTGGCCCAATCACTTACCGCTTCACAGGCAAGTTATGTGTTAAATAAAACGACGGCCAAAGAAATATGGGTAAAATTGGCGGACGTACACCAAGGCGTCGCTACCCAAAAGAAGCTTGCAATTCAACGAGAACTGCATCGAACGACGTTCACGAAGGGCGAAAAAGCGGAAACGTATTTGCAACGTATCGAAGGACTGGTCGAACAACTTCGAACGCTGGGCCAAGCTGTTACGGGACAAGAAGTAGCCGTCTATATGCTGCAGGGACTTCCGGAGTCGTATAAAGGCGTGCAGCAGTGTGCAGATTTCACATCTCACGTCGACTTGACGGGGGAAAAAGTCCGATACGCCATAAAACAAGAGGAAGAAAGACAGGTCGGTGAAGAAAAAGTTGTAGAACGCTTAAATAAGGTGCACATTTCTTCCAAGGAAAATCAACGTTTCGAGCGAAGCAAAGCGACGTGTTACCGTTGTAAAAAGACTGGCCATATCGCGCGCAATTGCAGAACCAAAACGGAAGATTTGCCACCTCAGTCATCTGAAAAACACGATAAGTTTGAGAAACAGAAACGGGACAAGGAGAAGTCAAATCCGAAGGCAAAAGCCGTGACCGAGAAACGCAACCAATACGCGTACGTGATCGCTAGTAAAGAAAAATGTGAAATTGCGAAATCACAGCCAGAAAAAGATCGACCATGGGCACTGGATTCCGCATGCTCGCTGCACATGACACCGGATATCACGGTATTTGAAAAATTTGAAGAAAAGAAAATGGATGATGTCTACCTGGCGGACGGACGCCCAACTAAAGTGACCGGCGAAGGAACTGTGCGATTTAAGTCGAAAAATGCCGAATTAGTCACCGAGAGCGTAGTTCTCGCGCCAGCACTTGACAGCAATTTATTATCGGTGAGAAAATTAACAGCAAGTGGCTTGGACATTGATTTTCGAAAAGATAAATGTTTTGTTTATCAAAATGGCGAATTGATCGTGACAGCGAAAGATGAAGACAATCTTTACATCGCCGACATGAGTGTTGTGAGACCGGACGATAAAGTCAACGCCGTGCGACCGAACAAAACAATTCATTGGCATGAACGTTATGCGCACGTAAACAAGGATTGCATCGCGGAAATGGCACGCAAGCAGATCGTACGAGGGCTCGAAAACTATGAAAAAGAAAATAAAGTTTGTGAAACATGCATCAAAGTCAAACATGCACGAGATTCATTCAAATCGATTCAAGAAGAGAGACAGTCGGACGTTTTAGAACTGTTACACATGGATCTCTGCGGACCCATGAGCGTGGAGTCGATTGGAGGAAGTTGGTATACGATGGTAATCGTCGATGATGCGTCAAACAAAGTGTTTGGATTTTTCCTCAAAAGGAAAAGCGAAGTGTACGAAATTTTTTGCAATTTCGTAAATGAAGTGGAAAACCAAACGGAAAACCGAGTCAAACGTATAAGAACTGATAATGGCACAGAATTTGTGAATAGGAAAATGCAAGAATTTCTACAAAAGAAGGGAATAAAACACGAGAAGACTATTCCACACTCACCATCCCAAAACGGAAAAGCGGAACGGATGAACCGAACCGTGATGGAGGCGTCGCGAACGATATTAACCGACGCAAAATTACCGAAAGAATTTTGGGCGGAGGCAGTCGCAACGGCAATTCATGTTAGGAACAGATGCACGTCAAAGACGAAAGGCGACAAAACACCTGAGGAAATATGGTCGGGACGAAAGCCATGCGTCGGATATTTCCGAAAATTTGGGTGTGTAGCCAGCACATGGATTCCACATGTTAAAAGGGACAAACTAGATCAGAAGAGCAAAGAAGGCATTTTTGTAGGATATTGCATGGATCGGAAGGGTTACCGGGTTTATTACCCAGAAAATGGCAAAATTGAGCCAACACGTGACATAAAATTTTTTGAAGAAAAATGCGGTGGGGAATTACTGACGACAACAATCAGCGACACCACCGAAATAGCAACAATACCGGATCCAGCACCAGAAGAAATTGATGACGCAGCATCCGACACGACCGAGTCACACTACACCAACGCGACCGAAAATGAACATAATTCGTCGGAATGGGACGAAAGCGATGACGATTCGCAAAGCCAATATTCGAACGAATCAAACGAAAAAAACGCCAACGACGGATGAAAACAGTCAGCCAGACCAGCCAAACGCGGCGGACGATGGCGATCCAGCTTCTGAGAACGAGGACAACTCGGACATCAACGATGGAGAAACTGGAACGGGCAACTACGTGAGAAGATCGACCCGAAATACAGCACCACCAGACAGACTTACTTTGCACCCAAAAGGAAAATCTTATTGTAAATTAATAAGGTATGTGGTTCCAGACTCTATCGACGAAGCGATGGGAGGGGAACAGGAACGGGACTGGGATTTAGCAATAAAGTCAGAACTAGATTCTCATGATGAAATGCATACATGGAAATTAGTTCCACGCCCAGAAAACATAAAAGTGTTAAAATCAAGGTGGGTATTTCGAGTGAAGGACGGAACGGATGACAAACCAAATTTTAAAGCGAGGCTCGTAGCCGTAGGGGCGGGGCAAAGACCCGGGATAGATTTTGAGGAATCATACTCACCAGTTATGCGGCTAACGACCCTACGAATTATTTTAGCTTTGGCAAATTATTTAGGATGGCCTATAAGGCAACATGATATGACTACGGCGTATTTACATGGAAAGTTAGACAAAATTGTTTTCGGGAAGGGAAACAAAAGATCGTTCAGATTGGGTGTGTGGATTAGAAAAAGCAATCTACGGATTAAAAAACAGCGGCCGCACGTGGTACAAAACGTTAGACAAATTTTTGAGGAAAAACGGTTTTATTAGATTAAAATCGGATGAATGTGTTTACATAAAATTCGAAAATGGTCGTCTTAAATCGATTATTGCAGTTTATGTAGATGACACAATTTCCACAGCTGAAACGAAAAAAATGTTAGATGCAATTTTTGAACTTTTGAAATCAAATTTTAAAATAAAAGACTTAGGGGAACCAAGTAAGATTTTAGGGATAGAAATAGAAAGAGATAAGGCAAATGGAAAGTTACATCTGTCTCAGGCAGCTTACATTCAAAAAATAATTGATAAGTTTGGAATGACAGACTGCAACCCAATGCAAACTCCAATCACAAAAGGGCAAGAGTTTGAAAGTAAGAAAGAAAAGAAAGCAAAGAAAAAGTCAGGCAATCAACCGAAAGAATTCGTGAGAGAAGAGGTACCGTATCAAAACTTAATCGGTGCTCTCATGTACCTAGTTCAGGGCACTAGGCCAGATATTGCATTCGTTGTTCATTTCCTGGGACGCTTTAATCAAAACTATGACCAAGAAAAATGGACGTTAGCGAAAAGGGTTGTAAGATTTTTGAAAGGAACAATTAACAGACGCTTAGAATATAAGAGATTTGAAAGCCCATTACAGGGATACACTGACGCTTCCTGGAATGGCAAGCTAGATCAAGGAAAGTCAACTACAGGTTTTGCATTTACTTTATTTGGAACTGCAATTAGTTGGAAATCAGCCAAACAAAAAATGGTGTGTCTTTCATCTTGCGAAGCCGAATATATGGCGGTATGTGATGGAATTAAAGAAGGAAAATGGTTAGTAAATTTTTTGACAGAATTAAAATTAGACCACTTATGCAAACGGCCTGTAACAATGTATTCAGATAGCACATCAGCCATCGCTGTCGCAAAGGGAACAATGAACAGAAGCAAAACTAAGCACATTGCTCTGAGATATCTTTTCGTTAAAGATGAGGTTGAAGATGGAAACTATATGTTAAATTTCGTAGGAACTAAATCAATGCCAGCTGATATTCTGACAAAGCCGGTAGAGAAAGAGGCAATTACAAAATGTGCCGAATTGTTGGGAATGGTTGACATTACTTAAAATTAGAAATTAGCTTTGCACCATCTATGAATCGCAGGAAGGGATTTGTTACCATTGCTTCTCGATAGATGGCGCTACCACCTTATTAACCCCCACTTTGTAACCAATGATTATCACTCTTGTTTTTATCATCATCTTTGTACTCACTTGAATTAATACACGCGTTTTTGTTACTGCTAATGTGACTTTGATTTATCAACAACTACACAGCTACTACAGATTGGATTACTAACAGAGGCTACAAAGAGCCTATAGTTAACAACATTTATTGCCTAGCTGTAATATAATTGAATATTTTGCTAAGTTATGACGCAAAATATGAATTATATAAAGAGGCAATAAATTTTGTTATTTCCACCCTTCTGTTGATTTATGCTCCCTTGTTGAAAGCATTTTGCCACCCTTACAACATTTATTGGTTTATTGATTTTATTTTATTGAATTTCAGATCGCCAATAAGTCGATCCGTCATGCCTCTTCGATGCTTTTCAGTAAATAAAGTTTTATTTCTGAACTCCTGTGTTTTTATTTCTCAGTTCCTTAAAATTGGACTGGGGATCAGGTCTCGGGCTAGACCGGGGGTAAGGGTCAAGCCCTCCCCCTGGTATTTTTTCTTTAAAGTACTAGATTTTATTTAATATATTGGACAAGCCTATAGTTAACAACATTTATTGCCTCTTTATATAATTCATATTTTGCGTCATAACTTAGCAAAATATTCAATTTTTGCCTTTTTGAAACGTTGCGTAATTATAAAGCCAGTCACAAATTTCATCCAAAAAAATTTTTCTAAGGATCAAAATTGACACAGGAGGCTAGTTTATACGTACATAAATGTCATCTGTTACAAAAATTGTACAATTGTCAATTCCAATTGTTGTAAAACAATGCATTTGTTGTAAAAAAAAATGCATTAAAACCCACTGATTGCCCAAAAAATTAAGATTCTGACAAGTGAGTGAAATATTGCACATCCGGGTCTGCTGGTAAATGGACAAGAAGACCAAACATGAGTGCATCAAAAACAACAACTACCAGAGCGTACATTACGTGTACGGTAGATTAAAAACGTTATCCGAACGTAATCACACATTTACAATAAACCTGGCGTTTAAACAAACCCAGCGTTTATTCGGAACGTTACGCGGACGAATCGCGGACGAATCGCGGAACGTAACGCGGACGCGTTGTCGCGCTTATGAATACTCATTGCAATCGAAGAACGTCGCGGTTACGAATACACAGCCATTCGTAAGCGCGAACGGACGGTTCGCGCGTAAAAATATCGCGCGCATTATGAATCACCTTTTTGAACGTATGTGAACGAAAAACAGCCAAAAAGGGTGAGAAATGAAACGTTTTCATGCGTTTCGGTACTTTTCTGCCGAAACGTATGCAAAACGTTTCGCCCCTGCAAGTTGATCGAGGTCTGCGCGCTATTGACATCGCCGATTTTTTTCCTCGTGCGTTAATTGAGGTCCGCGGGGAAATAGAGGCCTGCGGACAAATGGAAGATATATACGGTAAACGGCAAAACCTGTTTAACTGCAAGTTGACCATGCATTTTTGAATGCGCCTATTACTTATTGCTAAATAAAATTTGTCTCCGATAGGTAATGATCATAAATCCTCTAATGAATTTTGAATATACAGCACCAGCAGATATGGGCAATAAGTTGTTAGTGAATTATCATTCGCGACAGGTATCTATTTGTACATATATGTATGTTTGCAAATGTCTACTGACAGGGAAAAATCTAGTTAATTATTTACTTATTTTTTTTTCGTTCTTCTACTGTAATTAAGAGCATATGCTCGCATTATCATTTCAAACTAAAGACAAAGCCCTCATTTGTTACTAAATCGAACATTATCCTGATTTACATGTTCTTCTTGCTAGAAGAAAGTTTTCTCAGTCGCTAAAAATTTATTGCTGGATTGAGAATAGATTAGGATGATTCAGAAGAGGTTATTTTACCCTGGCACTAGACATTGCCTTTGTGTTTTTGATGTGTGTTATACAAAATTGAACGAGAATTAAAATAACCGTAACTAACATTTTAATTTCCAGTACAATTTCCTACCGTCAAAACACCTTGGGTGCAATTCAAACGAAGAAGATAGTATAAAGTGTTACGTAGATTGTTTGGCTCGAAAAGAGGACCCTGAATGCCGGTTAGTCAATAATCAGGTTTATCAGACTTGAAATCGGGGCGCATGATTTTCCACGAAAAAAGCTGTCGCGAATCCAAAAAAGCGCTACCGGTACATCAGAAAACACTAGATTTGGATTCGGGAATCGCTTAAATGCAAACTCCAACTGGCGCCAAGTGGACATATGCAAAAAAAGGAATCGCGAAAAAGCAAATTGCTAAAAAATAAATGTCCCAATTGGATTAATCATGTTTTTAGACTAATTAGGCCATGTTCTACCACTTTTTAATTGGAAATTTTGCTCTAACCTGATTGGTTTAGAAGTTAGCAAGTGAATGACTTTGAAAATGACCTTTGAAGTCAAATTTGAGGATGCCATCAGATTCGCAATGAATGATTTCCCCTATGAATTTATTTTTCAGTTTTCTGATATCTCAAGTATTTTGGAAATTACTTGGGGAGGTTCAAACTTTTGGGACACCCTGTATACTGTATAGTATAATGATTGCTGATTAATCCAATAAATGTAATATATTTATTTATACGAATTTAGAATTATTTACAATCCTTTTAATTCATTTGAACTGCTCGCTTTTAATCAAACAACACTATCAAGCAGGAAATCGCAAACTATACGGTTTTACAACCGTTACAATAGTTATATCCAACCGGACACGTCATTCATGGGAATTCCTCCCTGTGTGCGACGGGTCGGTTGCTGGTGTGGCATGCCTTAGTGGCACTGCCAACTCGTGGGTAGACGGAAGACTCTAACCCCTAGACAACGATTAATATAGGCCAACAACCCAACAATCTGTATTCCTTTGTCTTATTAAACATGAGTATGCGTCCCATCCCATTGTATCCAGTCCCCAGGCGGCCATGTCTAACTTGTAAGATCATACCGTCACAGCTGATATAAATAAAAAGCCCTTTTAATTTCAGGCTACCATATATGGATTTTAACAATACAATTAAGGATTGCAGCGACGTAACAAATGAAAAAATTGTTGCTAAAATTCATGAGAACACATTCAAAACTGCATTATCAACAAAAGCGACATTGGATTGTGGTTGCTTGAGACCTTGCACGAAGCAAATATACATATTGGAAATAGGCGCAGCGAGATCACCCAATGAGAATACAATTGTCATCAGAATAAAACAAACTGATACAACATTCATAGTGATGACTGAAGTGCCTGACTACGACATAATCGCATTGCTAGTAGACTTTGGCGGAAATTTGGGATTTTCATTGGGATTATCATTGTTATCCTTGGTAGCAATTGGACAAGCATTGATTAAGCAACTGTATGAGAAAATTAGAAGATACAATTATCAGCCTCTTCGTCAATCAAACAGAAATCTGAAAAGCAAAATAGCGAAGATACATGAGACAGTAATGTCTAAAACAAGCCACATTACTTCACATAAAATGGCATCGATTGGTCGTTTCGTGCGTTTAATTGTGTTATTGACAAATACCATAATTGCCGTATATTTAACTGCAACGAAAATACAGCTATACTACAGCGAACCAATCAAAGTCGTAGTTAAAGTTCAAGAAAACGACACCATTTATATGCCTAATATAATTGCCTGCAACGATGGCATACTAATGACCACATACAGAGAACGATATGCAAAGAAGGTTATGAAAGATCCATGCAAAATTCATTTCATTGATCTAATGAACAGTGATAAGCAACCATCACTCGAAACATTATGGAGATATCAAAAGCCTCAATTGAATAAACCCTTAATGAAATATGTTCCAGAGGTAAGTGTTATTCATGTTTATTCTTAGCTTGCTGGGTATTTGTCTTTCCGTGTGCCAATTGCTATTGCTTATTGAAACCATAAACTGAATAACTGAACCTGAAGGATTTTAACTCACGTGCTCTTTAAAGAGTGCTTAAAGTGAACAAACTCACAGTCAGTAGAAAGATTTAAATTTTTTTAATTTCCGTTACAGTATGCTTCCAAATTTTAAAACCACTGCAGTTGGAAACGGGATATGATTTTTATTTAATTTTAATTTTTTGCTTTTTGGTTTATGCAATCAGTAGATTATAATTAATGCTGCCATTCACAATATTCCAGATACTCGAGAAAGATTCAACAATTGACACGTACATTACCAATGCCTTAGAACTGCATTCGGGAACATGCTTGGAATATATTACACGTACAGAGAAAGTTATAAAAATAACATAAAATAAAGAATTGAAGATCCTTTTTATTTTGTTTTAGAGCCTCTAAAGTACATTGGAGCTGCATCTGCAATCTTTATTGCTCTTATAAAAGGAAAGAGTAATGACTGTTCTGATGGATTGTGGCAGGTAAGATAACGGAACAATTTTTTACCGCTACAAAAAAATGAGCTCGGGTCAAATCGTCGACGATTACGACTAGTCGACGACATACCATCAATGATTAAACTCTTTTGCCAAACTTGGTTAAATCGAAACAACCCGATTTGAACGAGTCAGAACTCAGGATTTTATGCTAGCAGGAATTCAAGGGGGGGGGGGGGGTTCACTTATTTTACTTTCTAGATCAGGGGTTCCCAAACTTTTTAGCATCGCGCCCCACTTTTTAAGCAAGGCGACCTTCTGCGCCCCACTTCATCTACCAGTGTATTAAATTTTTTTAAAATAAACTACAGTGCAGGACAAAACTTTGGCCCAGTTGGATAAATGATTAAAAAATAAACAATTTTCAAAATATAACCAAACCAATAATAGAAATGCATTATAATCATGCTGAAATAATGTTACAATAAGTACAAGAGTGATGTCTTTCTCAGAAATAAAAAAAAATAAAAAATTCAAATTTCAACCTTAGAAATCTGTGACAAAACTTTGGCCTGTTCTTCAAATTTTTAACAAAAATTAAAATCTGTTTAACTTTAATACTTGATTCCTTTTCTATATTGTTTAATAACTTCAATGCACCTTGTATGCATTGAATCAATTTGTTTTTTAAAACTTTTAGAAGTGATGGACTCCCATGCTTTTTCAATGGATACTGCATTGTCCTGCTGAAAAATCCACTTTGCTCCAGCCATTCCTCTTCCTTTCTTCCACAAATTCTCCTACAGGACCGCTTAATACATATTTGCATTTTGTCTTCCATTCCAAAAAACAATTTCACTTTTTTTTGTGTATCCAAACCATAACAGATTCTCCTCCAAAGTTCCTACTCATGCACATCACATAATTTTTTCCTAAACCATGCCAGTAATATTTCAAGCCATCAGGGCCATCCAGGCTGAAGTTTTTTCACCACTGAACACAGCATTTTGCCACTCATTGGTCCAGGAGACATGTTTTTCTGCCCATTCCAAACTGTTATGGTTTGGGGTGCATTTGGATACACGAAAAAAAGTGAAATTGTTTTTTGGAATGGAAGACAAAATGCAAATATGTATTAAGCGGTCCTGTAGGAGAATTTGTGGAAAAAAGGAAGAGGAATGGCTGGAGCAAAGTGGATTTTTCAGCAGGACAATGCAGTATCCATTGAAAAAGCATGGGAGTCCATCACTTCTAAAAGTTTTAAAAAACAAATTGATTCAATGCATACAAGGTGCATTGAAGTTATTAAACAATGTAGAAAAGAAATCAAGTATTAAAGTTAAACAGATTTTAATTTTTGTTAAAAATTTGAAGAACAGGCCAAAGTTTTGTCACAGATTTCTAAGGTTGAAATTTGAATTTTTTATTTTTTTTTATTTCTGAGAAAGACATCACTCTTGTACTTATTGTAACATTATTTCAGCATGATTATAATGCATTTCTATTATTGGTTTGGTTATATTTTGTAAAATTGTTTATTTTTTAATCATTTATCCAACTGGGCCAAAGTTTTGTCTTGCACTGTACTAAACAGAAAAAAAGAAATTTTTATACAATTTTGCATAAAACTTTGTATAATTTTATACATAATTTTATATAATTTTGCATAAAATTTTACATTAGTTTGTAAAAAAAGCTTGTCTTATTTAGCTGTGCGCAATGGGTGCGCCCCACCAATAATCAGCTCGCGCCCCACCAGTGAGGCACGCCTCACCGTTTGGGAAACGCTGTTCTAGATTAATACAAAAGATTCGCAAAAGAAACAGTCAAAATTTCACACAAATGCCTAGGACCTATGAAGGTTTTAAAGTGACCCTGTAAGTACCGAAAAATCTTACTGGTTTGTAAGCTACACATGTGATAAAGGATCCATCAAACCCAACTTGCTTACGTTACGGGCCCGTTGACTTCTTGCTACGCCATAATGTGTTTCTCCCCAATCTATAGTGTATGATGCCTTTCCGCACTCACATTACTACATGCTGCATAAATGATGAAATTCTCATTTTAATTTATCGGGTAGCATAAAGTTTTTTTTTATTATTTAATTTTGCAGTTGTATCTTCGTCCACCTGGAGCTAAAATCCAATCTATTCTGACAAGTCGACGGAACATCGATTTCTCTACCATGTCAATACTGCAAATATCATCTTTCGAAGTAAAATATATTATACTTATATGACAAATAATTTTAATTTTTTATAGATTAATTCCAAAAATACAACACATGATTAACAAAAACCAGAATTTCTCGTGTTTCCTGTTTGGATTGGATTCCGAGGCTAAACCTTATATCATGTTCAAACGGTGATCCACAATGCACGCGATATTCTTACACGCAAACCGTGCGTTCGCGTATGAAAATAACACCGCTGTTTATGCCCGCGACGTCGCGGTTACGAATGGCTGTACATTCGTAACCGCGACGTTCTTCGACTTGAGAAAACATTCATAAGCGCGACAACGGCAACAGCAACGGCCGTGGCGAATGTGCCCAATGAGGAAGAGAAGGATGCTGCACCCGTAATTGCGGCGCAGGCAACAGCCAAGCGTGTGTGGTGTGCCCAGGGCCATCTTTATCATTGGGCTAACTGGGCTGCAACCCAGGGGCGCCGGGCATAGAGGGGCGCCGGGCAGAGAGGAATGCCAAGCGGAGAGAGGAGCACCGGGCAGAGAATGGCGCTGGGCAGAGAGGGGTGCCGAGCAGAGAAAAACGCCGGGCAGAGAGGGACGCAAAAAATAAATTAATTAACTAACAACAAGAACTGAGGTCGCGCATAGGAATAAAATATTTATTAAAACACGCGACGTCGCTGATTAAAATAACGTGATCCAATGTTGTCGCGGATAAGAATACTTTTAATATTCTTATCTGCGAATTCGCGGGTACGGATAGAAGCAACATTCCTACCCGCGACGTCGCGGATAAGAATATCGCGCGCATTATAGAGTCCCGTTCAAACCAATGGATCGAGTTTGGCTGGATCTGATCTGATCCAACAGAACAGTTCCGATACAGGTATTTACTTAGATGGAGTTGTGTTGATACCAAAATGTGATTCAATCAAACCAAACCGGGTTTTAGTTGCAACAATGGGATGTTACAGACTGCTGACATTATTTAATGAATTCCAATTCGAATCCGTGGAATTGAGTTGTGTGAACATGGTATTACCCAGGAATAAACTACCGTATAACCTCGTGTATAATCCGACCAGCGTATAATGCGACCCCCCCCCCTCATTTTAAGGCGCCTTTTTGTAATAAATGGTGTACGCACGTATAATGCAAGTTAGTGGTGTGCCACAACAATGGAAAAAGAAAAGTTTATTTATTTAGGTAAAAGGAAATTTTAAAATCCAAAAAATTCTTCTTTCTTTTCTGAGTCATTGAACATTTCTTTTATGAACTCGTCTGTAGGGATTGTGTCCGCAGTGTAGTCGTCGTCGTCATCGTCATTGTCAGAATCTTGATTGTCATCCTCGCTCTCGTAAATGGCGTCGTCCTCGGTTCCATTCATTGCATTACTAATGCCACATTTAAGAAATGAACGTTTAATCATTCCAGATGGTATTGAATCCCATGCTTCTTTCACCCATGTGGCGACTTGGGTGATTTCCGGTTTCCAGCCACGATAGTACTCCACCTTCATCCATCCAACCTTTCGGATTGGCGGCAATAATGACACCTTGTAGAAATGTCAAAGTCTTTGGGATTATATTCCTTTGAAATATGATCGTAGGCTTTAACTTGGCTCAGTCAGCCATGCAGGCAAAAACAATGGTAATATGAGTTTTTTCATGTCCCGTTGTTTTTACAAGGACAGTCTTGTCACCAATTGCATTGACAGTTCTATTGCCAGGCGTTTCAAAGTACATCGGCGTCTCATCCATACTACCGATTTGGGAAAGGTCATACCCATGAACCGTCCGTAAATTTAGTATGAACTTTTGAAAGGAATCCACTTTCTCGTCAAGTTGCTGTGGCAACTTCTGCAAAATTTTCATACGTTGTCTCAATGTTAATCCTTTGCGTTGCATAAACCAGTTGCACCACCCATGCAAAGCAAAAAAAGATGCAATGCCTAGTGTCTCCTTGCATTCACCTTTCTTCAATTGAAGAGCTCGAAAACGAATAGAATTTTGTGTTGCGATGATGCAATTTTTATTTTGGGCAGTTGTTGCAGTGTAGTTTTTTGTTTACGCCAAAGTCTAACATTACTTTCTGACAGAACAAATTCTCTCGCAGCAACAGAGTTATTATTTTTCTCTGCAAACGCCACAACACGTAATTTAAAGCCCGCTTCAAACGACAAACCCTTACGTCTTGCTTGGATAGTTTTCACGGTTGGTTGGATTGTTGGATTCTTGCATTATTCGATTGTTAGATTGTCGTTCGGTTGGATGGTTGTATTGTGTGTTGTCAGCGATGGCTGAAGTTATATACGGACGAAATGCGCACGTAGTACGGACGAAATACGAAACGTAGGACATACGTTATGTTACATTTTTTTTTATTACGTGCGTATAGTGCGACCCCCCCAATTCGAGGTCCAAAATTCACAATAAATATTTTGCACTGTATGCGAGGTTATACGGTAAGAGGATACATTCCCCTGCCAAATTTTTTACTCATATTATCCTACACCTTCCAGAAAAACCTGAATACAGTTGCTATATTAAATTAGTGTTTAACTACTTGTTTTAATGTAAAATCGCATAACATAAAAAGAACACTTAAAAGTAATTTAACCAATTCAATACACTTGCAGAAAATTTCACTGAATTTGAAATCACGCCCATGTATTGAAAAGGAAGAAGAATATATACAATGCCACGACAAATGCTTTCAACACCAGTTATTCAAATCAATCTCGTGCCGGTAAGTTATTAGCAGTCGCATGACATATTGAATTATAAAGTCGAAACTCTTTATAACGAATCGCAAGAAACCCGAAAATCGATTCGTTATAACGAGAATTCGTTGTATTGAAATTTTTTAACATGGTGTTCTATGGCCAGCCAACCAAACCAGCGATTTTTTGGTATTCGTTAAATCGACAATTAGTTATATCGCTATTCGTTATAAACAGTTTCGACTGTATTATTTTAATTTTAATTATCTACTAGGTTACCATTTATCAATAATACATTCACAAACATGTGCAAGTCTCAGTGTTGTATCGAACGAGAACTAATAGTTCGCGTTCGCGAACTTAGTTCGTAGTTCGCGAACTTAGAACACGAACTAGTTCGCTTTTTTTGAAGAACGAAAAAAACGAACAAAGTTCGTTTTTTTGACGCGAACTACGTTCTAGTTCGTTAATTAGTTCGTTCACCGGACGTTTCATGTCATAACCAATCATGGTTGTTCGATTTGGGCCGAGGAATCGAGAACGAAACAGTAACGCCTCGCCAGCTGCCCAAATCGGCCGGATGCAGTAAAAACTTCGCCGGCAAATCGGCGCTGACAAAACCCGACGAAATCAAACACTGGGTCGACCAACTCGCGATCGAAGTCGTCGAACGTCTCGCCAACGATTTTAAGGTTTCCACCGGTTTATTGCTTGGGAGTTTCCGCGGGAAGATTCCAAGATCACGTCGAAGCGAATATGGCAAATATTAAATCGTTTTTCCACAAAGAAATCGTTAATAGCGAGATTTTGGACTCGAATTCGAGCGAAACGTCGATGGAGACTCCGACCAAAGGATTTTTCGCGTCGAAAATGGAAGAATTTGAACGCAAAAGCTTCGAAAATCGTCATTGTGCGCCTGTGCGGTGTCCGGGACGCCGGAAACGGATAAAATGAGCGATAAATCGCCTGGGATTAAAAAATACTTTGAAAATTCGAGAGTGAATAGTGGAGACGCGAGTTGTAGTTACGTCGTTCCGGTGCCGGAAGATTGTTTTCAGTGCGAGGATTGTGAGAAAATGATCTCGGTTTGGGATTCGGTCGAACATTCGGATTACCATCTGGCAACTAAATTGCAAAGCAATTTAAACTTGAGCAGCGAGTTCCCCGTAAAATCACGCCGCCTAGTTCGACTAAACGGAAAAATTGCAAGCGGAAAATGTTGGAAATGTTGGAAATGTGAACTGAACTAGAACTGAACTAGAACTGAACTAGAACTTAGTTCACTTTGAGATTTTTGGGGTGAACGGGAACTAGAACTAGTTCAGAAAATTGAAAACAGTGATGAACGAGAACTAGAACTATACTCTGGTTCGACTCAAGAGTATCCCCTTCTAAGAGCCGCATCACTCCTAACTCCAGTCTGTATTACTACCACTAGGAAAAGTAGTTTCGCCTACTTACGACTCACGTAGCTCGTGGCCGCGCCTCTTGTGCATCAAATCACTTCATCAAATCATCAAATCACTTGTGGAACAGCCTCAAATAACATGTGATGTTGGAAAAAAATATAATCAAGTAACCTACAGTCTATCGATTAAAAATGGCTGCACGTTGGAATCCATTTCTTGTGTTTGGGTCTACATTTATGGATCACTACACCAGTGATGCGGCTCTTAGAAGGGTATACTCTTGAGTCGAACCAGAGTATAGTTCGCGATTTAGTGAACGAGATACAACACTGGCAAGTCTGCATCAGAAGCTAAAGAAGTCTTGGCAAAATTCATTAATTTGTCTCTGAATATCAGCAGAAAAGGAGAATGTGACTGTCGGCCTACTTGCAAGAAAGTTGTTCACCAAACAAATCTTTATTTTCAGAATCCTGAAGCATCAATTGGAGCCTTTGTTTTAATAAAGCCAGCTACAAATTTCATCGAGCAATATGTTGAAATTCTTAAATACAGCTTCGAAGCTCTTTTCTGTGATTTGGCAAATGCCTTTGGTTTATTGTTTGGTCTCTCATTGCTCATCATACCAGAGTTGTTTCAAAATTGCTACACAACTGTTAAAAAACATTTTTCTTAATTACCAGGTATTATAACAATAATGGCGTATGTTTAGTTCTAAATTCAGTTCTAAATTTGAACCCTTTGAATGATTGCCATGTGAGACTTGAAACATATCTTACATCCACGTGGCTAATACAAGTATAAATATTAGAATGTTTTTTCTGAATTTTTTTTTAATATACATTTTCGTAAATTGAATAAACAATTTACGATTTCGGCTCGTTGATCTCGCTGCAATCTAGCTTTGACACACTAAAGAATATACTGTACTACTACATAAAAAAACCAATCGGTTACTACACAGTTTTAAAAAGGAATTTGTTTTTTATATATTCGGTTTTTCAACATAACATTCGTAATAATACCGTTATAGTGTACTTTTCCCACATTTATTGACCAAATATTCACTTTTTTCTCCATTTTTGACCAAATATTCATTTTTTTCTAAATTTTTGACGAAATATTCACTTTTTTCTCCATTTTTGACCAAATATTCATTTTTTTTTTCTCAATTTTTGACCAAATATTCACTTTTTTCTCTATTTTTGACCAAAAATTCATTTTTTGAATAAATATCTACTTTTTCTCCATTCACTGTTCAAATTATCTGCTGACAATGTAGTTTTCTCAGACATAAGGGTCACAATTAGCTCAAATTAGATGGGTTTGCGTATAGAGACACACAGGTTAGGTTTGTTAATCCCCCCTTTTAAGTAGTCGTCTTAGATTTTAGATTAGGTACATGTTAATTGAATGTATATTTAAATTGACTTGCATCTGTTTCATAAATCTGTGATCTAGTTACGTGTAATTAATATTGTGTACCGTAGTACCTAAATGAAATGTAAAGTTTATTGTAATTCGCTGTAAATTAATAACAACGGTCGTAAAGATCATTGTAGGCTAATTATGACAATTAAATTTGATTTTATTCCATTTAGGAAAATTCGTATTTAATATTTTCCGCGCTTCCGTAACTAAAGAATAAGACATTATAAAAAGATCGTTTGGAAACATCATCTCAATGGCGAAAGATGAACAAAATTGAAAGGTTCGCAATGGCGTCAAAGAGGAGATGAATTAGTGTTTTTACTTACTTGATAATTGGGCATCATCAAGCAGAAACTAGCAAGCTTTCATTGACTCACGACAAACAAGATTCGTTAATTTTTCGTAGCCATTGTTGTTTCGTGGTTTTTTCCTGCCTAAACCGAGATCACGTGACCACGTCACGGTCACGGCCACCTCGTGAGAAGTTTTGTCCCGCTTTGGCAATGGCGCCCAATGATAACAAAATAAACGTCTGATAATTCATAAGTTAAATTATTTAGAAATCAATTACTTTTCACTAAAATTTGTTTTTTATTTTTATAATTTTCTATTAGAAACAATCATATTGTTTATACAAATTACATATAAGCATATTGTCAATATATTATTAAATTTGTTACAAAACGAACTATACAATGATGAAATGTGTTCAAATATTTACAAAAATAAACAATAAAAAACATGATGATTTAAAAATAATTGCAAAACAGTTCACATAAAATAAATTAACCAGAATCAACAACACTGTAGTTGTAAATTTATGTAAAAAAAAAAATTGTAGACAAATACTTTGATCTTAAAAATACTGATACAAAAAAGCTGCCATAACTGAGAAAAATCTCATCAAAATATTATATAAAACATACAAAAAACCAGCCATCTTGAAAAAGAAAAAATAATTTAAAATTTAAAAAAAAAAATCAAAATTAACATTAAAATAAAAACAAAAACAAAAAAACCACTCTTATACAAAATTACAAATTATCATGTACAATTTATCCATTTAAATTCATAAATTAAATAATAAATGTCTTTTTTTAATCATATCTTCATCTTCTTTCACCATCTTTTCTCTTCTTGTGTTTATAATTTGATTCCCTATTAAGACCAACTAAAAAATAAAAAAAATAAATTAAATTTTAATCCAATAAATAATTAAAATCAATTTAAAAATAAATTAATTTACCAGGAAATGGTGTGTGAACTTCCACTTTAACCTTTGCAGTTGCAGTCACTTTTGTCGTTACGGCCGTTGGATAATTTAGTGGGATATTTGTACTTGAAGGATCCTGCAAAAATTCATTTTTATATAATTTCTACATAATAAAATTATTTCAAACTCAATTATTACCTCGTTGTTTTTCTCATCGTTGCGAGGATACGACGTAGTTGTTTCCACAACCACCTCCGGTTGAACGACGATTTCGTGCGAGGACTGCCAAGATGGCGGCTCCTCGGTTATCGTCGACAAGGAGATTTCCGACGGATACATCCGTCTGTTTTGCTGCAAGTCCGCTTTGTTCTTCTTGCATTTGTACCTGACGCGCGGCGGCGACGGTTCCGGGGTCGGGGTCGCGATCCTGTCGGGATTGTCTTTGGGAATGACCTTTGGAAATTAATTAAATCAATTAATAATTGGATCAAACCTTAGGTTTTAATTGTGTTTTTGTTTACGTACCTCGGCGGAAGGTCCAATTAAGGATAATAAAATTGGAAAAAATAATAGACCGTTGATTAGTCCAATGACTACTAAAGCGCACAAAACGTAGAAAAAATATCTAGAAGAAAAAAAAAACATGAATGTTATTTATTTATGCATTTATTTCGTTTGGAGATTATTTTTCGGTGAAATCTTCACTCAAATAATGAATTATATTCCACCAGGCACGAATTAATGGTTGAAAAACATCGTTGGAGTTAAAATGCGAGACGTTGATGCATTGGTTTGAGGTTAGATGCAACAAGCATTAAAGTATAGCATAACTGTTAGTGTGGAAATGGTAATTGAATTTATTTAATGGAATTTTGTATTTATTTTATGGAAATTTGTATTTAATTAATAGAATATTGAATTTATTTAATGGAATTTTGTATTTAATTAATAGAATATTGAATTTATTTAATGCAATTTTGAAATCTTCTAATTTTCCAAATGGAAATTGAATTTTTCTAATTTTTCTAATGGAAATTGAATTTTTCTAATTTTCCTAATGGAAATTCAATTTTTCTAATGGAAATTTGAATTTTTCTAATGGAAATTTGAATTTTTCTAATGCAAATCTGAAAATTCAACTCCCCCAAAAGCCACACCAATCAACCCTCCAAAAACTCCAAACAACACTCGTGCCTGACCAAACTAAACCTTCATATTTACCTGACAATAAAATCAAACTCAGAAAACGCGAGCATCAGAACCCCTAAAAGCGTCGACAGTCCCCCGTGCACAACCGGCGCAAACGTATGTTCCAACGACATACATATCCGTCTACTCCGACTACCAATACTCGTCAAAAAACCCTAAACAAAAAATAAAAAATCAAACAACAATTTAAAAAAAAAGAAAAATTAAATTTCTCTTACCACGCAAACATGGACCGTAAACTCCACGCCGATGCCCACGGCAACGATGAGAATGACGGCGGGCACAGCACTCAGCCTCACGCCGATTATCCCCATGAAGCCATACAACTGTAGCACAATGGCCGCCAACACAACAACCACCAACATGGCTGCCCACGGATTGACGAGAACGACCGAAAGTACGATAAAGATGGCGGCCAAGACGCACAAAAGGGCGAGGAATAGATGAAATCTGAGACTCAGGTACTGTTCCCAATAAGTGAAGGGAATTCCGGTCGGGAAGTTTGGAAGTCCCCGTTGTTCGAAGCGCTGACAAATGTCCCGCACCGCTTCGATCGTGGTGGTCACTTGCTCGGTGGTGCTCAGTTTGTTGAGGTAGAACGGTAATTGGGTGTACACTAGCGGCTGCGATTTGCCGATTTTCAGTTCGTAGTCTCGGGCGTCGTGGATCCACATTTTAGGCTCGGGACGTAGGTTCGCCATCGAGGCTGAGTATATGAGCGGATCGTTTGATACCCACGCGGTTAAATAGTTGTAGAAGGCTTTCGGGTTGATGATTCCGTCGTCGTTCACTAAACGAAGTTTAGTCACCTGCAAATAAAGGAAAAGGTTAAAAATTTTGAAGAAAATGTGGGAAATCAATGAAAATTTGTAATAAAATGTGGGAATTCAATGATAATTTGTAATAAAATGTGGGAATTCAATGATAATTTGTAATAAAATGTGGGAATTCAATGAAAATTTGTAATAAAATGTGTGAATTCAGTAAAAATTTGTAATAAAATGTGTAAATTCAATGAAAATTTGTAATAAAATGTGTGAATTCAATGATAATTTGTAATAAAATGTGGGAATTCAATGAAAATTTGTAAGAAAATGTGTGAATTCAATGATAATTTGTAATAAAATGTGGGAATTCAATGAAAATTTGTAATAAAATGTGTGAATTCGATGAGAATTTGTCGTAAAATGTGGGAATTCAATGAAAATTTGTAATAAAATGTGGGATTTCAATGAGAATTTGTAATAAAATGTGGGATTTCAATAAAAATTTGTAATAAAATGTTGGAATTCAATGAAAATTTGTAATAAAATGTGGGAATTCAATGAAAATTTGTAATAAAATGTGAGATTTCAATGAAAATTTGTAATAAAATGTTGGAATTCAATGAAAATTTGTAATAAAATGTTGGAATTCAATGAAAATTTGTAAAAAATTGAATGAATATTGTATAAAAATTGAATAAAAATTTAAAAAATGTAAATAAAAAAGTAACAAACTACGAGAAATCAATTACCAAAATATAAAACATTGCTCAAAATGATTTCATCAAATACTTACGAGTGATTTATCCACAGGATTATCCACTTGCCCCGTTTGTACTAACAGTTTATACGCCAAAATGCCATCCGACGACGCATTTTTATACCACCATTCCTGCGAAATACATCCGTTTGTCCAATCTTCATCAAACGCATCTTGCAATCCTAAAAATTAAAAAAAATAAATATTAAAAAATAAATAAACAAACAAATAAATATGTACATACCTTTCAGCCATTGGCGGAACATGCTGAGCCAAAAATCAGGCAATCCGCCATCGTCATTTTTCACCACATTTTCCACCCGCACAAACGCATCGTGGTACTCCTGCAGCAGTTTCTGATTGGTCGGATATTCGAAGTTTCCCTGAGTCACCGCGAACATGTTGTAAAATCCAAAAAAGTCATTCTGAGCGCGCAGAAACCGATACTCGCTCGAATCATGCGGCACAATATCGGTCAAATCCAAACCGTTCGACACCCTCAATGCGCCCCAAACACTCAACGACAGCAAACAGATGAACCCCAACATGGAAAAAACCTACAAACAAAACAAAACCACTTTTAAAAAAAAAAACCCAAAAAATCAAACAAATCCCACCAACTCCGCACCTTAACCGACGTTTTCTGCAGACTCGGTCCGTAAAAATCCCTCGCGAAACGCGTCAACGACCAAACATAGCACTTTTGCGTGTCCAAACACCCGTCGAACCACCGGGCCTTGAAACTCTCCTCTTTGTCCGAAACCAACTCCCTCGTCGACGTCGACGTGCAAGTCGTGGCCAGCGACTCGACGGACGGCGACGACGACACTTGCGCGGGCCACGAATCGTCTTGCGCGAGCACTGTCGTCACGTGATGGCCTTCTGGCGAGATGGTACGGGTCACCGTTTGGTGCCGCTTCGACGCAGGGTCCACCGTGGGTAATATCGGAGTGTTTTTCGTGGTTTTGTCCTTTTGGGAGCTGGAATTGCATTGATTAGATTGATTAAATCGATTTTATTTCTTCGGGTTTTGATGTTTACCTCACGAAACAGCAGAAAATGTCGATGCGTTTGGACTCTCTTCGACGTAAATCCAAACTGACGACGGCGGGGAAGATGAGCAACGACGAAGCGATGTTGAAAAGCGTTAAAATGCCGGCTTGGAGCGCAAAAGCGCGCAGGGCTGGAATGGGAATTATGGCAGCTGCGAAGAAGGCAAACATGTTGCTGACTGAAGTTAATAAGATGCTTAGACCGGTCTGCTTCAAACATTCACCGGTTTCTTCCTAAAAAATGAAAATGAGGGAAAAAAAATATTTAGTACAAGTCCTTAGGGATTTTCACGTGTTAGTAATTTTTTTATTTTTTTTTTTTATTTTTTTTTTGAATAAAAAATTAATTAAAATGTATTTGGTGAAAAGCCAGATGGTAAAGATAATTTACTGTCGAGACCTCAAAAGTATGTTTTTTTTTTCTTTTTGAAATTGATGGATTAGGAGAGAATCATTTTGCTAATGAGTTTCTAATTCTGGGGCCTTTTTTTTTAGGTTTGTGTCGAAATTTGAATATTATTTTTTTTTTTATAATTTAAAACATTTCTTAGAATTTTATTGTCCGATTTTCTTGATATTTTTGCATAAAAAGATTTTTTTCACCTGAATTTGCTCGTTTTACAGGCAAAATTCAATTTTTTTCATGCAAATTTGCACATTGTGTACATTTTACAGGCAAAATTCAATTTTTTTCATGTAAATTTGCACATTGTATACATTTTACAGGCAAAATTCAATTTTTTTAAAGCAAATTTGCACATTGTGTAAATTTTACAGGCAAAAATGATTTTTTTCATGTAAATTTGCACATTGTATACATTTTACAGGCAAAAATGATTTTTTTTTCGTGCAAATTTACACATTTTACACGAAAAAACGAATTTTAAACGTAAAAAAAATGCATTTTAGACGCATAAATAGAATAACTTACCTCTAAACATATTAATCCAAGATCAAATTTAAGAAAAAAGAAGAATTTTAATATAAAATCAAAAAACACTCATTCAAAACAAAAAAAAATTTCTCACCTCCACAGAAATCTCATTGGTTACATTTTCAGCGTAGGTGTGAGTGAGTAAAAAAATATCATCAACACCAAGACCCAAAGCGAGAAATGGCACAATCTACAATAAAAATTAAAAAAAAATAAACAAACAAAACAAAACAAAACAAAACAAAACAAAAAACAAAACAAAACAAACTCACCTGTGTCGTCGATGCATTAAACATAATTCCAATCAGCGCGCAGAACCCCAATCCCGCCGCAATCGACATCGCGACCAACAACACACCAACCAACCCGATTCCGCTCTGCGAATGAACCACATTCGACCACCGCAAAAGCGACACGCACGTATAAATAAGCTGAAAACAATACCAAAATTAAAACCCCTAAAAAAAAAAAATAACAACAACAACAAACTTACCATAAATAAATACCCCAACACAATTTTCGTGACATTAACCTCGGAAAAATCCCTCAAAATATCCGACAGCGAAGTCGTCGAAAACGCAGTAATCCGCTGATGGCGCGTCACATTCGACACAGCCACGTGTTTCTGCACCTCGCTCGCAAACTTCCTCTGCCACGTCTCGATGATCTCCTTCGCCTTCTCTTCGTTCCAATTAATATTGTGAACTTTATAATTATCCTTCCAAAACACGTGCATCTGTCGCTCGCCCATTAATGGAATAATCGTCTGAATGGCTTCGGCTCTGCAATCATCAATTAAGCAAATGTTAAAAGGATTAGTAATTTGAATGCAACAGGATGTATTCGTTTTATTACCTCATTATGTGTCCAGTTCTGTTTTTTTTCACGCCGCCAACGATCAATTCCTCCGGCCAATGCATGTAGCGCGCCGCCACACCTTTGCATCCACCATTTAGTTCGGCGGAAACATCTGGTAGCTGGAAAAATAAATGCGTAAATATTAAATATGGAGTGGAAATGAGTGAAAAATGTAACTCTTCTAAGCAAGTGTCAAAACACTATCAGTAAATAAGGCTGCAAACTGGTTCTGGCTTTAATACTTGTAGCCTGGAACTTAAAATTCCAGGCAACAACCCCATAACTGTCCCCTATCTTAAGACTCTCTCGCTCTTGGGTCACCAACAACGTGGGGTTTCAATGGACAAATCAAAATCCAATATAAAACCGTGTAATTCGGCTACGGTCCAAATGTGCTACAGCGAATCGACAAGAGCGAATAAAATTTCATGGGATTTCAATCAAATCTGATCGAATTTCAAAGGTTTTCAATTAAATCTGATCGAATTTCAAAGGTTTTCAATTAAATCTGATCGAATTTCAAAGGTTTTCAATTAAATCTCATCAAATTTCAAAGGTTTTCAATCAAATCTGATAAAATTTCAAAGGTTTTCAATCAAATCTGATGAAATTTAATCGATTTTCAATCAAATGTGATCAAATTTAATCGATTTTTAATCAAATCTGATCAAATTTAATCAAATCTGATCAAATTTAATCAAATCTGATCAAATTTAATCAAATCTGATCAAATTTAATCAAATCTGATCAAATTTAATCGAGTTTTAATCAAATCTGATCAAATTTAACCGATTTTCCATCAAATCTGATCAAATTTAATCGATTTTCAATCAAATCTGATCAAATTTAACCGATTTTCAATTAAATCTGATCAAATTTAACCGATTTTCAATTAAATCTGATCAAATTTAATCGATTTTCAATTAAATCTGATCAAATTTAACCGATTTTCAATTAAATCTGATCAAATTTAACCGATTTTCAATTAAATCTGATCAAATTTAATCGATTTTCAATCAAATCTGATCAAATTTAATCGATTTCCAATCAAATCTGATCAAATGTGTAGAAAATTTCTTCAGAATGTGATAAATCTTTGGTGAGGATCAACTTTGGTGTTTGGTTGTTGGATTTCTATAGCTTAAATTTTTCTTTAAATCCAAGATTTTCCCCCCTTTAGTTCTGCTTTCCCACATTACCCACTATTGATTCATTGAGACACAACTTTAAAGTGACTTTTGATTTCAATTTGCTGTCTCAGATCTCACCTTCCCCCCTCTCCCCCCCTGTCATTCACCTTTTTCAAACTCAATCTTTCTCGGTTACCATTTCTAAAGCCTCTTTTGGAATGTCGAAAAAGACATCAAAAGATCCCGACGCCAAACTTTTAGCCTTTTCATGGCACCAGCCCTTCAGTGTGTTCCCTTCCTGTGCCCAGCACTGGCTACGCCTGTCATGGGTCCATTTCACGGTGCCATGATGTATTTGATGCAGTCTTCCCCGCTTTTATTTTTTCCAGAAACAAGTTTAGCTCACATTTTATGCCAATTTCCCTTTTAACTTCGCCGTTGTTTGCACTTACCGATTTCGACTTCTTGTTCGGAGCCGTATTGGGGCACTCGGGGTCCAATGGATTGAGACACGGCTTTTCTTGATACGCGGTCGTCACGCCGGCCTTAATAAATTACAAAAAAATAAGTTTGTTACAACTCCGAGCGGTGGATCAATCGGCTCGTGGCGCGATTTAGTTTATATTTCATTTTATTAAAAATTTTAATTTTTTCTACGACGTCTGTCAAGTTGTCCGAACGAATAAAAACATCCGTAAAGATAAATTGGAATTAAATTAATTCCCCCTAAACTGGATTTAAAAGAAGAGGGGTGAGATAAAGTGGATAAGTAAACATAAAAAAAAAATAAATCAAAAAAAATTCCTTCATCATCTAAACCTTCAAAGAAGAAAGAAAGAAAAAAGAGAGTATAAAATCTAAGAGGATTGAAAAGCAAGCAAGTGGAACGCATGGAATTTCCATTCTATAGAAATTGAATAGAACTAGAATAAACACTTAAGACCCTTCCAAACCCCAAAACCCCCCCCAAAAAAAACTTACTCTTTTCATGAACGACTCAATTGAATCTGATGGTGATGTAAATGTCAATTTCATTAGTTTTAATAGTTCCATTGGGTTTAAATTGCTCCACTGAACCGGTCCACCATGCCACTGACTGAAATAAATAAAAATAATCAAATCAATTTTTTCCAAAATTTTTTTAAGAAAACCAAAAAAAAAAAAAAAAAAAAAAATGGACATTCACTAAACCTGAAAAATGCGCCTGTCTGCAAAAGAGACATCACAAGTGACAAATCTGACACAGCCCACCTTCCATGTCCAACAGCAGGGAATCTCCTCAACCAATCACCCCCTATGGGACTCCCCCCTTCAACCCCTACTTCCTCTCTGGTGGGAACCATTTCCTCTATTTCTCCTTTACCCCCAACCCCTACTCGCTTCCCCTCCCCTTCATTCCTACTACACACCCAAAACTGTTTACTTACTTACTATCTCCAACACTGAATGTTTTAACAAAAAATTATTTTAAATTTATTTTTATTTTTTTTTATTTTTATGTTGGGAAATGTCGCATGAAAATGGAATGTTAATTCATTTTATTTGAATATTTCGAGGGCTTTATAACCCTTTTGAAACAGCAAGTGCCACTGGGTTTTGCACACAATGACACACAGCTGCTCTCCTCTAAGTGGGTGGTCGCCACAGAAGCTCCACCGCCATTTTTTTCTGCTACAACTCAAGTTGCAATGTACCCACTATTTCCATGACACAAGCATTTTAGTCAATGATTGCTGTTTTATTTTTTTTTATACTTTTTTTTATATTTAATGAAAAAACTCAAGTTTTTTTGATGATGATAAATGTAATTTTTAGGCAGAAATATGCAAATTTAGAGTTCTAAAAATTTATTTTCATATAATTTAGGCAGAATGTTGTTATTTTTAACAAAGATAAGGCATTTATAGGCAGAAAAATGTACTTTTAGACAAAAAAAAATGTTCATTTTGCCCAAAAACTGTAATTTTTATACAGCAAACTGCAATTTTAGACAAAATTAATGTATTTTTGTGCATAAAACTGCAATTTTGGACAAAATAAATGTATTTTTATGCATAAAACTTCAATTTTGGACAAAATAAATGCATTTTTATGCAGAAAACTTCAATTTTGGACAAAATAAATGCATTTTTATGCAGAAAACTTCAATTTTAGACAAAATAAATGTTTTTTTGTGCATAAAACAGCAATTTTGGACAAAATAAATGCATTTTTATGCATAAACCCACAATTTTAGACAAAATAAATGTATTTTTATGCATAAAACTGTAATTTTAGACAAAATAAATGTTTTTTTTCTGCAATAAACTGCCATTTTGGACAAGAAAATAAAATTTTCGGTAAACACAAAAATAAATCCGCTTAAATTAACCAAACAAACAAGGATCCAAACTTACGGTATTTGTATCGGGTAATCCGGTCCGACAACTCTCGATCCTTCCCAAAAGCAATCCAACGGAGTTATAATGGCACATGGCATCAACTTTTCAAATATCTACAAAATTAAATAAAAAATAAATAAATGAATAAAATAAAATAAATAAAAATTCCAAAATTCCAATTTAACTCACTTGTTCCAAGGCCCCATCTTCAAAAGCAGGATAAGTTGGTGACACGCAAAGATCCTTCAATTTCCAAACCCTAAAATAAATAAAAAACAAAAAGAAAACATTTAAAAAAAATCATTACGACCAAAATAAAGCAGCAAATGAAGCAAAGTGTTGACAGAAACCACGTTTTCTCAATTCATCACATTTTTCCCTCACATGAGGAACCATTTTGCACCAAAAAAAAAAAATTTCAAACACTTTTTTCTTCACCCCCGTTTTAAAAACTTCCATCTAATCACTTGTCACTCAGTTTACATCCAATTTCAACGTTTTAAAATTTTTCTGGCAAATTTTTTTTTCAACACATGTGTCAAGCACATGGGTGCCAAGGTGGTAAACAGCAAACAAACTCAAACTTCGAAGCCCCTAATTGAAAACAATGCGAGTGTTATGTCTATGCACGAGGTAGAAACCGAGACTGTCGTGGGATTCGACCCCTGACAACGTTTCAGCTGCGGACCACACAACTACTACGCAACAACACTGCCAGTGTACAATGTCGCAACACATTCTTGGCATTCTTGGTTTTTTTTTATAAAAATAAATTATATAAAGATGGAAAAAAAGAGAAAAAAATTTTGGAAATGGATTTTGTTGGTTTAATTGTGTAAACATTACTGTGCAGAAAGTTATTTGACTGGGCTGTCGGTTGAGGATGGAGAGGAAATCGGTTTTTGGTGATTTAAATAGACGTTGAGTGCTGGTTAAATATTTGGGATTGGTTATGAGAATGGTCGGCTTTTGGGGATTTCAAAGGGATTGTGAGTGGTGGGTCGGGTTTTGTGGTTTGGGAGTTTGGATTTTGGGGTTTTTGGAGAGAGGTTTGGTGTGTTTGGCAAAGATTTTTGGAAATTAAAGTTTTTTTTTTTTGAAGTTTCTCAAGTTTTGTTGTAATTTGTGGAGATTTATCAATATCATGTACCAAAATACCAAAATTTCTATAATTTTGTATAGATTTATTAAAATTTCGGGAATTTTATGCAGGTTTGTAGAGATTTATCATAAAATTCTCAGATTTTGTAAAGATTTGTCATAAATTTCTCAGATTTTGTAAAGATTTATCATAAATTTCTCAGATTTTGTAAAGATTTATCATAAATTTCTCAGATTTTGTAAAGATTTATCATAAATTTCTCAGATTTTGTAAAGATTTATCATAATTGTCTCAGATTTTGTAAAGATTTATCATAAATTTTTCAGGTTTTGTAAAGATTTATCATAAAATTCTCAGATTTTGTAAAGATTTATCATAAATTTCTCAGATTTTGTAAAGATTTATCATAAATTTCTCAGATTTTGTAGAGATTTATCATAAATTTTTCAGATTTTGTAAAGATTTATCATAAAATTCTCAGATTTTGTAAAGATTTATCATAAATTTCTCAGATTTTGTAAAGATTTATCCTAAATTTCTCAGATTTTGCAAAGATTTATCCTAAATTTCTCAGATTTTGTAAAGATTTATCTTAAATTTCTCACATATTGTAAAGATTTATCATAAATTTCCACCAATTTCGCCAAAATGCATCAAAACCTCCTCAAAACACCAAAAAAACCAAATCCAAAACCCAAAAAAATTCTCAAAACCCAACCAAAACCCAAAAATCCAACTCACCCCACCAACCATTCCCATCACCTCTCCACAATCCCAAGATTCCCAACCATCCTAACCAACTTCCTCGAACCAAACCCATTAAAAATCACCACCAACAAAAACAAAAACACCACACAATACCTCCCTCACAAACCCCCCCAACCACCCAACCACAAAAAAAAAAAAAAAAAAAAAAAAACCCAAAAAAAAAAAAAAAAAAAAAAAAAAAAAAATCCCCACAACCCCAAACCCCCAAACCAAAGGAGTAAACCCCAAACAAAACCCCCATAGTCCCTCCAAATAAAAAAAAAATAAAAAATAAAAAAACCCATGTAATCCCTTGCTGCAACTAGTCTACACGCATGCAGACCTCCTTAAAAACCCACCTAGTCTTGTACTCTTGCAGACCTTTGCAAACCCATTTCCTAATTCCTATTCACTGCAGGGTGGTCTCCGCGCAGGCCATACCGTCAAGAACAAAGGCCCACCCCCAGAAATCATTTCAATATCAAGAATAAATAATCAGAGGAAAAGAAGAGAGCGAAATTACACATTCTTTAGCCGATGGAACAAAACAAAAATGACTGCGAGCAGTTTGCGTGCAGACTCCAACACCGTTTAACCTTTTAGTATGTCTAATGAATGAGTGAGAGAGGTATCATTAGCCTTCAGAATTGTGTTCCCGCCTCAGGAGCTGCGGATGGCCATCTTAACTTAATTCTCAGCGTGTTGCATCATGGGTTTTAACGTCTTAATTAGCGCGAGAAATGCCAAACTTCGCCTTTTTTTTCCTCCTCCTTTTTTCAACATTTTCGTCTTGCTTCGGTTCCCTTTCACACGTGCAACATGTGATAAGCAGATTTGATGATAAATATTAAAATCGCACGCAACACTGCTTTCAAATCCTCTTATTTCCACAGTTTGTGGGCCGCGCATGCTCAGGACTGGACCTAATTAAACTAATTCTCGAATGGGACACAAACAAATCGCAAGAAACCCAAAACATCGCTTCGTTATAACGAAAGTTCGTTTTATCAGTTTTTTTTTAACGTGGTGTCCGACGGCCAACCAACCAACCGAGTCATTTTTAAATATTTGTAACAAAAAATTCGTTATATCGAAAAAATTCGTTATATCGTAAAAATTCGTTATATTGAAAAAATTCGTCATGTTGAAAAAATTCGTTATGTTGAAAAAATTCGTAATATTGAAAAAATTCATGTTGAAAAAATTCGTTATATCGAAAAATTCGTTATATCAAAAAAATTCGTTATATTGAAAAAATTCGTTGTGTTGAAAAAATTCGTTGTGTTGAAAAAATTCGTTGTGTTGAAAAAATTCGTTATGTTGAAAAAATTCGTAATATTGAAAAAATTCGTCATGTTGAAAAAATTCGTTGTGTTGAAAAAATTCGTTGTGTTGAAAAAATTCGTTATGTTGAAAAAATTCGTAATATTGAAAAAATTCGTCATGTTGAAAAAATTCGTTATATCGAAAATATTCGTTATATTGAAAAAATTCGCTGTGTTGAAAAAATTCGTTGTGTTGAAAAAATTCGTTATATTGAAAAAAAAATCGTTATATCGAAAAAATTCGTTATATCGTTATTTCGCGCGCGTGCCCACTCCGACTGAAAAGTAAATCGGCCGCCATTTTTACGTTATATCGAGACACGCCGTTTAAAACGCGAGAAAAAAGAAAATACCATAAAAATGCACTATTTTTGTTCGAATTCATCAACAAAAACATCGCTAATAAACAGTGTTAGATGCCCGCATTTACAGTATCGTAAAACAATTCCCTCGGAAAAACCTCGAGTGCACTTACGCGTCAAACATCTCCACGTGAACCTGAGTGGCGGCCAAAACTGCATCAAGGTGGGCCAACATGGAATCCACATGCAATACATTCGCTCCATCCTGCTTGGGTAAATGCAGTATGATTTGATTCGAGTCCCACGCTCCATCTCCCAAGTTTTTCCTGATATATTCCATTTCTTTCTCTAACCTGCCATCTTCTGCAAAACAAAAAAATCAAAAAAATAAATAAAAATAAATAAAAATAAATAAAAAATAATTTACAAAAACAAAACAAAAAACAAAAAAAAACAATTATTCGAAATTCCAATTCTAGCACCAATTTTCTGATAATGAGTAGCCATAAATTAGAAAAACCGCTCTAAAACTAGAAGAAAAAGAGGGATGAGGGGGTTTGCAACGCCAAGACAGGCTTGGTTCTTTGTTTCCTGCAGTGGACTAGTGAGGTCAGCCTGGCCCAAAGGGAAACCTCCACATCAGACCACACACATTGCCATTGCATGACCCTGAGGCCAGTCAACACTCAAAATTCTCTCTCTTACTATCCTTAAACACTTTTTCCAGCATCTAAACCAACTTTAACCTCAAATTGTTGCCGTTTCCACCACATTTAGTCGCAAATTTTATCACCACCCATTAAAAAATTCACATTCATCGCGAAAAATGTCCATAAATTTCCCCCTTTTTTCTCTAGTATTTAATAAAGTGAGGAAAAAACAGCTTGTTTGTTGAATTTCATTGAGGTAAACAACTTTTTTCCAACCATATTTAATGCTTTTGAAGAGCCACAAGTGCCTCAAGTTGAAGACAATGTTCATCATGGACCCTGGGCCAGCCAA